>JAWWEQ010000045.1:22615444-22680247 GCA_035583055.1 Torymus tubicola | reverse complement strand
ACATTAAATTTAAGTTACTTTTGTACATTAAAAATCAATGTTCTACATTAATTTTAATAAGATTTTTTACAGTGTAGTAGCGTTTTTCAATTCTAAAGTGGAATATTGTAAAAAGAAACGTTTTATGATTGCAGTGTATTGGAGAAGATTCATGTTGGGAAAATGATTTTGTTGAAATGGCACAGGATCAGATAATAGGATGATTGAACGAGAGTGATAAATCGTCAAATCTAACCATAGAAAGTCTTTTTTGTTTGCTAGGATCCTTATGCAATTTTTTAGTAAATTTATTAGACAAGAAATTTCTTTATTTTATGTGTCAACTTTCAATTATGAATTGTAAAAAATACCTTATTGTATTAAATTATAGCCGTTAATTCATTGTATAAGATCACCTAAACCTCGAATACAATTACACTTTTAAATACAACATTTCCTCAACTCCAACACGCTCATACATTGAACGTCGCTCTCGTATATACACTTGTGCGTATACCAGCTGCACACGCGCGCACATACTCACATATCTCGTTCTCGAGCTTTTCGTGAATGCACACGTATCCAAGGGAGCGAGAGAGAGAGAGAGCATGGAGCTTTCGGTGCGCATTCACGCGAAGGTGGGAGAAAAGCGAGGGAGGAGAGCAAGAGTACGAGAATGAGAAAGGGAGAGAGAGAAAGAGAGGGTAAGCAAGCAAGCACAGGGTGGGCGCTCGCGCGGGCGGGTGAACGTCTGTCTGTTGGCTGCCAGCGAGCCAGTCAATCATTACATGCCGCGCAGGCGCCTAGACTCGAACGTCTCTCCCTCTTTCTCTCGCTCACGCTCTTTCGCCCTCTCTCACTCTATACACGTTTCGCATTCTCTCTCTCTTTCTCTTACTCTCTCTCTCCCCACCTCTCTTTCTTTGTCTTTCGCTCGCTCTCTCCCTCTCCCGCTATTTTTCTCTCCCTCTCTTTCTGCATCCGTCCTTCTCTCCACGGTTACCGTCGCTTTACACACGCGAGCCAACCTCGCGTTTCCCTCGGCAGAGGGAGGAAGACAGAGAGAGAGAGAGAGAGAGAGAGAGAGACTCGGTTCACCCTTTGCTTCTCGCGCTACAAGCACGCTACAATGCTCTGGCCGGCATTGCCGGGGCGCGTTCACCGCTGCGCTACTGCTATATACCGCCGCCGCCCATCCTGCATATTTAAGCGAGCTGTCTTGCCGCGCAGTAGTTACACCCCTTCTCCGGCTACCTCCGTCTTTCTCTCTATCTCACTCTTACTCGCTAGAGCTACCTATCTGACGTAGTCGCCGCGGCCTATGCGCTGCCGACTCGTTTCTCCGTTTCTCCCTTCGAGCTTTTGCACTAAGAGAGAGAGAGAGAGAGAGAGAAAGAGCGAGTTCGCGGACTTTAAACCTTGCCTTTTTCCGGCCATTGCGCTCTTCGCCTCGCTATTTCGCTTTCTCTTTCCCTCGCCCTTCCTCTCTTTCTCTCCCTCCTACTTGCTTTCTATGTGTCTTTGTTTTTCGTCTTTTTCGCAAGCGCGCGGTTCTTTGTTTTGCCCGAGGACTTAGCGTTCTCTCTGTGTCGCTTTTGGAAAAGGTATATATACGCGAGTCGAGCGCCTTTCATTATATGCTTTGAAGTAGAAAGCTCTTGGTTCGTTTGTACGCTTGTATTTTTTTTAACTTGAAAGTAATTTATCATTGTTTGTTATTTTTATGTAAATTAGATTAAACACTAAAATTATTATATTTTTAAATTATTTATGTATGTCTTTAACGATAGTTAATGAAAATTATGCAACATTTAACGACAGTAGTAACAAAAATATAAAATTGAAATATATTAATAAAGGGATTTTCATTTACATTTCGAATTCTAAATGCTAGTCGTTTAGCACATTATGTAATGCACATTACAAATTATCGTTTTCATTTACAATTAAAACTTCGTTTCTATTCATAACGACTCTAAAAACTGACATTTATTTAATAAGTATCAGCTTTTTATAACGTATGTAGAACGCAATTAGTTTTTGTGCGTCTGACTAACCCGAAGGTAACAACATAATTGGATGACTTTCAAAAAGGAATAAAATAATTGAATGATAATTGAACATGCGCCATTCGTATAATAGTAGATCAAACATCTTGACATTGATCTGTGATTTGAATGTAGTTAATGATATCTAGTCAAACGTCATTGTACGTCAAGTCAGTTAAAAAGCTAAAGTCATTCCGGTAAATCGTAGGATTCCTCATCTCGTTCGTGTAATTCAATTGAGCAATTCTTCAAATTAATATGGAGTTACTCAATCTGTCCAATTAATTAAAATACCACAATGATGTAACATTTAACAAGACTACATTTTATAGAAAGGGCTTAACTTTGTTAAAAAATAAATAATATGTATTCTTAATTTTATTGATAACCAGTGAACAAATAACTAGCAGTAAATGATATGATTTTTTAAAATTATTTTCAATATTTATTATAAATTTCAAGTACTTATTGGGGATGTTTGTAGTAGGAATTTATTTTAAAATTATAAAAGAAACTGCTGGCACTACATTGACATTTAATCTTTTCAAACTAATGTATTTATTTCTTTTTTTAAATTGTGTTATAAGCATTTACAATAAAACTAGTTTCAATAATACACGTTAATAAATAAAAAATATTTTTGCAATTATTTTTAATTACAATAAAATATTTCCTTATCGACCAGAATTGAACTAACAATTATTACAAAACATCATATAAACATTTAAAATCCAAAAACTGAAAAAAGGATCATTCGTTCAGAGGCGCCCTCCCGCCAGACCAACGTGAGATTCGCGAAGCCTCGTCACAAGAGAGAGGGAGACACTACATCGCCGTCTTCGTCGTCGTGCGAGAACATACAGCAGCATACACACACCTATATACCCATACTCGCTCGGAAACTCGGCGGCAACGAAAATCCGCGCGCGCCTGCGCGGCCACGGAGAACGATTCCAATGGTACAGCCACACGGCGCCGTTGGTAGTGGGGGCTGGGAATAGCGCCGCCGTCGGGGCTCGCCCGCTCGACTCCTGCAGGGTAGTATAGTGGGGGTTGCACGCGCTCGAAGCGAGACAGAGCTACCACTATGTGCACGTATACGAGGGAGAGCGAGCAAGCGAAGGGTAGCTTTCCCTTCTCTCTTTCGCGTATAGAGCGAGAAAGAGCAAGAGAGAGAGAGAGAGACCGAGCGCCGGGGGTGTTGCCATGGTTACGGCGCTCGCGCCTTGACATTGACAAATGGCCGGGCAGAGGGGTGCGAGCGAGAGAGAGAGAAAGAGAGATAGAGAGAGAGAGGGAGCTGGGCCGGCGAGCACACACAGCGCCACTTTTACATATGCAGGGACACCCATTTGTCCGCGCGCTCGCTTGGTTGGCGGAAAGTGTGGGTAAAAGAGGGAGAAAGAGAGAGAGTGAGAGAAAGAGCGAATTTGAAAATTTTCGAAAGAGGGTAAAAAGGGATAAGTTAAATACTTGGAGAGTGGCCGGGGGTAGAGGAAAGCGAGTGGGAGAGAAGGAATTGGATGTTGAGAGAATAGTCGGGTAATGGAGAAAAGGAGATGATGGGACGAATGGGAGAAAGAGAGAGGGAGAGAGAGAGCGAAAGAGACGGACGGGGTGACGGTTGACGAAAATGGACTTTTAGTGGACTTTTTATGAGGAGAGTCAAAGGGAAGGTGTATGAAATTCGAATTTCAAGCGCAGGATTATGCGACAAGGGTGTAGCAGATGCATTTAATTGGTGTATGCTGCGTTATATATCATCTCGGTGATAGATATTTGAAAGGAAATAGAGAAGTTATTAATAGCTCTATATACAAGATATCTTCTTCATATAATATCATGAAAATTTTACCAAGTATATCGATTTACTTGATCCCTGTTTACAACATTACTTTCCCTATATCATTTTACAATTTTCTTTTAATTTTCATTCTAATTAAAATTTCGCTACTCTCTACAATAAACCCCATCTCCCTCCCATTTATTTCCGAAACAATACAGTCATCCTTACCCAGCTCGCCTTACATCCCTCAGCCAACCCTCATTACCCCTTTGCGCGAACCATCCGAACCTCTCCGATCCGACACTCGCATGGATCTCACTCTCGCGTAACAAACATCGCTCAGCCTATACGTATACACTACACTCCTCCTACATACATACATATATAGCCCTCGAAAACTGACGAACCAAAAAGACGTTCTGGGCCACTTGTGCACTCACATACACACATACAACGTGATGGTAAATGCGAGCAACGGCACGGTTCGCTCGTCCCGTACGTCGCGCTCCGGCGAGCCGCTAACAAATGAGAGATGGCACGCGGCCGCGCGCGCGGAAAAGGACGACGGATCGTGGGCATCGGGATGCTTAATCGACGCGGTGAAAAATTTATGGCCCGACGACCGTACATACACACTCGTGCAGTTAGTTCTGTCCGAGGGTGTAAGATTGGATTGCATGTATAGAGAGAGTCAAGGAATCGCGCACGTGGAATTCAGTTGGGGTCGCGCGTGTTGCTTTAATTCGATGGAATAATTTTCAATGTATTTGAATGTATACTGTTAGAAGAGTATAATGGTTTGACGTTGGAATTTCACGTATAGACCAAACAAATTATACGAGATGATACTTTTATTCATTCAATATATCCTATACATTGATAGCTCATATAGAATTCGAAAGTACACGGCATACTCGTAGTAGTATATAAGAAACGAATTAGTCAAAATAACAGTGACATAAAGGCGCCGTAAAAAGACAGTTTCAATTACATATTGCCAGCCTATCCAGCTCATAACAATGCAATCCACGCCACATAGATATACGAAATAATACCCGACACTAAAATCAGCGCGAGTCTCCCGCCTGTCCACACAGCGATTTATAACGGGATCACGTTCCACAAAGGGTACATAAAAAACAGTTTAGCAGTCTAGCATCGTGAATCAGTTCGTATACGTATAACCGCACGACCCCGCAATGAAAAATCACGTCTCTCAAAGACGGAGCGATAGAAGCCAAGAAAAAAAGAAAAATATATATAAGCATCGTCGACGCATACATCGACCGGATTATCATGCATCGACTTTCCGATCACACTTATACGCGCGAAAAGTGAATAAACAGTGTATGCATAGCCTCTGTGTGTACGTGTGTGCGCATGTGTACATAGTACAGCAAGGAGTCAAAAGGGCCGCGCGTAATCGCGTCCCAGGAGGGTAAGCGATACCACCCTTAGCGGTGTATTCCGTAACGCCCTCCCTCTCGCGTATAACCCATGGGCTAGTGCGATGCCTTTCTCCCTTAGTTATATACAGAAAAGCGATGTGCTGCCACGCGGCCCTGCCACTCCCTTCGGCGCAGCGCCTCTAATATCTCATTACCGCGGCGGCGAGCGTACCACCAGTCGGTCGTTCTCTCTCTCTCTCTGCCATTACGAGATTGTTTGCCCTCGGAGGCAGGCACCATTGCCTCCGGCCGACGATGCTTTATGGCTATCGTCGAGTTTGATGCGTGTATTGTATATATGTGTGTGTGTGTGTGTGTGTATGTATATATGTATGCTGAGAAAGAGGAAAAAGAAAAACTAATCGTGCCTTCGTGTCGTCGGATAGTGTAGGGCTTTTTTGCGACACCGTTGGGCTCGGCCTAGATGCTCGCGCGACAATGAACAGAAGTAGAGGTTTTTTTCTTCTTGTTGGGGTGGGGAAGTCGCTCGACTTTTTTGGACAACGGTCGCGTGAATCACGGAAAAATCGATGAGGTGTTTGGATATACATATATATGTGCTGGCTTTGTCGTTTTTGGTTTGTAAAGAATTCCGGTAAATTTATGGGTTTATTTACAACGTTTATTTGTAAACGCAGGTATATATTAAGTTTTTTTTTTAAATGAAGAAACGCAATAAATTAAAGAAAATATACCGTTGTCAAATATTTTGAAATCGTTACAGACCGTAATATAGAGTATTGGCTACTTTTCCTATAGTAAATAAGTAATTTAACACGAACGGCTGATCCATGTCTTTTAACATTCGGATTCTAAACTTCAACGTCCTCATAACTTTTAACTCCGCGCAATGCTCACCAAAGTGATAATTGAAAACCCCCAATCTACCTATCGTTCGTTTTTTTCCCTTGCCCCTCCTCCCACATACCCCCTCTCAACACGCAGCACGAACAAAAAATGGCGGGGGCAGACAATAATTGGCATCTTTCTCGATTCTCACTCGCTCGCCCTAATAAGGTCCATTTCCATGGAATAGCCATCAGCAGTAATTGGCACTATGCGCGCGCGCGCGAGCGATCCTCCCCCGTCCTACTCTGTATCATATTTCACGAACGACGCGAGGGATGCTGCTACTCTACGCGTTCGACTCGCAAATGCCGGTTTTATGTATACAGTATATAGCGCACACGCCACCCTTTTTTGCAGCAGTGGCGAGCGTAACGAAGCGCCGACCTCCTCCCCCGAATCATTGACGGCTCGCTAACAAACCATCGCACGCCCACACTTTATCGAACTGTCGGGAGTCAAGGGAGAGATAGTGTGAGAGTGAGAGGAGTGTGTGTATATATATATATATATATATGAACGAGAACTGGTATGCTTTAGGTGCCGAAGTTATACGGCTATATATGTTCTTTGTTGGCTTTTGGCGCGTATAAGCCAAGCTAACGTCGTTGCGGTCGTTATATGTGTATAGGGAGGTATGCGATCGATTGCCGAATTATGAATAACAAGACTGGCTTGTGAATTATTTTAACGGTGTCTGATGATGATGTATTTTGTTATTCGCGTATGAATTTTTGAATTGGATTTGTAATGTAATTATAAAGTTCATTTGATATTGTATAAGCTAATTTTACTTTGAATAAGTGAAGAAGTAAAGTTTCGATTTTTTATGGCGCACATATACTGGCAAGGTAAATATAAGATTGTCAAATTATAATAATACTTACCTTTATTCGATTTCAGATATGACAGTAGATATGTAAAATTATTCTTACAGTTGATAGATCTCAGCTTCCTTTATTATAATTATTGAAAATCATTGTCATTTCTTTCAATACTTCCATGGTCTATTTTTGTATCTCTAATAGTCTATGAAATTTTATTCTCAAAATAAGATATCAAACTATTGAAAAAACTTAATTGTGAGCTAAAATTATTGAATTTATATTCATTCTGATTTTTTTTTCTCAAAAACGAAAAAGAAACACTATAACTTTTGAATTTACGATAATTAACGAATAAAAAGTAAAGAAAATAAAAGGATTTTACGCAAATAAAATGCAAAGGAACAAACCAAGCAGGATCACGGGAATAAAGGACAGAATGAAATAATTGCAAAACAGCGTATGTACACAAGATGTAGCATTTAATGCTCACGTTTCAAAAAACACTATACAATGGACACTCTTCTAACATAGACCACCATGACATCGTCATCCGTTATTTCTTTTTTCCTTTTTTTTCTCTCTTCGCTCTTTCTCGCTCTCTCTCTCTTTCTCTCTCTCGCTCTCTCTCGTAGTTTATGTATACGTGTGTATGTGTGTGATGCCGCGTGACGCTGTAAACGAGTGACACGTAACCTCTCAGTCCCGGCCGAGAGTGAGAAGACGCCCGCTCGCGTTCTCCCACCTTGTACTACGACTATCAAAACAGTTACCTGCACGATTCGTCCGCCGCGTCACGCGATTTTATATTTATATATGTATATATATATATTTATATTTGCACCGTTCGATTCGTCGTTACAACTTTCTCTCTCTTTCTCTCTCTCTCGCTCTCTCGCTCTCTTTTATTCTTTCGTACTTGCATCTATACTTTCGACGTGATTTCTCGGTTCTCAAAATTGTTCTAATACTTTTCTGATATATTGACGGTATGTCGTATTTATACACACAGTGCGCAGTGCCGAGATTGAAAAGACAAACGATCGCGCGAGTTCGCGGTTTCTCTTCTCCTCGTCACGGTCCCCCTATAGTTTTTCGAACTTTCGAACTCTCATATGTATAAATATTTTATTATTTATATCATCTATGCTGTTAATTATGCGTTGCCCGCTAGGCGCAACGGAGAAAAATCGTCTAATGGATTGATTTTAGCGCGATTTTTTTTTCTACAGCTTGCAAAATGTACGCGCGTATACATACAACCGGATTGAATTAGATTTTTCTCCGTTGCTTCGATAGTCGCGCTTTTTTTTTATTTCACAGATAAGAATCGTATACGAGATTGGTCACGAAAATGTGGAAAAAGTCCGTCCCAGGATATTCTCTTCACTTATTCCGATAAAGATTATCACAATCGCGAGTCAATTCATTACGGGAATAGCGTTTGATTCACGAATGCAATGTGTCCTCTGGAAAGTTCCACTTATATAGTTAGCTCTCTGTTTATCCGGATAAAAATTGTCATTATTGACACTGCCTCTTACGGTTCGGGTGTATATGTGTGTGTATTAGTGTGTTGAAAAGTAGTAAAGGTTTTGAACGATGCGCAAAAAAATAACCAGTGAAAAAGTCAGATTTCATACCGATATAATGAATGTTATCTTATTTATACATCATCTTTTATCATTATCGTTTACAATAGTGATCGCAACAATTTTTCGTTACCCCGATCTTCGCCCCGGTCCCGATCGTCGACCGCAAGCGAAAATCGGTTCTCGGTAATCATAATTATACACAATATAATAATTATACAGTGTGTTTGTTTCCTCTTTTACGAATTTTGTCACAATTTCTTTCGTTCTCTCGTACACTCGTTAGATCTCACATGCGCTCAAGCATTTTTTTTATTTCATGTATCATATATACGCACACGACAATTCACGCATACAAGTATTTTTTATTTTATATTCTCGCACACATTGTCGCTCTTTCTCTCTCTCACACTCGCTCGAATCGCTGATGCTGCTGCTGATAAAAACTCTGTGTACTCTCTTTTTTTTATACCTTCTATCGTGTATATTACTTAGATAGCTTAACTGTTACTTCGTATACATTTTTAAGGCGATGATTCAATCGAATGAACTCATTTTGTCAAACGAACAGCCAAACTGTCGGATCGCATCGTATCTCATTTGTTTTATTTTATCATTATTTTTTCTCTCTTCTTCATCTCTCAAATTTCACATTCGTATAACGCTTATTGGAGCAATAGCATTTATTACTGGTAAATCGTATACGCATTTTAAAATAGGAAATCCGGCGAAGTCGCAGCTGAAAGGCGGCGGAATTACACGTGAATCATGATTCAGCGTCTGATCGAAACATGACCGATTAACATCATCTTCTTTCATTTCTTTTTCTTTATAATAATCGTATTTGTATTTCTATATTGAACCCTGTAACAAAAGGCAGCGACAGTGGGCTTTCAACGATCGATTCGCCGGATTCCTTTACACCTTGTTTTACTTTTTTTTTTCTCTCCTTCCTCTACACATTCTCGTTCTGCTCGACCTTTACGCTCGATTATTCGGTGGCTTCGATAAAATGCGATTCAACATCTTTCTCTTTCTTTTTTTCGTTTCTTTTTTTTTATCATTTACTCTCAACTCGTCAATAAATAAAACTACAAAAAAATATACATATGTAAAACGTTATATTATATATATCATACATCCTAAAATAGTCAATGAGGTCAACAATTAAAGAAGGATTGCACACTATGAGAAAAGACCACATAGGGCAGAGTTAATGCGGTAAAATTTGTCTAAAACGTCCCTCACCCTCGAGGCCCGGGCCGAGCGATCGAACGATTGATCGAGTCGAGCAGATTAGTCACTTAAGCCGATTTCGCCTGATATATATATAGATATACTCTTACGTTGATTGAACGAACGTATAATAAAAAGCCGAAACTCCTGGCGTTCCGCGGATGGGCGTACCGCTCTCGTATATCTTCTACTACCGCTGGCTGCGCTGCTGACGTCACGCGCTGCTGAATCACGATGCGGGCGCGCGTTCAACAAAATTAAAGAATCCACGCCGTTAACAAATACAATACCACGCTTTTTGCAAGAGAAGAAGAATTAAGAGATAAAACAAAGACGTGGAACGAACGAATATATAAGAGTAGCGCGCGTGTGTCCGCATCGTGGAGGTCGTCGCGCGTGGCTGTCAAGAGAAACATCAGTTGCAGAGAAGGAGGAGGAGGAGGAGGAGTAGGATGAAATCGGTTAAAATCTGCCGTACGTATACACGCGGCTTCTAGTGGTTGATTGTCTGCTGTTTCGATCGAGCATATCGTATACACATCTCATTGAATTAAAACTGATTGCTTCTCGTTAAGAGTGTCGGGAGGCGACGACACACACACACGTGCATCTTTTCGAGAAAGCTTGGGGGTATATAGTAAGAGGAGAGACTCTCGTCCGCCGCTCAGGAGTTTCGGCCACCATCAAAGGCATTTTTTGCTCTCGTGTGCAGTTCGCGAACGCGTGCCGATTCGCCGGAGAAAGGCTTCTTGCGCTACACACACAATTAGTTTAATGATTAAAAGCTCTCGCCGATTCGAGAGTTCGTCTGTGTTTGCGTGTGTGTATGTGTGTGTACATATAATACGCGCCTTGCTTTTTTTTTCTCCAATTAATCGAGCACTGATTTTTATACTTTTTTTTCTTTTTATTTTACGTTAGCCACCTGAGACTTTCGGTATACATGAGTTTCCATTTTTTTTGTCGTTTAGTATACTAAAACGCCGGTTCACGCAGCGTGAAAAACAAACTGTCATTATCGTCGCGCATCGTTGATTTCGTCCGATAGCAAAAGAAATCGAATCAATCGGTATAATAACTCACCGCAATTTTGTCACTGAGCATCGAACTAAATTCTTTTTACGTAACTCTAAGATAAAATTCCATGCGCGCGAAATGCCGTTGGTTTTTCCATATGTCTGCGATGCCCGACTTTAAAAGTTAGAAGAGATTCAAAATTTATAACGATTTCTCAATAACCTCTGGTTTGTAAGTTGAGCGTATTTAAAATATGGATGATTTCGATTTACATTTAATATGATAATTTTTTTCGCGTCTCTTGAATTCTCTTTAAATCGCCGTTTAAACCATTGCTCTCATTTCGAAGTTAAAAATGATGCTAAAACGTTATCATCACCAGGAGCCTCATCAAAATGCTTTGTTTCTTTCTTTCTTTTTTTATTTTAATCGTCGTGTGTATCTCTTTGCGCTATCTCGCTTTCTCTCTCTTTCTCGCTCTTCTCGCATATCCACGTCGCCGTCTCGCACTCTTACGTATATCAAGGACATTTAGTATCTAGAGATAAAGAATGGACTTCCATCGGATCCTCTCATACACACACTCTCTCTCTCGCATCCTCTCTCACTCGCACGCGACTGAAAATGGGCGTTGAAAGTTCGACGTCCGTTTTATGCATCCTTCTCCTACGCTCTCTCTCTTTCTCTCTCTCTCATTCTATCTCTCATTATTCGTCTCGGGCAAAATAGAAGTAAGTGTATGTAAGCGCCGATGTGCTGCTGCCGCCGCTGCTGCTGCTGCGGCCAGTGTGGCCAGTAAACAAATATATATAGCAATTAAACCCCGTGTTAATGTGGCGATTAATCGCCACAACCTGGCTACACTGCTGCTGCCGCGAATAAATTAAAAGGCAAGAAAAACACACTGACCTTGACGAATCGCCAATCAAAGAGTATAAGCGCACTTCACAACGAAGGAATAACACGTTACAGGAGAAAAAAGAGATATTACAAGTGGGATATTTCAAAACGAGATCTCGTCTTCTTTCTTTATTCCATTCTCACTCGTTTCTCGATTCTACTCGCTTGGTAATGTACCGCGACGAGTGTTACCGATCTTCGAGATCGAAGGGGAAAAAGAAAAAAAAAATATCGGCCGTGTAAAGTTCCGAGTGGATTTCGTCACCTGCCGCGTATTAAAAGCACAAAGAGAACAAGGATGTATATATATATATATATTCGGATGCACTCCTGCTTCGTCTCGCTCTGCTCGTCCTTTTGCCAAATGGCTGGTGGAAGATACAAGAGCCGACAGTTAACAAAAAGGAGAAAAAGAAAGAAAAACAAAAAAAAAATGCAGACGAACCGAACGTGGACTGTGTCTCTGTGTGTCTGTGTATGTTACTTTTTTTTTTTATTACTTTCGGGCCCTAAATACCTGCTACTCGCGTACTATATATATAATATGTATATTCTATAATACATCGCTCTGCCGTCCGTCTTTCCTCTTCTATCTTTCACTCGCAGCCCGCCGTATTCCGTCCGCTTGCGGGAAAAGAAACGGAAAAGAAGTATGTGTATAGATAATCAAGCACTTTTTCGCGTGCGAGCGCGCTTACACACGCTGCACATACGACGATCGGTCTTTCTTTCTATCGCTTCCCTCTCTTTCTCTCTTTTCAACACACTCGCGTGCTCGGTGCATCTCTTCCGACGGCGTTCTTTCTCTCATTCGCACGACACTCCTGCATACAAGCATTCTTCTCTCTCTCTCTCTCACACACACTCTCTTTCTCCAATTGAATTAACTATTTATACACAATATATTATAGTAAATCGTAATCGTTAACTCTCTAATTAACTCCTAGGGTCGTTCTTTCGAGAGCGGCTCGTCGTCGCCTCGGCCTCTCTCTTTTTCCCCTCTCTCTCTCTTTCCCACTTCAATCATCTGCCGCGTATCCTCGCAGCTTCTTCTTATATAGCGGGTCAGATCGTTCTTCCGTAGAGCCGAGCGCGTCTAGCGCGCAAGCATCATCGCCAGCAGATACGTGGCCATCCTCTTCGTCTCCCGTTTATATTACAATGCGGAGCTGGACCTCGTTGCTGCTGTCGTTGCTGCTGTTAATATGCTTCTGCTGATGCTGCTCTCGTGTTCTTTTTTTCTCTCTCTCTCTCTTCCATTCTGTTCTCTTCTCCTTTCGCGCAGCACTCTCCCAGATGTCTTTTTTTTATAATGATTTATTTATTTATATATTTATATAGTTTACTTCTGTTTAGTTAGTAAATTTATTTATAATTAAGAACTGTACAGATTCAATGTTCCTATTGCGTGTCGAGAAAATCCGTCGACGCTTCAGCGAGTGACACCATCACCACACTTTCTTCCTCCTTCGGCTCTCTCTTCTCCTCACTTCGGCTATAGCTCGCCCCGTGAGAGAGTAGTCGATACGCGACGCGATCGAAGCTTCGAGACTTCGCGAGGATGTTTATTCGTTTCTTTTTTTTTTACTCTCCCTCTTCTTCTTCTTCTCTCTCACACTTCTCAGCTCGTCGACGAGTTCCGAGGCGGATATTACGAGCACCTTCAGCCTCCTCCTCGGATCGGAGCTTCTCCTCTCTTTCTTTCTCTCCTCGCGGATCTCGTTCTCCTTCCACACCAAGAGAGATGCACAGGCATTTTTATGCTGCCGTCGACTCTCCGGTTTTCTTCCTCCCGCTCTCTCTCTCTCTCTTTCTTCTCTCGTATACGATACGCGCACGCGCGATTGTGTGTGTGAGTGTGTGTGTGAGTGTGGATTTAGCTCGCGGCGCGAGAATTCCATTGTAATGTACATGCCCGCTAAAAATTGCCTATATCACTATGTTCATTACATATATAGTCTCTCATTGCGATCGTATTAAAATTTAACATTTAATATCTTCAATCACTACAATATTACACCGCAAAATATTTTGTACAAAGAACAATCACATGAATTTTTTTTTTCTTCATTATTCATCTCGCGACCCACCACCGCCGTTTTTTGTGTGTTTCCACATTATTTTATCGCCTTTTTTGAGCTCCTCTCATGTGTGTGTGTTTCTTTAATCCTCTCGACACGCGTCACCTCGATTGCTCCGTGCTCACCGTTCTTCGTGCGTTTCTTCCCCAACGCAACTTGGACTCCACCTAAGAGTTAACCATGAGCTCCGCATGGTTCAATTGCCAAGTTTTCGTTGCGTTGTCCAGCCTCTCCTTGTATCTCTGCGTAGTCTCGCTATCAGCAACGAATGTACCTCTTCGTTTAAGCTCGACTTACTAGGCGTAGGAGGGCTTCCAGCTGATTCGCGCGCTCGCGAGCGTACGTGTGTGACTTCCTTCCAGCGAGATGAGCATGTACGCGGGGCAAGAATCGTCGGCTCTCTCTCTCTCACTCTCTCTTTCTCCGTTCCTATCTGTTTCTCTCTCGTTTCGCTCATTCGTTATTTATTTATTTATTTTTTTTTTTGTAAATTCTCAACACGCATTCGCTCTCGCTCGCTCGCTCGCTCTGTCTCTCGCTCTTTCTCTCTCGTTCGTTCGTTCACGGTGGCTCGTCCGGTGGCCCCTCGTCGGTGCCGTCGGGCCACTACGGGTAGCAGCTTTTTCCGGGTCGCGCGCTAGGACAGTCATGCTTCATCCTGCTATCTCTTAGCTACGACGTGCGATCATCGTCTCTCTTTCTCTCGTTCGCCTACGCGTGCATCCAGCTGAAACAGAAAGCAGAGGGAGATACACGCGGTGAGTTGATTTTTCACTGTGCCGGAGACTGTGTCTTGTTTTCCGATATCTTTAGATTACTGCCGTGTGTCAGATGTTGTTGCGCGTTTGGATTTATAGTCACGGACTTTCAATATTAGAAATAACTGCAGTTTAAATGTGCTTTGCAAATAATTTCAGAGTATATAAATTTGATTTTATTGAATTTAATGGTTTAACTGGAAATTACGTGTTTTTTAATTGAATCAGTTGGTTCCGAAAAATATTTAAAAGTTTTCATTGTTCAAAATAAGAGAAATCTCTATTTTAATTTTAATTGAAGAAGAATTGGAGTATAAACGTAGATTTCTACCTTACTGGCCACTTAATTCTATATTTTTTTGTATTTAAAATATTTTTGAAAATAATAATTAAAATAAATATAATACGTTTGTACTCGAAATCCCCTTGAAAGTGTTATATAAATTTACATTGATTAAATATGATGAGTTTCCAATAAAAAGTTTTTCAACAAAACCTGAATGACATAACAAAAATACTCTTAATTCTAGCGAGACACAGTAACGAGTGGTATCAGTTAAATGAAGAAGCAAGCGTCGATAGTTACCTTTATAAGTGATGCCCGTAATATTCCGGTGGGTAGTGGTACTGATTGTGGAAGGCCGGATCGCCAGGCGGCCGGTGCATCATGCTAGCCGCTTGTCCGTCCATCATGTAGCCCATCGTCGCGTCCGGACTGTAAGCACCGCTCGGCCCTGCGGACAATGTCGGAAACACTACACGTTACTACGGTTAGAACTCTGTTCTGACGCCGGCGGGGCCGCGATTGCCATGCCCGTCACTCTCCAATCTTCTAACTTTGCTAGCTAGCAAAGTGTTATACTATATATATATATTTTTTTTTTCTTTCTTTCTTTTTCTTCTTTTTTTATTGATTGATTTTGCCGAGTGACGGGCTATGTGTATTGTGTGTATATCTGTATATAATAGCAATAAAACGATTTCTGCGATATATGTATGGTTGCACGCGAAATCGTTCTATTGTTTAGTAGTATAGCTTACAAAGTCTCATTGCAATTTTCTTTTCAAACTGGCTCGTATTTATAAGGCCATTGCCTAGCTCGGCAATTTTCACAAAACATTTAACCAAGGGACACAGGAGCCTACAAATCAAACAGCGATAATCTCGAGCTAAGCCCCGCGCGTCGCCTCGTGAAAGAGATCCTCGTTTCCTTCGTTCGTTTTTTTTTCTCTCTCTCTTTGCCTTTAGAATTCCGGCCGGCCCGGTTCTTCGGCGCATAGTCGAGATGCCGAGGTTGTCTCTCTCTCTCTCTCTCTCCGGGGGGACGCAAGGCTCGCTTGCGCGAGAGGATTTAGCATAAGAAAGGCTTAAGGGCCGATGCACAATGGGGCATTCGGGATTTCGTCTTTGGGGTGATACAGCCAGTCGCGCAATCAGTGTCCTTGATTTATCGGGGGCAATATACATTAAGATACCGACATTAAAACTAGGGGAGCCCATAGTCGGTCTCTCGCAGTCGCCTTCGCTCATACATAGATACGTGTGTATATATAGAGGCGAAGGGCGGAATGGGTCTCCTCCATTATCCCAGTAGCGATGACACTGCCTGTGGATATGTGGGTGTCCCATCAGGGTACGCGGAAAAAGTCGGAAAAGCGTATATGAGAATCTTCTTTTGCGGGGATGTAATGGCTAGTGGGATTTCGTGATGTCTCAATGGAGGCGCGTGAGCGCACGGAGGAGGAGAGAGACACACCCCATTATACGTGCTCGATGTTAATGCGTTATTTTCCCTGGTAATGGGAATGTACTGCGATAACCCAAATTTTTTCTGCTTACTGAATATTAGTTTAATGTGCCGTTACAGAATTTTTATTAAAGTCAAAATGCTTATGCGGGAAATAAAACGTTTATACGTGTGTGTGTGTGTGTACGTGTGTATACGATGAGATATGATGCATCGTAACGATGCATATAAACAGCAACAATTTGAAACAACCGTGTCTCATTACTCGGCGTATATGCCGCGCAAAAAAAAACACGCATGGGTTTCCCAAAAAGAAAAGCAGCAAACCGCATATCCACGTTCTTTGGCTTTAAGCACCTCCACCGTAAATCACAATCATTAAGAACGCCATTCCCTCTCTCTTTCTCTCTCTCTCTTTCTCCCGCTTGCCTTTGGAAAGTGTTTTTCTAGTCTCACGCTGCATTTTTCTCGTTCTCTCTCTCTCTCTTTCTCTCTCTTTCATTATCTCTCCTTCTTCACCCATTCCCTCTACCATAGACCATACGCGAGCTTCTACACTACACCATGCTCACACAGCAAAGTATCTTACGGCTACGCGCGAGCAACAACTCGCGCAAGATTATTACGGATCCCGACAGCGGATCGTGCGGTGGTGGCCGCCACTGCATTCACTAGTAGCTCGAGTGCACAGAGAAAGCCTGTGTACCATATTATACACACCGACATATATATATATACACCCATGTGTGTGTGTATGTGTGTATATATGAGTACGAGAGAAGTCCGTCTCTGCAGCGCACGGCGGCCGCTGGAATGTAGTATTATGGCCACTCTCGAGCGATATCCCACTAACGAGGGATGCGCTTGTAGTGTGATTAAACCGCGCTATAACGCAGCAGGGTGCCTACGCTGTGCGGAGCTCGGGCCACAATATAGGAAATTAAGGAATCGTCTTCTCTCTCTCTCTCTCTCTCTCTCTCTCTCTTCCTCTCGTGGAGATGAGAACCCACCGTCGGGGGATAAAGTCCGAAGAGAGAGAGAGACAGAGAAAGACGAAGCCGAGCCAAGTCGCGCGGCTTTTGACACCCGATATTTATATGCATTCGGTAATAATTAGAAGCGCCTTTGTACGCGCGCTCGTATATTTCGCAGTTCGCTGATGCGCGCGCCGAGTTAGTTAGCGGGTACAAAGGCGCGACGATCGGCACGCGGATTTACGCGGACCTGCGACGGGAAAAATTCGAGATTAGAGACGCGACTTGCCGCTGCTACCTTTATATATATATATATATATATATATATATATATATGTATGTGTGTTGGCAATTTCGAGCGAGCTGAGAAAGAGCAGAGAATATCAAGACGGACGAGGTGCTGCGCGCACGTGGTCGTTGGATTACTATACTACTATATACGCGCGGAACGGGAGAGAGAGAGAAAGAGAGTGGCGGAGAAAAGTTTCTGCGATATGAAATTCCGGCTCGTTATATGTGGCGCGTTGCGCTATTTATGCGCACACGCACAAATCGTATTGCGCGATGGACTTTTAGATTCCCGTCGAGATTATTGCGATCGCGGTGTGCGCGCGTGTGCGATTTACATTAGTTACGGCGAGAAGTTGGCTATTCGCGCGCATTGCTTTTATATATGGAGGAATTTCGCGAGGGTACATTATAGCGTTCACGGCTGCACTGAATTACTTCGACGGAGTATAAGGAAAACAAATTGATACGGAATAACGTTCACTATATATTTGCAATTTAATGATACATTGCTGTGTTTAATCCCGTATATAGGAGTGATGGGACGTTTTGTGCCTTGTCGTAATTGTAATTTGGAAAGTGGAAAAGTAAATTTAAGTAACACATTTTAAAAATATTATATACTTTTCATTATTTAAGGCTAAATGTAAAAAAAAACGAAATGCAAAAAAATACGTTTTTTCATGATCATATACGATTCCTTTATACATTGTGGAATCGCAAACAAAAATTGACGACGAGCAAATCGCTTTCAAACTTTTTCCTACGCAGAGCACGACAAAATCGTGGAAAACGAATTTGGCGTAAACGCGCGATCGTCCGACAGCAAATCAGCTCAGCAGCCGCCAGATCGCGGTCTCGGCTCCTCTTTACAGTATACGAGAGATCACACTGTGGCTGACCCGCACGCGGGTTTACGCGACGACGAAGATGAGGGAGAAAGCTCGTCGACTAAGCAATAAAGTCTGCTCGCACGCGTTCACCGGTGTGTTCGGAGCCACGTAAATCCTATTCGCCGTGGGACACCGCTCTCGTGTGTAATTTATTTACAGAGAGAGAAAACGTGCAGGAGGGGGGGAATGAGCCGAGGCCCTGTTAATTGCCGCGCGCGCGTTAAGCCGCGAGAAAGTATTCCGGGTGATGCGGAATAAGGGCTGGGTGCTATATACTTTCACGGTAAGTTGCCTTCGGAAAAGAAGTGGGTGATGGTGGTAGGTCGATCTTCCCCTATAAGACTTTTCCTCAATTACGGCTCATTCCTACTGTAAATGCTACGCATCAGTCATTCTATATTAAAATGCGCCTAACGAACGGAGACTTTATTTTCGAGCCGCTGCGGGTGACGTGGGAGGTATTAAGATTCGAGACGGGGGGAAGAGACAGGCATGAATGTCGCGAATATAGAGGCGAAGATGTATGAAGGGATGTACGAGTTTCGGGGATTTTGGTAATCGGAGCGGCCGGATGATGACGCGGCGAGTTGGGTGGACAATAATAGAAAGCATGGATTAGATGTGTAATAGGTGAAGATTTAGCGGTGGATTGTTATTAGAACGTCACGGACGAATGAAGATGTTGACTAGTGTTATGTGTATTCTTTTTTCGTTTGTAATAGAAGGGAAACGCGGTGGTAAATTTTCGGATAATTATCTAAAGTAATAAAATTGAGTATAAATAGCCGGGAGTAAATACAGTAAGTATAATTTCGAACGGCCGATATTATCGCGGGATCTTTAACATCTCTTCTATCGCGAGGCGAAAGACAATTTGCACCGTTCTAACTTTACCGCGTCGATAAACTGAAAATCTTTACGAGCCAGCAGGCGGCGGCCCAAAAAATAAGACGATTTCCCGATCACGCGCGTATGGTATACCCCATCGACAAGGTATATATACACATACATACATACAGAAACAGCAAGCAAGTCGCCTGGCATTTTTATAATTGCACTGGCATATCGAAAAACACGTCCCTGTCGGCGTTTAAAACAAGCCCGCGCACTCTCATTTGCACACTCGAGGGAAACGACGACCACGACGGCGACTCGCGCACAAAATTCTCGATTTCTCACCAGAAATACAAACAGCGAACGCCTGCGCGACACAATTCCTTAAAGAGAACGCGAGCGCGCGTAATTAGATTTTTACGTATGGGTCTGTGTTGGTGCGCACGTATATATATGTGTATATGTATATACATATACATGTATCCATTTCGATGTAAGGAAGCCCGGGCAAGAGAAAGAGAGAACTGGAAATCCCACTGGCGACGAAGGAGCAGGCAAGCAAGCAAGCAACCGAGAGAGAGAGGAGAGACTCTCGTATCCCCTTCGCGTTACACGAGAACGACATTAGTCGAGTAACTTATGGTTGCGGGCTGGCTGGATGCCGCTGCCACCGCCGCCACCGTCGTCGTACAGGTCGCCGGGAGAGAAGCCTGAGGTCGCGAGGAGTAGTAGGCGGGCCGCTACCGAGGAAGAGAAGAGAGAGAGAGAGAATCCTCTCTTAGCTCAACGTGCGCGTATACATACATATACATACATATATATACACGGACAGATCCTGTACGTGTACAGGCGAGGAAGAGCAGCCGTGCGCGCGGCACTCGAACTTAGTTGGCGGCGACACGCCGAGTGTTCTCGCCGAGTTTCCGAGAGCGAGAGAGAGAGAGAGAGAGAACGAAGCCAAGTTCTCTCTCCCTCTCTTTCCACCCGGGCGAGCTGACGCGAGCACACATGCACCAGCGTCAGCATCGACGAGAGTTTCTCCGAGACTCGCTGGAAACCGCGAGGAGTACGCTCTCTCTCTCTCTCAGCACAGAGGAAGGAGTAGAGGAGGAAAGGGGGGCGATCAAAACAAAGAGGTGGGATCGGAAATTGAAGAGAGATAAGAGCCAGTCGCGGGGGTTCGCGCAAAAGTATAAGTTGCGCGAGAAGCAGGGGAAGAGGGAGCTGAGCAGAGATATGTGAAAAGTCAATGGTAGAGAGGTTTGCGAGCTGCCGGGTACAAAAGTTTGGGTTTTTGTCTGTTTTCTATGCCCTCGAGAGATATGAGATTTGAAATTATTTTAGAATTATGGAGGGCCGACTTATCTGCAGAATTATTGGCTGTTGTTGAAAACACGAAGATAAAGTATAGCATATATCCGTCAAGTGATGCAACTGACTTTATTTTATAACATTCGACCCTTGCGAACAATATTCCTACCTTAATATTTAGCCCGAAACAATGTGAGACGAGATGAGGGAAACTACGTAATATTACCTCGGAAGTAAACTAAACGTAATGGAGGAGAGCACGTATACATATATACATATCGCGATATCGTGGTACCTAAAGGTCCGTGGGTAATATTAAGCCGTTTTCCACAGCCCCCTACGATCATCTCGCCCTCCTCCGGAGAAAGCTAGACGACGGAGGATAGATCTCGGGGGCGAATTTAGGGAGGGGGATTCGCCCCGCGGGCGGAAACCGGAAATGTGCTCCGGAACCTTCAACAATCCCTCGATGAAACTATTGGTCATCCGCGACGCAGTGCGCGCGCCGGATACGCCGGATCTAATAACTCATCCGCCCGCCTGTGCTACGTCGTCTCGCCTGTCATGTCGCGTATAACCTCCTTGTTTTTTCTCCCTATACCTCTCTCTGTGCCCGCGACTTTTTGCTATACCGTTTCTTTTGTTAGCCGCATGTGCATCGACTGCCGCGCAATTATTATACGACTGTGTGCGCGAGTTATGTCGAAGGGGGGGAGGGCGAGTTGTTGTCGGATGACGAAAAAATTGATTCGCGTGTGCGGTTCTGCTTTTTTTTTGAAGAACAGACAGAGCGGTTATGTTTGCGATGTTATGTAAGATTAATTGGCGGTGATTTATCGAGTCAATTGGTGACAGACTGAGAGAATGGAGTATTTATGTCGGTATCGTGTGTATTACTTATGTAAGAACGGATTGTTATTCCAAAACCGAAATTACAGATAATTGTACTGGCTAATTGAATACAGGATCAATCAATTTCAAAGCACACAACGTAATTTCCTAAAAGGAGGCGTCCCACGAGAAATTTCCCAGATAATGAAACAAAAAGCTCCCATCAATTTTGGAAAAAATAATAAAGTCAAGTAGCTCGACACCATCCTATCTGGGATGTTTTCTAGATTCATGAGCATCCTGTTTCGTTTTTCGCGCCATCTACTCTTTTCATTCTTAACACACACATATATACACACCCACACATCTCTCGTCCTTTTGCACTCCACTCCTCTCTATCTCCTGTTTTCTTTTCCTTTTCATTTCCACCGACCTCGCACTCCTGCTTTTACTCGCTCCACCTTTTCCACCCCCTCGCACACACACACACACATACACAGATATCAGCGTAAGTGCAAGCTCTCGCGGAAAAGACACACGTGCGTGTACACACACAACATACGCGCACAGACTCCGCCAACAGCAGCAGCAGCAGTAGCAGTAGAGTCCGCCCATTGCAAGCGCGTGATATATAGCCCCTTGGAGGTCGATGACTTCCGCTATTTTTCTTCCGCTGTCTCCAGCAAGCAACTACCCTTCCTAGCGTCCGAGCTCTCTCTCTCTCACCCCTCGGCGGCTGGTGCCCTTTTCACCTCCCTCGCGTTCTCTCTCGCTGCGCGAAAATCCAGCAGGCGGAAGCCAATTCTTCCGTTATACTTTCAGCGGGCGATGTTTTCCGTTACCACGCGCGTACGCCCGGGCGCCAGTAACGAATGCGGAAATGCAAAAAACCATGGTAATGGAAAAAGTTGCGAGAGAACGAGAGAGAGAGAGAGCGAGTTGCTTCAGCGAAAAAGCTCCTCTGAGAGGGTATGTATGCGAAAAAAATGAAGAGAGGGAAGGATTAGTATTCGTTTGGCTCGACAATTTTTTAATTAGCAACTCGAAGTTTGTTTCATTTTATTCATTTAGAAAATGTTTATTTCTCGTGTGATAGGCGCACGTCAATTATCTTGTCGAATTTCCGCGTAATGAATGAAATAAGGTCAGAATTTTTTACCGAGTTAATTCGTCAAACGCAAAGCGGATCCAGAAAGCAATTAAGCGTTTATAATTAACCGATCGCTCGACGGGCTGACTTTAATTTCGTTGCGCACACTGTGCGTTACGCCCGTCAAAACAAGCCGATTAATTCTAAGCAAATCTCGGATGTCGAGAGAGAGAGAGAGAGAGAGAGAGAGAGAGAGAGAGGGACAGAGAAAGAGAGCGGACACTCGGACGCGGGCAAGATTCCAAAATTCAATAGTCCGGTAGCGGCTCTTGCTGTGCGTTTCACTTCGCGGCGCAACCGCACGGGGCAATAAGAAGCCGTTGCATTTATGGATGCGATCTTGCTGACAAGTCGAAAATTAATTTCCCTCCTACCTCGCGCCCAAGCACAAGTAGATAGAGAAAGAGAAACAGAGACTCGCATCGTCGTCGTCCTCTGGCATATTTTAACCCACTTCTTAGAGTATCGCATAAATTTCGCGGGGGATGCGGAGAGGAGTCCACTGCAAAACGAGCGGACGAGGGAATATAAGCTCGCAGTGACCGATGCACGGGCCCGTCATCGGCAAGAAGTCGTATACGCATACGGGCGTTATGCTGGTGTTTTTGTAGAAAAAGAGGATAATTAATAGCGTGGCTTGGGTATATATGCAGCGTTGTATCCGAAGAATGGTTCTGTTATTTTGGCGTCTGTTGTGACTGCGAGATTTAACAATGTGATTCAGCGCGATCGAGCGTGAAATTATTTCGGATGGCCCCTTTCAAAGCAACCGTAATTGCTCTGGGTTCTGAGGGTTTGCGGAAACATGAGTATTTTACGAAGTACGAATCATTTTTAAACGAAATTTTCCACTGTATTACGAAAATAACAAGAGTACTCGAAAATACTATTCAAAGAATTATAAAAGTATTTTTTTTTTAAGAATCAAACATCGCGTTTATTTTTTCAAAGTCGCATAAATTTTCTTACGAAACATTCGCACAGGCAGCAGTATACAAAAACTAAATGAATACGAAACGAGCGCTTGCCTTGAATTCACTTCACCGGCAAGTAGCCCCCTACATAATGCATGACGGTAAGGCGAAAAACCAAAAAGGAAAAATCACGCGAAACGGCAATGCACCATCGCTAGGATCTAACTACACTCAAAAATCCACTTTAAATTTCGTTAACCGAAACGAGCAAAAAATAAATAATGAAAAAAAAAACATTTAATAGAAGCTACCCATTGGAAGTGGGATGAAAAAGCAGTATCATCCTGTGGCGATCCATCAGATAATCTCGATTTGCGGCGCGTGTGCTCACGGCAATTCGATAAAAGCCGCGAGACGGCGACGCGTATAATATAAGAAGGAGGTAGCAGTAGTCAGTAGTAGGTGGGAGGAGCGTCTCTAGTTGACGCGATAAATAATTAATGACGCAGCGGTTCGCGGTCCATAAGCCTCGCTCAATATTTATAAGGTGCGCGCGCGGGAGCGAGTGCTGAGAGATATCGCACAGAGGGGGTGGACGCAGTCTTATATGGGCTGTGCACGCGCACGCGGTATTTAGATATTTTAATTAGCCGATCGGCTATAAATTATTATAATTAACGGCCGGCCGATGCGCGTATACGTCATCACGCGTATAGTAATAGTGGTTTTATTTTGCCGGGCTCGTTAGAAGACTAGTAGTTTGAGAGAGTCAGTCCGACTGCTGCTGCTGCTGCTGTGCTGAACGAGTGATGATGATTTATTTACGGTAGCGCGCGGTCGGCATATACGTATCTTATCCCTTCCTCCTCTTGCCCGTTTTTTTTTCGCGATTGCTGCTCTCGAGGCGAATGCGCGCATATCGACGTTTCTTTCGCGAATTAATTGATTTTTCATTGGGACTTGAGTTTTTCAAGCTGTTGCTGCTGCTGCTGCCGCACCGCGCTCTGAAATATATATGGCCAGCGCCTGCTCGATGGGATATTTATGACTCTAATGTCGCGCGGCGATCCTTTGGGAGAGATGGGAGAGTAGAAAGAGAGACGGAGAAAGAGAGAGAAAGACAGCCGATTATAAATTATACGAGGAATTTATTATGCAAGTTTTGATTTTTTCATGGCCCGCTTCGTCGTTCGTAATGAACGAGTTGATTGACTTGTTATAGAAATATTTATTTCGTCGTATCTAGAAGTCCGTAATTTATATCTTATTTTTAATGGTATCTTGAGACTTTCTGTCTAGCAAGACTAATAAATATAAGAATCGTTATTAGGTGATTTAACATATACACACCGTAATTGTTCAACGTATTTTAATATATTTAGAATAAAACGAATTCCAAGCACGAAGTCTTTAACAACCGCAAAACCACAAGACCGTCGACCGCCTCCAGAATTTCAATCCATTCTCTCTCTCTCGCTCTACTTCTGTACATACACATTTTCCTCAACCGAGCAAAGAAAAAGGGTGCCTTACACGCTATACATATATATATACTCTTTCCTCCTCCAACACCGTCCGCAAGCCGCATCTCCCGAGCATTTGTTTATCTCCGGGCCAATCTTCCGCCCCCTTTGGCGAAACGGCTAAAAACATCGCGAAAGCACGTCGTAGAGGGATGTAGCCCGACGGTACTTACACTCTCTCTCTCTCTCTCTCTCTCTCTCTCTCTCCCCCGCCTACCCTCTAGTCGCGCTATCGCGCTCGCAAGCAGAGCCCGAAGGGGCTAGGCGGCGTCGGCGGCGACGGTCAAGCGGCCACCGAGATGAGATAGAACAGGCCATTATGCCCGGCCCCCCGATAAGATAGGTCCACACCCTCTCTCTCTCTCTCTCTCTCTCTCCTTGGACTTCGGCGCCACACATACATACACCGCCTCTTGATACACCAGGAGAGAGAGAGAGAGAGAGAGGAGGGCGACGTGAAAAATCTAGCCAGGGTAATGCAAAGCTCCGGGGGAAGATAGAGCGCGCCCAGTGGCCTCACCCCTCCTCCTCCTTCTATACCGCCTTATCTTTTCATAGCGATCCACCGAGAAACTCCATTTCCGCGCGAGCGCGCGTGTAGAGGAGAGACGACGAGGGCCAATTTATACGCTCCTAACGAGATGGCCGCGTGCTCGTTTACATGGATGGGCCGAAATCGAATGGCGTGTTTGCGACCGAGTTTTCGCACAAGAAGAGAGGAGGAGGAGGAGGAGGAGGAGGGTTGGAGAAAGGAAAACGATTGATGGGGAAGATGGGGGGATTGGTTGAGAGCTCGAGGGGTGAGTTAAAGTCCTGCCAATTTCGTTGTATAATAGCGCCGTTCGTATAAGGTGTATTGGAATTGCGTAACAGTCGCAATTATGAATGATTGATTTTCAATACTCTATTTTATGAATTTCTTGACAATATCAATTATTTTGCACGTTTATTAACAACACCAATAAGGACAAAAAACACATATTTCCATCTAATAAACAAATACATTCTCTTGCTGATCAAAAAGAAAAAAACACCCTCAATCCGAAAAACCCACGAACGGAAATTAACGCCGTCCGACAAACTGCGCCCCAGCGAATAAAAAGGAAAGAAAAATCCCAACTTCATACATATATATATATGTACACACACACATGCGCGTTCACGTGGGGGAGAGGAAGAAGAAAAAAAAAATGTTAATGCGACGTCGGGGGCAATTTCCCGGCGCTAAGCCACGGCTGGCTCGCTCTCGCGACTGCAAATAATAACGTTTCTATAAGTCGGTCGTTTGTATTCGACGCCGGCAACGCGCGGCCGCCCCATTTCAATTAACGTATGATCTATGTCGTATAAGGACCCGCACCTTTCAAACGTCGCCATGCGAGAGAGGGAGAAGAGAGAGAGAGGGTGAGGTATATATAGTAATGCGCGGGGGATCGCCGGCTCCTAAGTAACTCTATATCACGGCTACGTGACGCGAGCAAGAGAGCGAGGCCCGTCCGTCCGTCCGTCCTTCTCGGAGGTTTGTACGTCACGCGCGCGAACACAGTCACGCGGCGATCGAGAGGAAAAAATGGCTGGCGAGTGGTAAATTGCGAGCGTGATATGGAGCTTGCATAATTGGAATTTCTGGATGGCGTTTAAAAGTATTTAGGGTGTATTTTGATTGTAATGCAATGTTATTATGTTTAACATTATTCATATTACGTAAGATGATTGTAAAATTGTAAAGTTATGCGATAGTTTAAAATGAAGCAACTTTTGCATTATTTACTTCGAGGTTTAGGAAACTTTTGAACTAACGTTACAGAACTAAGGAGTGGAAAAAAGTGCAGAGCTCATGCATTGATAATTCCAACGGTTCGCCCTAATTGAATTCCCACATGCATAAAAGAGCGACCTATGCGAGTATAAACCGCCGAGTGACGTAACGAAAAAAAACAAGAAAAAAACTTCACCGTGGTTAAAAAAGAAACGCAAACGTAACAGGGTGTCTTCCCCTCGAGACTTTAAGTAACGGAGCTGCAGTACCGATACAGCAGCAGTCTCCACGGAGAAGTTCGGCCAGCAGCTGAGGATCAATCTTGCGAGGCCGCGAGTACGGGTAAAAGAAGAAGAAGAAGAAGAAGAAACCGAGCGGCGACTTTCGCCTTCTTCTCGTCCTCCAAATAACTCGAAGGCACACGAGACTGTCGCAATTCCTTCCAATTTCTGACCCCGAGACATCCATTTTATTTAGTCGCGAGACGCGCCGGCGGCTGTGGCGCACACTCACACGCACGCACACCAGGGGATACACACGTCCCCCGTCGTGTGATCAGGCGAGTCAAAGGGCGACGAGAGGGAGAAAGAGAAAGAGAGGAGAAAAACGAGGCAAGCTGCAGAGAGAAAATGAGAGTGAAAAGGACGCAAGGGTGGACAAGAGAGAGGAGAAAATAGCCAGGAGAGGCTAAAGAACGCCTGGAAAAATAGCACGGAGAAAGATAAAAAAAGGAACGCAGCCCTCTAATGTACGGGTAGGGTGAGAGAGAAAGATAGGAGAAAGAGCGAGAGAAAGCTCTCCGAGATGGACACAGAGAATCGCCATTACAAATTGACAAGCTTGATTGATGGCGCGCTCGCGAGCGCACGGAAGGGATGGTCGTCGTCGTCGTCGTCGTCGTCGAAAATAAGGGTGGCCAAGCAGGGAGGGAGCGTTCCGAAAGTCCACTTGCTAGAAAGAGAGAGAGAGGAAGGAAGAAAGAGGGGAAGCCAGATAGCGCGCAAGCGTTCTATCCGCAAAAGCCGCCGGCGAAAGGGCGGCGAGCGCGTTGGTGGCGCGGCGTTATCGAGGTGAACCTCTCAGCGAGTGCGTGACGAATGGTCTGCGTCTAGATTCGATGGGGTCCGAGAGAGAGAGAGAGAGAGAACCAGAGCACTCGGAATATTCGATGGGAACGACCCTTTTTTCGAATTCGTCAGGCTCGCCGAGGGAGAAAGAGAGAGAACTGCGGCTACTGCAATCTTTTCGGGAAATGAGGAGGGAGCTTTATTTGCTCTTCGGAGTGTGGGTGGAGCGTAATCCGTTTTTTTTTCTCCGTTTCAGTTATGCGCTCGCGTCCGTGCGCCGATAAAGAGAGTTAAAAATGACTCCGAGGGATTAGAATTGCAAATTAGAAGGCCGATGTAAACTCTCCCGCGCCCGCCGATAATCTTTGTATTAAGGTCCTGCGCGCTCGTCGAGATACATCTTTTCAGAAGGGGAAGTGCGTGCGTACCGCGTATCTATCATAGCGAGAAGAGGTCGTGTGAATATGAGCGTTTACGTAAATAAATCAGCCAACGTGGAATACAGCGTTTTTACCGATAAAAATAATGATATTTTCGAAAAAGTCTACATCACATACACGCCCGTACGTACGTTTATGCAAAACGGTCATCCTTAAATAAACCATAAATAAAAGCGGTACATGGCGCATCCTTGCCGTATTACCTAAAAGCCTATCAACAATGCCTACACATACTCCCCGAGTTCGCTCATATATACGAACCGCGGCACACAAAAAAACGCATATATATACACGCAGGTGAAGTACCTCTTCTCCAAACGTAAGGGGGGGTCCCTCTCATTCCTCCCAAGCAATAAACTATTTTTCTGTCTCCCTCATCTCTTGAACCTCGCCGCCGACAAAAGGGCAAGCGACTATATACACGCCGCAGAATGAGCCCCGCGCGTGAAAAAGTCTCTTCTCTCGTTCGTGGCGCGCGCGCGCGCTTGCGTCCGAGGAAATGAACTGCGGGTCGTAAACGACAATCAGACGTCGACCGGCGTCGAGTGACGTACGGCCTCTGACCTCCGTGTATGTGGCTACCGTGGAATGTACCGCGCGCGCACCACGCGCGTGCGAGTGAGCATAATAAGCAGACCCCGGCAATTATGACATCCAGCTGTAAGATTGACGCACGGGCCGCCTTGACGAAGGCCGCAGAAACGTGTCTGACAAAAGGGCGGAGGTGAGTGCGCGAGAGGATGAGCGATGTTTATTGAGATTATAGTTTGAGCTGAACGACGTTTGTACGTATGTATATATATATATATATATATGTGTGAGCTTTCGAAGGAGGAGGAGGAGGAGATTCGCGGTAAGTCGTTTATTGCAAGCGTGTGCACGCGGAGGTTCAAAGTTCCGCGCGACGAGCGTGTGTGCGATATACTCGGAAGAGTAATTGCGCGCTGCCGATGCTTTATTGGCTAGAGGAAGGGATCAGAAGAAATGCAAGCGTGCGCGAGATGAGTGCGTGCGGTGAGAAGACAGAGAGAAAGAGGAAGAGAGGAAGGAAGAGACGCGTGTGGGAAATCCGGAAAGACGACGAGGAGAATTCTAGAAAAGGTTGCAAGTCATGTGAATGCAATTCATTGATGAATTGGCAATGCTTGGGTAGAAACGTTGTTACGTTCTAAGAAGGTAACCAAAGGTTCGTTAAATGAGTGTTAGAATGATTAAAAAAAAAAATTATAAATTTTTGCGTTTGAAATGTGCTTTTAAACATAAAAATGAGTAGTAACGGTTTATAGTTTACTTCACAATTACTTCTACAAAAAAACAATCATGTTATCCAGCAGAAATTGCCCTCGACAATGTTAATAATTGTAAGTTCGCCTATAGTGTACATAAACAGCGTCGAAATTACGCGAGCCGAAAGTATAACGTTTTAAGACGTCATAAAAGAGTAATTTACTGGGTCAAAAGTTCAAGCTATACGGGTATATACTCGAAGGATCCTTACGAGGCCTCTGGCGTTAGGTCGCTGTAGATTCTATCGAATTGCCTTGGCGAGGGCGTTTTGTCTCTCTCTTTCACTCTTCTCTCACCCGTATATATACACTCAAAGGCAGCAGCAACGGCGGCAGCTCCTTTATCGTCGGCGTACCATCGCGAGATGCACCTTACGGTCGCAGCTTTACGGTACTTCGGGGCGGCGTTACATTTTTACAGCCCTGTGCTCGTTCCCCCACTCGTCACATTCTGCGACTTCGGTCGCGTGAAGCGGGGAGTCGGAAGGAGGAGCCGATTCAACCGGTGTTTCGGCAAAAGATAGGCTGGGATATATATAGTGCGGGTCGTTTTTGCGGTGATTGTCAATTGGAATGATGTTTTTAAGGTTCCTTTTGAGAGATTTTATTAGTTGGTAATGATGGAGATAAAAAAAAATAGTCGTCCAATTTTGAAACTTTAAGATATACGTTCAACATGTAATAAATATTTATTAAAAAAAAAATAATAATTATTTAGTAATAAACTCAAGATCTTGTTTCTACGTAAAACTCGACTAACAATTACCTTTAATCCATCTGCCCAGTCTCTCCGCGTTACAACCTCTAACGACATTTTTTTTACAACGAAATTAAAAAACTTTTACGACCACGGCAGCCGAAGATATCGCCAGCAGCACGTAAGCTCAGCAGCACACGCGTATAACCGCACGCAGCAGACGTCCTCTTCTCTCTCTCTCTCGGACCGCCTACATAAACCTAATAGAATCTCGCGAGGGCGCCGCTCGCGACTGTGGCAGCTTGTACATCGTAAAATGATGCACTGCGGCTTTATAGTTTATAGTTGAACTGGTTCGCGCTGCGATCGAGGCGCGGGATTTAAAAGGGATCGCTCGCTCGCTCGCTCGCGCGTTTTATGAGCGGTATTAGGAACGGCCGCGTTAAATCCGTACGAGCGTTTACTGCCAATGTGCTGTGGTGGTACGGGCGCGTGCTTGCGCTCATTGCGGAAGGCACAGGGGCCTGCTAATTTTACGCTAATTTTCCGAATACGACACTTGGGTTGCGCGCGTGCGCGATAAACCTCGAGCGCAAGTTCCCGCGCTGTGGGTGGTCGCGTGGCAGAGACTTCGGAGTTCCGAGGAGCCGCAGTGAATGGGTTTTTCGGGAATCGCGGAAATTTTCGGATTGACTGCGGCCTTTTTTATGGCCGTGTTAGAGAGTGAGAGTATATGTAGGGAGTTTTATAGCAGCTGTTTTCGCGAGGCCAGGAGTGCGAATTTCCGAGTTATTTTCAAATTTTCTTTTATGCACTATAAAATGTACATATATCTATGTGTAAATGAAAATTTTCTAGCGCAGCGAAAAATTGTCCGAGTATTTTTAGAACGCTGCGCGGTGCACTGTGCTGCTATATAGCGTGAATAACTTGAGCTGCGTCTATTTTACGAGGCTTATCCGCTGCTCTGCATGCACGCTGTTATTACCATTCGAGGAGCGTATAAAATTAACGATCAGCCGTAAAAAAAAGAATGCACCGTGCAACTATGTGTATAACACGCGCTTATCTGGCGATTTCGGCGTAATAACATAGAAATAAATAGCGATATGCCATCGAAATGTAGTCGCACTTCAAAACCACTACAAAAATAAAAAAAAATTCAACAGCAACTTCAAACCCTATAAGCGTCGTTTTACGATGGAACGAGAATGAGAGTAAAAATCGAGCACCGCGAAATGTAAGCGGTAATGATTATACCCGCAGTATCGAAGGAGAGCGTATAGTAACACCGTCCTCTCGATATCGAACAGACCCCCGGGGCCCGATTTCGCCTGATCTCATGTTATAGTAGTAGTAGTAGTAGACGATGCGGCGGCACATGATGCAACACCGACGGGGAGACACATACTCGCGAAGACAACACACGGACAATGCGGCGTTAGCGGTAATAACAATGTCCCGCGGGCGTAGTGCAAGTCAATGCAGGCCGGCCAATCCTCGTAATGAAAGTATGATTGATGGCGTAGGCGAGGGAAGGAGGGAAGACCGGAGCTGATCATTACCTCCCGACGTTACATGCGAGCGCATTATTATCCGATGCGCTGTATATATGTATATATGTACGTGTATATATGTGTGTGGGCAATCTGCAAGAACGAGAGAGAGAGAGGGAGAGAGAGGTAAGGCGAGGACTGGCCGACGACAAACGGCGGACGGACAGCGATAATTTAATCGCGAGCTCGCAGTCGAGGGCCCGTCGCTGCGAAATTGAAAATTTCTTAATGCGACGTATGGCGTGTACAGTATGTGTATGTGTGTGGGTTATTGGTCGAGAGTAGTTGATGCGTGGAATGCTGGCAGTGCACGATGTTGACCGAAGATGCTGGGAGCACGCAGATATGGCGCTTTTATATGGTAGTTTTATGATTGAGGTTCAAAATTACGGGAGATTTTTAGTTTCTTGGAATTACGTTATGTTTATTTTTGTTTTGAGCTTTTTATATCTGCAATCTCGTTGGAATATTAGTTGTTGTAAAATGTTGAATATCGTATATTATTTTTCGCTTTTATCTTTAAATATAATACTGCAGTTCTTCGAAAATATACTCATAATGCATTTTGAATGATCTTCCGTGTAAAATGCACACGAGGGAGCAGAGCGACATGAATTTTTTATCGGAATCCGAAAACGAGGTTAAAAATATACAGCCGGAAACAGAGGACGACGTGGCGTATATGGTTTTGCACCGAGACCGCGCAAAAAGCTTGAGATGTCCGTTCGAGAAGATAAAGCGCGGGTTAAGTGGTCGAAGCTTGCATCCCCGGGGGAATCACCCGGGGGACATACACATACACATACATATATATACCTACATAGAGCTATGGCAGTAGCAACAGCAGCAGCGAAAAGCACATTTATCATTTATGGTTTCCGGCAGACAACAAAATCTGCCCTGGGGGCGATATTTCGGTTATTAAGGTATCGTGCAAACTGTATCGAATGGAGTTGACGTGTCGGACGAGGGATATATTTCCAGCTCTAAATGAGAGAGAAAGAGAGGGATGACGGCGCGCACGAGAGAGATGAGTGTAGCTATATACATGTAGAACTGACAAAAAGTCATCGGGCGAGCTTTTTCAGGGAAAAACTTTTATATTTAAAAAAAAGGGCGAAAAATATAAAAATGGACTAGCGACCTATAACTTTTATCGATGCACTACCGAAAATGTACGATACACACGCCCAATGAAATTCTCAACGTTTTTATTCAGATATGTATAGATGGAACTGTGGTGTCGAATGAGTATAAATTTTTTTTATTTTTGTTTTATTTAATGGATTTTTTGAGTAACGTTACTTTGAACTTCGTGCAATATTAATTACTGAAAGTCACGATGAAGACGACAGTAAGTGTGCGGCGGTTAACGCGGGATGGAAAAAGGGGTAAAAGAACGAACGCACGGGCGCAAGATATAGCCGAGCGGGAAAGAGAAAGCGCAAGTGGAAGGGGACCAGATGAGGGGAGAGAGAGAGAGAAGCGAAATGGCCGTGATGAGGATTGACTTCGGGATGATAATCTGACGAACACGAGTTTCCACTCTCATGGAGTTGCTCTCGAGATCGGGCGTACTCCGGTCGAACGTCGCTGATGGTAGTAGTCCTTTCTTGAGTGCGCGCCCACGAACATACATGAGCTTTTGGCATGTCCATCGTTTGGCTTTTTCTCACTTTTGTTACGAAAGTCGTATTAATTTCGCCTTCATTAAATTAAATGCAATCAAGCTTGATAAAAGTAAATAAACGATCTCCTCTCGCGTCCTGTTATTAATATCGAATTCACGTAAACTTTCATTTTCACCGAATGATAAAACCTTTATAACCCAATTGCCGAGCAGTAAAAGAGGGGGAAAAAATAATCAGCTCGGTAAATAATAATAAACGAAATCTCTCCTTTATGCGGCAATAAAACTTTCCTCTCATCTGCGCAACGTCCGCATCATCGATTCTCGAGGCTACTGCTACCACTCCACGTACCATTCAGCTTCAGCAACGACGACGAACGACGCGCCAGATTTCGGTCATAAAATAAAGGGAATCCATCAAACACCCATCTCTTCTCTCTCGCGTAGAGGCGCGCGCGTGTGTGTGTGCGTGCACAAAGAATAGCGCGAGCTTGCCCCCTCTAAAACGCCCCTAAAGCCCAGTTTCGGCAAGGCAAACAACCCGTAACTCAGTGAGTGTTTATGAGATCGAGAAGAGAGCAGCAGCAGCACCAGCAGCAGCGGCAGCAGTCGTAAAAGTACGCGAATCGCCCTATGTCTCGGCCGTTACTTCGAGGGTCCAGCGCACATATACACGCACAGGCTCTCGAGCTTCACCTAAGAGCCCGTACTTTTCCCAAAGAAAGAGGAAAGGGATGCGAGAGAGAAAGAGAGAGAAAGACGGAACGGGAAAGAAATCTCTGTTAAGAAGGCAAGCGAGAGACAAAGAGAGTGAATTACTCTCTCCGGCTATATGTGTGTGTGCGTGTATTCTTGTAGGAGAGGCAACGGCGGAGGAGGAGCATCGTCGTACTGCCGCATGTTGCCGGATCGTAAAACCCGGGACTCTGATCACCGACGGCAATTATCCCGCCGTTATCCACTACGCGTTATCCCCACCCATACGGCGTATATACACCTACTTTCGCACGAGGGGACAGACTTTCTTCCTTCTTCTGCTTCTTCACGTCTTTTTCTCTCTCTCTTTTTTTTTACTGCAAACGAAGTGATTCTCGCCTCGTAAAGTTGGCCGTTACAGGCGGCCGCGTGAGATGACGTGGTTTTGCATTTTCCACCTCGATGCGGATATCGCTCGATACGCGCGATGATATTCATGAAGCAGGGATGACGGTTAATGGGGAGGTATATAATCGCTTTAGTGAGAGAGAGAGTGACTTTAGCGATCGGGTTCGAAGAACTTCGAAGTTATTTAAAGGGTACGGTGAATGACGAAAATTTGATGTTTGATTGAGGGAGGAATGATGCCATCAGGAGAGAAGGAGAGAGAGAGTGAAACATGACTCGGGTGTCATTCGTCTTGGAAAGTTGTCCCTGGATTATAATGTGAGTGTCAATTTCGTGTCGCGGTTATTTCGTGGCTCGCGGCTAAATGATTTTGTCAGTACGAAAGATAATTTTATTAAATCTGTGTCAATGTTGTATAAAATTCTTTATGATGCAATGTGCTTTTTTTCTCATCTCTTCATCCAATTAAATGAATTTTCTGTGCTAGACAATAACTATTTTTTGTTGTATAAAACGATTAGAAGAAATTTAAAATATAGAGCTAGTAGTAAAAGTCAATATGTGTCAGACAGTTCCATTTGTATGACACGATCTACCATTTATATAGATATATATATGCAATGAGACTTTGTAAAGCCATCCTTCTTTAAGAGTAGGTGTGGTCGTGGATATGTGTATAATTGAGTGTTGATAAATCATCGGTGGAATTACCGGCTCGATTGCTCTGGTCGATCATTGGCTGGACGATTCTACGCCTCGCATTGATGAACCTGAAATCAAACGAAGAAAACAGTTTATTTATTGTTCATACACGTATAATAAAATGTTAATATAATATTTTAATATTTATGCAACTTCATCATTATCTAACATCGCCATCGCTTTTTCGACTTAATATTGTCATAAAAAAGATCGTATTCAGCTTCGATAACGATAGCCAAACTCTTTGTACCAAAGGAAAAAATCTCCGGACGGCTTCTCATTAAAAACGACAATGGTTCCGCATTGGCTGTCCTACCCCGTCCGTTCCCCATTACCTCGCTTTCGAAAGTACTGACCTCACACAGACAGACGACCGCGGCGAAGAAAACCCCGGATAATAACGCCCTTTAATAAAGAACTCTCCTTCCGCGATACATCATTAGTCGCCGGGAGACCAGGAGGAGGCACGCGGAACCCTTCGGAAAAACGAACAATGGCCGTATAGCGGCGTGCGGTTGTGTTTCGTCGCGGCTCGTCGACTTTTACCCGCGCCCGCACGAGCTCGTGCAAACGAAAAGAAGAGGCTATATATCGCACGAGGGGGTGAGTACGGAGAAGGTCTGCACGTCAGCCGACGTCAGCGTCGCGGCGCCCTAATGGGCGCAGACGCCGGAAGTGATTGGGTTTCCGCTCGACTGACTTGCGCGCGTTCTTCTTCCCTCTCTTTCCCTCGCTTCGAGATTGCGCGCGCGAGAACCTCGCTCCTCTCTTGTTTTGCGGCAGACTTCGCTCGCTTCTTCTTGCCCCGGCGATTTACTCACGCTTCGATGGCAACAACCGCGAAGAGCGAGAGAGAGAAATGCCTGCTCTTTCGGCTGGATGAAGAGTACGGGGGGTGAGAGATATATACGCGCGCGTGTGCGCTACCCAGGGTTATGAATAATAATTATTGAATTCGCGTTTATAGAGAGCCAGCTGCGCGTGCCGACGCCTTCTATTATCACGTTAATGCGCCGCCTCTCCTGCCAGCAGCGTCGCGGTTCTGTCCGCGCGTGAGCGAGCGTATTAACCCCGTCGAGGAGGTTCGCTACTGCTCTCTGTACCCAGGTATATATATATGTATGTATACGTATACATATACTCTATCTTGTGCGAGTGTGAGAGAGTACAATGGACGCGGATCGCTGGAAAATCGACGGCGCGTGAAGACGTCTTAGCGATTTTTGCGGTTCTCAGTTTTCGCTTTTCCACTCATTTCTTATAGAATAATCACCTTGAATTATAGGAAAAATTACATGAAATGCGCTGATTTAGCAAAATATCAACTCGATATACCATCACAAACGACGAAAACTCAGCTCCCCTCTGCTAACAATATCGCGTTGATAACAGTCTCTCTTTCTCTCTTTTTCTACATAATTCCGACGAGCCTCAAAGGGAAACGCGAAAAACAGAGACGCCCCCTCGACTCTCTCTCTCTCTTTCGCGTAGCTTTCTTTTTTCCAATCTCTCTCTCACTCACACCACCTTCACCTCCTCCTCTTCTCTTCCCTCCGGCCTTCCCCTTTGCGCGCACGTCACAGCCAGCTGACTACTCCCTTACCCCCATAGCGTATACGTGTATATACAGATATACGCATATATACGTATGGCGCCGCCGGCCACGCTGAAATATCGCCCCAACAATGGCGGCGCCTGCTACCTCCGTACGCGCCCCCTGCTACCGACCAAGGCTAGGAAAGGCGAAAATATCGTCGTGTATATAGAGCGAGTGGAGCGGCCGGAAAACTCGCGAGCACGGCAGGCAAGCGAGCGAGGCGATAAAATTTTACAGGCGAAATAACTGGACGCACCGCCGCTGCTACTGCTGCTGCTATAGCTGTTTCCTTAGTGAGTGACCTGTGCGACGGTTTCTTAACTTTTATAGGGTGCTTGCGCGTACTGTGTTTTATTTTCTTTTCTAACGGATATAGGTACTTGTTGTTACAGTTAAGTTACAAAAAAAAATTAGTTGTCGACGTAAACTTATCAATTACATATAATAGGTTGATTTAACATTTACGCAAGCTATACATTCAAAATAGCTTTGTTTTTGGCGTAAAAGAAACAAGCGACAAATTGAAAAACGATAGAGCTCGAAATTCCATATAACCGATCAAGTCTATACCGACATAAAACACGTCATTCTCCCCCCAATACTTCGCACTCGAAAAAAGATACATTGATTTCGTTCTACATCTGTACACACACATATAAAGCGACAAATGACAATCTCCAGTTGGGATCCGCAGCAGGCGCATAAAAATCAAAGCGCGAAATATTTCCGACGTTTATCGCCGGTTAATGAATACATAGTTCACGGGTATTAGCCAATAAAAGCTGCAGCACGCGTATATATGTATACGCGTACAGAACTTCAGGGGGAGAGGCGAAAACGAACTCGACGGCCGCCGCGCGAACTTTATCACCGGGCGATATTTTTTTTTTTCGCTACGATCTGAGGATCCGGCGATAACGGTATCGCTCGCCGGTTATCGCCGAGTAATGGGGTATATTCCGCGGCGGCGTGTACGATGGATGCGAAACGAGGGCGAAAGCATATTGCGCCCGAAACGCGCGATGACAAAACACTTTTCGACCCTCGCGTTCGCCTGTGTATACTTTTCGTTGGATGGAGAGAAGCGACTATGGGATATGCACTGTCCCACGTGTACGTGCGGATTTCAGTTTTTAGTTTTTTAATTCAGTTTAAATAAGTAATAATTATAACAATGGCATCGATGATAAGAATTATGTATTTTGTAATTGTAATATTTTTTCAGACTCATCAATATATCAAAACCCAATTTCTCGTTATAATATCAATACCATTTTTTTGGAATAAATAGTCGCCACAACGATACCCATAGGAAGAAGATACCACACCACCACCATTTCTCGACACTCCAGTCGTATTTTTATAGCGAGCTGAGGCGAAGCAAGCATATGACGCTTCTCCGTAAAAAGGGCATAAAACTCAGCGTCCCGCTTTGCGTGCAAGTGTAGATATCTATGTCTGTGCATATAGGGGGGGCTTGCTCTTCTTCCCCGCGTGACCTCCCCCTCACCGTGACTAAATTTAGTGCACTCTGCGCGCATACATGAATAATACTTATATACGCCGACGCGTTTTTATATGCGCGCTTGCGGTACTGGTTGCATATGACCCGTCGATGACCCGAAATGTGTCAATTAAAAAGGGGACGCACTGTATTATAGCTACTTTTCTCGAGCGTTTCGTTGATTTATGAGACGGGTGTGATCGAATTGATCATCTTCTTTTTCTCGTATCTCTAATACACTTGTTTGCTACGCTTTTATTCCTAATAATAAGTAAAATAATAAATCTACTATTGGACACTCTAACGTTATAATCCACGCAACAATTACTATTCGAACTTAATCTTGGAAACAAAAGCCTCTTGTGTCCATTTAAAATTCATCCTTCATACGCACGATAATAAAGCCGCTGCTCGCGGCTGAGGGCAAGCGAATTCCGTCACATCAAATCGGCGAACTTCGGCAAGGGCTGATTACGCCGCACTAGCGCCCGGCCATTTGCAATTATCGAGGAGCTTCCATTAGTTAACCATACTCTACCGTACACACATATGTATGCACACACGCGTATGTGTATGTGTGTGTATACGCGTTCTCTCGCATCAAAACATCATTATCGCGCGAACGCCGGAGAAAGGGTGCACGAGCGAGTAGCGCCATGCTCGAAGTACTATTAGTAATCAATTTCGCGGCGCGCTCGCGTATACGAGGTCGCTAATGCGAGAGAGAGAGAGAGAAAAGGGAGATGGAAGGGGAGGAGTGAACTTGGCAGTGCGCGACCGCGTAATGCCTTTTCTAATTTCGTTTTGCTCTTTTGAGTGCGTATATATGTATGAGGGAGCGGAATATCGAGGAGAATGTTTTGTTATACTGGGGTCGTATATCATTTGGAGCGAGGCCTTGAGAGATTTTCGTTAATGTTCGCCAGAGAATGCGTATTCAAGTTTAATGATGTTGAGTAGTAGTTGCTGTTGAATTAGAACAGCTAATGTTAGTGTTTTAATGTTAAGTATCGTTACTATTTAATAAGAGCAATATTTTTAAATCTTTATCTAACATATTCAGTTTAAACCCTATTAAATTGTTTTTAAAATTAATCAAGCCATCCATCTTACACTCTAAAATACTCGGATATCACCGCACGTGCACGTATACATCAACAGCCATGCACAAGTCTGTGCCTCAAGTCAGACGCAGATTCTCGCTCAAAATTTACGATTTTCGAAAAGCCGCATATCTTGGCCCTGAGCCCTACGATGATTACGCTTGATGTGCCTATACGTTTGTAGGGTGCTTCGCTATACAGCAGACGACGATTCGCACGATTGCGCGACTCGGATATACGCGGACAGCCGAGTATACACGTGTGTGTCAGCGAGGCGATTTAACTCGGACGCTTGCGCGCGCGCGCAAGCTCGTCACCGATATCTCTCTGCTACCGTTTTCCTATGTATATATGTGTGAGTGTGCAAACGACCAATACTATCCCTTTGCAACGGGTCGACGAGCGACTTTCGTTAACAGCGTCGAAATTGATGGCTTTCTGTTTGCTAAAGACAATGGCGACGTGCAAACCTGTGACACGCGTGATTCTGAACGCCCCCTCCGGAGAAGAGTTTACGGTGAAACGATGTCCTTTTCTCTTCGTTTTTTTTTTTCACCGAGTATATATGCGCCAGCTACACACGGTCGAGAGAAATTGCATTTAAATATCAATATTTAATTAAAACTTTTTTATTCACTTTGGATTAGTCAATATTGAGGAGTTCGATGCGTATAGAAAAGTTGCGAGTGGTTCAACCTCGCTGACAATGGGGGAAAAATGTTTAAATTAAATAAAACTCTTTCAGTGAGAGAGGGAGAGAGAGAGAGAGAGTGCACGAGGCGACGTTGTCTTTCTGTAATGCGCGTGAACCCTATTGAATATAAAAGTTTTATTGTTAGTGTATGTGTGTCTCATCGCAAAAGTTCACGTTTGTAACAACACGCAATCGTCACTTTTTCCGCTCTTTCCTTTTTCAAGCGAGAGCTTTCGGAAAATCTGCTTTCACTCAATAAACGATTCGAAATTTAACATAGACACACACACACACAGGTGTTGCAATTCTACATTTAAAAGCAAAATTTATAAAATGACTGAACTTTCAATATTTTCCCTTCCCCCCGTCGCATTCGTATATAGCGAGACAACTGCCAGAGATTCGTGGCTGGCTGACCTTTTTCTTCTCGTTGAAATAACACACGTGGTATATATTGTCATTGGCCGACGTGAGAAACGAGACCTTACAAACGCAAACGCATCAATATCTTCATAACAAAACCTATACATTCCCTCTTTTATAAGTACAGCCAGTTTCACCTCCCCACCCTTTGGCCGCAATTTTTCCGTTCCTTTCATAAATTCTGTGCCCCCCTACCAGGCGAACGTACTCTCTTACTCTCTTTTTCGTGTTCCCTCGATTCCGCGCGCTCTCTCGCAGGGAAAGCGACGTCGAGTTTTCCCAGAGCCAAAGCGTTTGCTCGCTTGCGCGCCAACTCGGTGACTCTGCATTTAATCTATGGCCGGCGAGCGCTTTTTCGGAAAATTCGCCCCGGAATTTATATAATTGTTTTGCCGGGGTCGCCAGTAAATTTTCCACGCGATAGCAGCCGTGTGCGTTGTACGATAGGAAGAGAGAGAGAGTGGGAGAGTGGAAGAGAGAGAGAGAGAGCTGATGTTGATGGGCGCGCACTTCGTCGAATCCGCCAATAAAAGCGGCTGCCGGGTTGGCGGACGGCGGAAACAAAAATCCAGGATCGATATTGCCCTAGTGCACACATACACACACATATGAACGCATACACGGCCAAACGGTTTTACCCGTTGTTTTCTATAACGGGAGAGTAAAGGATCCAAATTGTTTCTGTCGGAGCGAACTGAAATATTGATTTTTCTTTGAACTTGTTAGAGTTGTAATTTCTGATGTTCTTGAAATTGTTCAAAATAATCAAAATTATTATTTATCCTTCCTATCTTTTAATTGCCACAACATACATAACGTTACGTAAAAATGCGAAAAATATCAAAAAGACATCCAGTTAAAATCTCGCCCACACTGGCAAGCGCCACGCATTCGCTCGGGGCATGCGTGCACCCCTAATCACAATTAACGTCGACTTTGCGAAACACACGTGCGTATATACACACCCACACTCTCTCTCTCTCTCTCTCTCTCGACCATAGTAATATACAAGCTGCAGAATGGTTCGTTTTCGTCACGGCGCCCTGTGTTGCACTCGCTCGCTCGCGTTTGCCGAGGTCGCTGGTTAATCAGTGCAATTAGGGTAACACGTGCATAACCAGGCAACGGGAGCGGAGGCGGGCGGGGTAGCCAGAGCACATGTCACGTGATGAATGGGCTGAGCGCAGCGCGCGTGGTCCGGCGAAATTGTGATCGGTGGACGGTGCGCTTGCTATAGTCCCCGTGCGCGAATATATACTTCATATATCGCATCTGCGCGTATCGACCTGGCGCAGTACGGTAACGGCGAACCGTCGCGCGAAACCGATCGTATAAACGCAATCCGTGAAGTCATAACATCGCGTCGGGGGTATGAGGGAGAACGTGTAGCGACCCGAGATGAGAGAGAGAGAGAGGAGTGAGGCATGGCAGGCAGCGAGGAGAGAGGAGGGGTTATTGTAACGGTGAATTATAGAGATGAAGCCAATTTCGGGGAGAATTGTCCGACCGATGAAATCTTTCTTATTATGCGACACTGAAAAGCCGGCCGTTGAGGTCTGGGATTGATGGGGTACGCCGTTGATATGTAGACGCGTATAACAGAACAATACGTTTCTATATAACAATTTTAATTATCTTTCACGAATTTCTTCCTCTTACAATGAAATTAAGTATATTTCGCTGGTTTTAATTTCACCAAAAAATTAAGCATACTGATTTATTATTGCAACCCAAAAGAACCTGAACAAAAGTTCAACGAACCTGGACAAAAAAGTCCCCTTCCGCGTTATACTCAATTACCATCGTCTTTTTTACCATGAGCACAATCAAGTCAGCTCTAACGTCGTCTCTGCCAAGCTATTCTCTCTCTCTCTTCCTTCTCCTCGCGACTCATCAATTATCATTCGCACGCGGACAATTAAGCCGAAATGATTGATCGAATCGCCTTCTCCTCGTCCTCGTCGTCGCCATTCCGATACACAGCTACTACTACTACTACTACTACTACTACTACTGCTACTCTCTCTCCTTCGCCTGCGAATCTAATAAAGTGAGCCATCGCGGCAGCAAGTTGCCCGTGCACGTAATATACCCTCTATAATCGCCACCTCCACCCTCTCTTCTACAGTAGATATCCTCGGACAGGTTAGAACCGTATACCCCGTGCAGAACTATACAGCGAGCGCGTGTTCACTTAAAGGACGTCGTCAGGAGAGAGAGAGAGAGAGAGAGAGAGAGAGAGAGAGAGAGAGAGAGCGAGTGAGCTTGCACGGCTTCGTTTCGAGCAAGTTATTGGCTGCGCAGCTGTCGCTAAACACTCTGCAGCCGGGGCTGCTAAGTCGATTGTCACGCGGGGTCAGGCGTCGTCGTCGTCGTCGTCGTCGTCGCCGCCGCTCATCTCGACCAAGTAGTATAGCAGTAGCCCTGGCGTCAGCTTGTAACAGTCTCTTAAACTTCGCGGGGCCGCCAAAGCGGTAGCCAGGGTTCTCTCTCTCTCTATATATATATACTGAGAAGGGGGCAACTGCTGACGCAGTTATAAACTGCCGGGCTTGCCCTTTCGCGGGAGTGGTGGCAGTAGCAGCAGCGGCACCTCGAGGGTAGCTGGCTGGTGTGTATAGGCGCCATTCTAGCCGAGCGCAGACGACGATGACGCGTCATCGCGTGTGCGAGAATGAAGGGGGGTAGAGTAGGGGGGACACGATCGTCGCCTTGTGCTACTGCTGCTATACTCGCTGGCCGGGCTGTTGCCACTCTCCGGGTGAGAGCGAGACGTCAAGTGCCGCGGGTGTGTGTTTCGGAGCCGGTGCTGCTGATGCCACTGCTACTGCTGCTGTTGCTAGTGTGTTGCGCGTTTTATGACCTGATGATTGAGTCGAGCTAAATTGCGTCAATGATGTTCGCAGCTCTTCGATCTTTTTTATTAAGATGAATGCCTACACCTTATGCGTCAAATTTAGATATTATGAGAAAATGCGATGAAGTTTTTTTTTACTGACTGTATATGATTACGATTTATAGAAATAGAGAAATGAAATAAATAATGTTATTTATCGATGGTTCGTTTTTCGTTTATAAACAAATACACTAGTTATTATTAACCGTACTTAATTGAAACCGAAACACATCGTTCCCACTACCATAATAGATCCATCATCATCCTCACCTAACGTCCGAATTCACTACCACGCTTTTATTTATTTACCGAAACAGAGTCATCTACTAGGCCATAAAGCCATTGGCGTAAGAGCCCATCCGCGTCGTAATTCTCGCGAGACGCGCGCAACGACTCCCTTTTACCCCCCGAAGACACAAAAAGGGGGGAGGTGCCTCACCCCACTTTCGAAAACGACTTCTTCCCTTCTCTCTTACAATCGCTATACTTTCGAAAATCGACTTGCCACGCCATTTCGCGCCGCCTAACGGCCGTTACGGCTGGCCTAATCCTCGGCATCTCGCGCCCGCCAATTCATCAAGAAGCCATAGCATCAGTACACGCGCCCCTCTTGCATTGCGCTCGAGGCCGCAGTTTGTTTTTATTTAGATTCCAAGGCGGAAAAGCGCATTACGACCGCCCCGCGTGCGGCATATAAAGACGTCTAGGTGAGATAAGGAGGGGAGAAAGAGAAAAACGCTCGTTTAGATTGACCGGTAGAACGAGAGCGAGAGAGAGAGAGAGAAAGAACTGGATGGCCCTAAAGGGCCCAGTTTAACATCTTTGGATGAGATCTCGCGCGAGCATCTCGAGAGGCTACTCGTGTTTCTCTCTCTTTCTCTCTCTCTCTCTCTCCATGTGTCTTGCTTTATATTTTTTTTCTCTGAAAGTGGAGGAGGTGCTGTAGTGCATGCTGCAGAAGATTTAGCACCGAGAATCTCATTTGATACGCATTGGAGTCACTTTCTTAAATGTTTAAGGGCTGTAAAATGTTTAAGGGCTCGTGAGATTGTGATAAGATTTCGTATTTAGATACGGGAGAAATGAAAAATTATGTATATTTTAAAGAAGAATGTACAATGACCATTTGAATGTAGCCGCAAGATATAGAAGTAGTAAGAGCAAGATTTAGTAAGCCGCGTGATTAAAAATGACCTATTATGATTAAAAATAACGCTCGCACAATGGAAGAGGAAAAAAAACTTTCATTAAATTCGAGCATAGAAAAACAAAGCAATTCCAGTGCAATTCCACAAGACTTTTTCTCCACACTCGATTCTTCTTTCACGCGCGCGAGATATACACATACACACACACGCGCGCGCGGGCTTGCCTCGTTCCAACGCTGCAACCGGTAGAGAGGAAGAGCGAAAGCGCGCTTCCCGTAGAAAGAAGTCTTTTTCATTTTGCCCCCTTCCCTCTCTCTTTTCTCTCTCTCTCTCGCTCTCTCGCTCTCTTTTGCAATAAAGCCGCGGAAAGCGCGCGACAGCCCTTTCCTTTTGCTCGGCTCTGCGGAAGATTTAAGGTCGGCTCTTTCTCTCTCGTTCTGTCTCTCTCTCTCGCTGCTACGACGCGATAAAAAAAATCGAGATTTTCATGTGCGCCATAGCGCACGAGCAGCGGCGAAATAGAATACACGCTGGTTTATGAGCTAACGCGAAAAGTCGCGTTCGCCAGTTATAACAACCGCATACAAGCTCCAGTCAGAGAGAGAGAGAACCTCGGTACGTTTCTTTTTTATATTTCGCTAAGTCCCGGCTACAGTACCCCCGCCGCTGGCGCTCTTCCTTTGTTTAGCCCATTTTTTCGTTACTCTTTCTCTTCGTGTGCTCTTTTCCTTCGTCCACACACATATACATATATATACACATGTATCGTCGTCGTGGTCCTTTTTCGCGTGACCGTGCGCGGAATTTGAATCCGCCTGCAATAAAATCCCGGCTTTATGCGACGCGGCGGGAATGTAGCTTTGCGCGCGGAAGAGCGAGCGAGCTCGCACGCGTGCGTGAGTGTACCGAAAGGAAGTACAACTACGAGAAGAATGCGGGGATTCGCACGACGCTCGACGCTTTTACACGCGTTGCTTCGCGCCTTCGTTTTGTGATGTTTCGTCGTCGTCGTCGTCGTATAGCCATGTATGTATGTGTGTGTATGCTGTATGCTATATATGTATAGTGTACGCGCGCATGGGAACTAAGCATTTTTTCGATTGCTCGCGACGGGTATATACGCAGCTCTTGCTTGGAATATCTTGTCAATTAACCCCGTGTGGATTCTTCGGCTGCTATATACCGCCGCTGGTTTAAGTGGGTGGCTAGAGTGTATTTTCCCCATGTAATAGGCTAGGCAGTTACAAACTCACGGTATTGCGGTTGGCCGCGCCTCAATTAAGATATTCTCCAGCTGCTTTATTTATATAATGTTTTCTCGAGGTATATGAAATTGTACACTGTTTGAGGCAATAATTTGGCGAACAATCGACGATAATGTATACATGTATATATACCGCAACATCAGCGCAATAATCCTAAACGAACGACGTTTCGCTTCGACCTCTCTGCTCCTTAGGCATTCGACTTGCGGGAAGTAAATCTAACTTAGCAAATTAAGCCATAAATCTGATAGGCAATCGGCATTACGAAAACAAAGCGAAGAACGTGCTGACGTTCGTTTAACTTTACCTCACACTCTCGTTCTTTCTCCCTCACTCTTTCGCTCTCGCTCTCTCTCTCTGCCACTCGTCCCTAATCAAGGAATCCTAATCGTCCGACACGGTCTTTCACGCGCACGGGGAGCGAAAATCAAGCACACCCTAGCTGCTGCTGCTGCTACATAGAAAGCGAGCGACACCTCTCTCTCTCTCTCTTACACATACGCATATATGGGATAGGAAAGGGAGAGAGTAACTTCTCTAATTACCCGACTGGCTGAGGTTCGAACGTTGATAGCGAAGTCGAAGTAAATCCGATTACGCGGATATCATCTGCGTAATGTATGTACTCGCGCGTATATGTATACGTGTATATATAGATACATGCATGTACATACACACACACACATATACATATATATATATATATATATATATATATATATATATACGCTCAAACTGACGGGCATACACACATACGTACACGAGGGATTTTCGAAGCCACCCCCGTGCGCGTTCCGGGGGTCCGCGACGCGTGCGTATGTAGCGCGGGAGATAAAGGGTGCAATGCGCGCGCGCGCGCGCGGGGGGAAGCCGTAGGGGTTGTACACCATGCACGACATGTTTTTCTAGACAATTTGTTCGGCAACATTAATCACCGCGCAGCAGCAGCAGCGGGGCCGATGTAGGCTTGTGTACGTCTGGGTATATATATATATATGTATATGTGTATATGTGAGAGAGACAGGAGTTGCTGCTGTTGGCCATTTTTTAAATTTATTCCCTTTGACGGCTGAGACCGAGATGGAGAAACGCAGAAGTGACGAAGGAGGAAGGGAGAGAGAGAGACGGATGGATGGATGGGTTGGTTGCGGCAAAGAGAGAAAGAGAGAAAGAGAGATGTCAATTATTGACATTTTCTTTCGGGGGTTCTTCGGCAGCGAAAATTACGCGCGACAGAAGCGCTTGTGAATTATGGATTGTTTTCGTACCGTACGAGCGTGTGAATGTAATTTAGAGAGATATTAAATTACGGTTTAATCATTTCATCTACTTAATATCATTCGAAATTCGCTTTTTTTTTGATAATATATTTATTTCTTTTTGTACATAAAGGTTTTTTGTTTAAAGAAAAGAACGAAGTAAACGTAAAATCTAAATCATATCTCGGAAAACTATACATTACGGTAAACTTCCGGCGATATAAAACATGAAAGCTGCACCCAGGATTATTTAGTGTGTAAACCCACAGTGGAAATTTCCAAAGCCCTGGAAGGATTCTCGCTTATATATACTAACCACCTCCACTACCATCGTCGCTAGCAGAAGCAGCAACGGGGCACAGAAGAGAAAGAGAGAGAGAGAGACGCGGCATCGCATCGAGAGGCTCGTCCATCATCGGGAGAGAGCGAAAATTACCTTCCTTATCAAGGAGCGCCTCGCAGCTCCGGATTAATCTGCGCTCATACATACTTTAAAGCCAACCTCTCTCTCTCTCTCTCTCCCTACCATGCAAATAGCACGAGCGATTGTGTATATACGTGTCTGTATGTACGTGTGTGTATGTGTATACACGTCCCTTTCGAGCGCGCGTAGCGCCCAATGAGGTAGAACAACACAATACCGTGAGATGATTATCTGGAAAACTAATTTCGCGAGAGCTCGCTGGCGCCACCGCCGCCGTCGTCGTCGTTGTTGTGTTGTTGTTGTTGTTGTTGCCGCTGCTGCTGCTGCTGCTGTAGCCGAACGCGTATACTCGGTTCTCTTGCCCGAGGCTTTAAATAGGGGAAATGAAAGAGCATTGTGTCGGCCGCCACCGCTCTACACTGCCGTCCGCATCGAACGCGGGAGGATGCACGGATAGATAGGAGGGAAGAGAAAGAGAGAGCGAGAGAGAGAAAGAGCTGGAGCAAGAAGAAAACACGGTAGATTTAGCTGCGGCGCTTGAATTATATATTGGATTCCGATGTTCTTATTTAAGTGTGTTTAATTAAAAATTGACGCTGCACGCCAGGGCGGCCTGGGCATTCGTTAACGCTTAATTGAAAATACTTTTTTGCGCGACGTCGAGTTAATTATTTCGGATAAGGATTTCGTTCTCATATGTATGTGTGTGTGTGTGTGTGTGCGGGATTGAAATTTTTCGTTGTGCGATTGCGAGAGAGTTGAGATTATTTATTATTAGAATTTGAGTTGCGCAATTAGATGAGAATTTTTAATCGGATTATTTTAATAAAATAGCGGATCGAATTTTTTTTTATTTAAATACCAGTCGATATTATATTTATCATGCCTAATCTCACTAGATTCCAGAAATACATGTAACATAACACATTTCTATTGCATCCGAGTTATTTCTTATATTAGCATAATACAACAACTAACTATAACGACAACTGCCGAAAACTAGCTATAATGACGCAACTAAAATTCCCATCACATTACAATCGAACTTATTGCTACGTCGCAATAAATCCAAAACTTTCGCATTAGGCTACATTGTGTGTGTGTCCAAGTTTCATCTCAACCATCCATATCGACGACTAATTCTCGATTACTCCATATATAGGATATTCCAACAGAGAGAAAAAAGCCAAGGCACGCACGTTTGGCTATTTGTAATTTTCATTATCTCGACGTTAATGGGGACATTTAACTGCCGACGCACGTAGAGAGTTAGTATGGGGGGGTTGCTCGCGTCGTCGAGAGGCAGAGTCAAGGGAAACCGGCAGTTTTCGGGGGGTGTGGGGTCAATCTTCGGCGGCAGGTAGCATCCAAATGGCCACGTATATGAGCAATCGTATATGCGAGCGATACTGCGGAAAGGGACAATTCGCTTGGCTTACGTAAACAGTCTATTATTCGAGTTTCCTTACTCATACGAAATGATAATACACTGACGACACGAAACAACAGCTCGAAGGAAAAAACAAATAATACAAATCTCAAAACAAGTTGCGAAAAAAAGGGAGAGAAAAGAAGTACTAAAAAGATACGAGAAGTTTAGGGATTCCAATATCACCCTCGATATTCGACCTATGCAACGACGTCTTTCCTCATATTTACGCGCGTGCGCGCGTGAACTAACGGTCGAAAATCTGACGAAATTGGCCGGCCTTAGTGGGACACATTCACGCGTATACGCGCGCAGGGGCCGTCGCCTCTTAACGGGCGTTTATTGGCTACTTTAGGGCAGTTTCTATGCGCGACACATTGTCGTCTAAATAACGTCAGGTTTCGCCAGGGGCCAGCTCGAGAAATAGTAGTAGGCGCGAGCCCCGACGAAGCCTATATACACGTATAAAGGCGAAAGCGAGTATATTTATAGGTTAAGAGCCCTCGCGAGGAAAATACGTGTATATACGCGCGGGTCTTTGAGGCCCGTGCTGAGAGACTTTTGCCGTCTCACTCTCTCCCTCGCGTTGTCGTCGCTCCCCCTCCTCCTTTAGATTTACGATCGGCTCTGGCTCTCAGGCAATACTAACAATGATAATTATAATGGCAATGTCCGAGCGAGCCGTAAAACACACATGCGGCTTGCTAGAAGGAGCCGTGGATTTATTCCAGATAAAAGGTATGCTGCGAGAGTTAGGAAGGGTGACTGTAAAGCTGAGGAGGAGGAGGAGGATAATTGTTGCCCTCTTTCGCATGCCTAAATATTCGATGAGATTATGGCGGTATATGGATCGAGGCTCTCTGTGTATGCGACAAAGAGCCGCGTCATGCTGATCAGCGGAGAAAAGAGCTGTGCGGACAGTGAATAATTTGTGCCCGACGCGAAAATCGCTCGGTAGAAAGGGGAGACATTGTTTGCGCGCGCTAATTTTTGCCAAGACTTGAGTTAATACAGAATAGATACGGATAACGAAGTGATTATGAAAACTAAAGTATATATATATATACTGCGCTTTTGACGTTTGTATATTTATTTGTCTATAAAGCAACGGATTTACAATAAATTAGCCTGTTGCTACCAACAAAATAATCTTATTAACATGGACCATTCAATTGGCTGAAATGAATTTCTAAAACAAGTATAATACATACGAAATTATATGATATAGTTTGTATTTGTCCGTGCATTTCACGTCACTTAACACCTTTCACATTTAACCATTATTTCATTGTTAGCACTTCCTGGCGCCTATGGCGATTCCATTCGACGACAGGCCGAGACGAATCGCAACAAAACAATAGCATATTAAGTGCAGAAAAGCGTGCGACGCGTGTAGATATAGCGTCAACCACACCATATATATACATATATACACACACTTGTGATGCTTTGTATACAACATATACTCGTTCGTGCGTCCGTCGCGCAACAACGCGCCTCGCCGGCCGTCATCGCGCCCAGTCACGATGACAAACAAGAAAGACGACGAATTAATACCACGTAATATTTCTATTGTGCGAAAAGCGAGCGTTTAAGGCAGCACGTGACGTGAGCGCGCGGGTTGGCGTCTTTCTCCAAAAGGCTTTGCCACAGAGAAAAAGGGGGATGGATAGATAGACGAAGAGTAGAGGGTATATGAGAGAAAGGGTTAGCTCTCTCTCTCTCTCTCTCTCTCTCTCTTCTTCGCCCTCCAGAGAGTTGAACGAGCGCGTGCGGGAGCAGGAAGCTAACCAGGGCGGGGAAGAGGAAAGGAGCGGGAGGGGGGAGAGTAATACTCATTCGGGTGTAATCGCGCTCGCAAAACTCCATCACACTTTGCTAATAGAGCCGAGCGAGCGAGGGAATGAGAGCGGATGGGCTCGCGTGGAGGCGAGCTACGGCTTTATGCGGTATAAACGCTGTTGCGTCCTGAAGTCCTGACGGTTAGGGTTGGATAATGGCCGAAATGTTGCAATAATGTACGAATGACAGGGCGAGTCTGGTCGGCGGCCAGGCGAGGTTTTTCTTTCGTGTACTGTATATAGGGTTGACTAATTTGAAGGGATTGATGAGATACGCCGGTTTCGTATTTTCATTAAGAGTTGAAGATAATAATAAAAAGAAAATATTTGGTTGACGAAACACCCTCTTTTAATTTAGAGAAAAGGGCACACTTGCAATCCCTAAGCCAGAAAATTATAAACAATGAAAAGAATCCATTTGGAATAGGAAGGGAAACGAAGAGAGAGGGAGAGAGAGAAAATGAAAGCACGAAGGAGTCTGGATGAAATATTGATTGTAATTTGGGTGGTACATGTGAGCCTCGTTCTCTCTCGTCTTTCTCTCTCTTCGCCGAGTGCGTTCGCCGCCGACACATTTCTCGTCGGCGTGCTGAAAGCGAGTGACGCAGGTGGAGCGACCGATCGAGAGATTATTGTGGAAGAAGCAGACCGGAAACCAGTGTGGGACTCCCGCATGTAATACAGAGCTTCTTCATCACTACTCGTCTCCTATGTATACATATAGATATATGTGGAAGCTTCTGGTTACATGTTCGGATTATAGATGGGAGCTGAAATTTTTCCTCATTGTTTGTCAGGGGATGAACATTTCTCCGTTTTAAATAAACCGGTTTGAAAGCTTTTCAAACATATAATCATGGACAGCCGAATGTTAATAAATCTTTTTATCGTTTAATTCTTTTTTACATGATATTATGCGTATTGACTTCGCGTATATCGGTTTTATAATTACTCCACATTTTATTTGACAATATAGCCACTCTAAAAATACACTCCCACAACGCGTCGATAATAAACGTCAAAATGATCATGAAAACCCAGCAGCTCTCGCAATTATAAATCTCGACAAAAGAGTTGTCCATCATTAATAACAAACCGAGCGAGGCCAGCAGCACGCTCGCACTTTTTCCACCCATACTCGCTGAACAAACGCGAAAAATCCTTTATTTTCCAAGCGCACCCAGGGCTTACTCCCGCGTACGCCCCTCTGTATCTTTTCTGCCATTATTTACCGCTTTGTTTTTCCCTCTACGTGCGCAGTTTTCTCGTTCTCTTGCTTGCTTTCTCTCTTGCCGCGAGGTTTTCCAGCAGCGAGCCAATCCCCGGCGAAGAAGTCCGCCGCCGAGGAGAGAGAGAGAGAAAGCGTAGGTACCGGGGTGAGATAATCCCAGTTAATGATTGCCCGGACAATTACAGCGCGGCGGCAGTGGCGAAGCCAGAGGAGAGAGAGAGAGATGGGAAGCCGGCGATTCATTCTGCCGTCGACGCCCTTTATTGGCATAGACGACGACGACGCGGACGCTACCCGCTGCTGAGCTTTCGTTGAGCCTCCTCGGCGAGCAATCAGAATCGCTCCCCCTCTTATTTATTTATAATTAATTTATTTAGGCTTGATTTAGGACGTGGATTGCCGTTTCTTAATTAAATTCTTATTTGCTTGTAGAGAATATTTTGCACGTAACAGTTTATACTCTTATATACACCTATATGTAACATAGTCATTCCAGAAGTTTTTGATGTACATTTTAATACGCGAAATTGACACAACGTCTCGCAAGACTTCGACCACCACGGAAGTGCCACAACGATCTTCAAAATTAAACTTCGTACCGCTGTGGCAGCCGTAAACGACAGCCGTTAAACAACCATCAGCCCCTCGAACTAACTCGCGGTTCTAAGCATAATCGCGAGACGCGCTCGCGACGATCCTAAAATCCCGGAAGCGAGAAGTCGCGACGTCTACACTCCTCGAGAGCCTGCTGCGTACCCGCGCGCGTACAAGACACAGCCGTCGCCTGGGCAAATAGACTGGGCCGACGCGCGGATGGCTTAGTTGCCACGAGATGGCACACCTGTGGAGCAAATTTACGAAATGTTTACGATCGTCGTCGTCGTCGACGTCCGTATAGTAGTAGCGTCTCTCGCTCTCCCCGAAGCGCCCTTCCGCTTCGCAATGCGCCGCCGCGTCATTCGGTATTATTACGTCGCCGGAGGAGAGGAAGATGGCGTCGCTATTTATCCTGCCCCCCTCGATGCGAAGGTCGTGCACGATCGCTCATGCGGATTCTTATCTATGAGGACGCATAAGCTTTTTTTGTAAGGACTATACGTGAATGGATCTGAATGCTGAAAGAGTTTTTATACAGTATTGGTAAAATTGGGTATAAGAGAAACTATAGTTATGCAATGGAACTTGAAGTAAGTTATGAAAATAGTTGAATGAAGTTATATCACTTTAAGAACATTGAAGCAAGAAATCATCAATACTGTCATCCTACTTGTAAGAAAATTTCGCATTCATCCGGCTTAATTAAATTTTCCCCAAAACGCCTGAAAAGAAATCTGAAATTCCACTAACTCTTTCCTCCCTTCAAAAACTTCACGTATAAAACAAAAAAAAATTCCTCACACCCTTTCGAACTCAACTTCACAGACCTACTCTCCCTTTCCTCTTCCTCTTCTTCATTCCATCTACTCTCCTCTCTCTCTCACTCTTGCACCGGTGCGCGCCTCGCAGTTATGAATGTGCCCAATTACATCTTAAAAGCCGTGCTCCATTAATTTTCACAGCTGCTGCCGCTTAATTGGGAGAGAGAGCGAGTAAGAGAGAGAGAGAGAGCCTGGCCCCGATAATAAACCCCGGGCTGCGCAACGCGGCGTTTACGAGCTCGCGGAGTTTAGGGCGGCCGCCCATTGACGCCCCGACGGCACACCCTCCCCTACCCCCTCCCTCCCCCCGCACGCATATATACACATACATATACACATACATATACATACACGTATACTACGGCATCATCGATCCACAGCAGAGAGATGCAGAGAGCGACGACAACGCGTGTCGATCGGTCGCGCGTGAGCCGCGTTCTATATATCTGCGCGACTTTTACGACTCTGACCTTGATCTACTGTGAGCGAGCGACGATTTTAGACCGATTCGAGAGCGAGAGGCGGTGTGCTTTCGATTGGCTGTGGGGAGGGTCTATTTTCGAATGCTTGTTTTGAATGTGCGAGCGGTGCCGCGGGTTTTGTTACTGATCGATTTTAGTGTTATTGCCGTGATAATTTGCTTGTTTTATTGATTTTCTATATGCAGTGTTAGAGTTAAATGTATGCATTTAATATGTCAATTTGTTAGTATATAAGTTATTATGTATCATTCAGTATGATATTATTACTGTAATATCACAATAAAAAAATGCCTAAAGTTAATATCTACTCAAATCTTTTTAACTTTCCAACTTCGCTTTGACAACCCTATATAAGTTTAACACGTATCAAAGGAAAATAAGAAAACTATTTCTATTTTACAAAGTACCAGTACACAAGTTACTCGAAAACACCCTGAAAGAAATTTAAGAAATACATCGACTTTGCCTAAATCTCAAAATCCAAAGCTATAAAGGTATTCATTCCAAAGAAACCTCCTCGTACCCCATAATCACAAATCCCCGCGTATACAACTCAGACTCTCTGGGTTGCTACTGCTGCTGCTGCTACCGCTGCGAAAAGTGATGCATGGGCTTGTCGTGCGTCGAGTCATGTGTCATTGGCTTGCTCTCAATCCGGAGTACCGGCGCTATACTCCCTCGGCTGACGTAGCGCGCGGCCCTACTACTGCGACGACGACGACGACGACGCGATCTCGAAGAAAGAAGGGGGAAGAGAGAGAGGAGGGGGGCAATGGCCCGTGAACCACCGCGCGGCGTAATGACGCGGCTCTCCTTTCAAAGATTGCATCGCTCGGGAAAAGCTCGTGTGGTAGTGATGGTGTACGCTATATATACCAGAGAGAAAGAAACGCACACCACGCTTGTATATAGTGTAGCTGTGGCAATGCAATCGATATAACGCGTAGAGAGTATATATAGGGACGAAGGGAGGAGAGAAAGGGTTTACGTTAAAATAGCGGACGAGAAAGTAATGGCGTCGGTCGGTCGAGTTCGGTCGGCGGCGGTGGTTCCTTCACGCTTCGCGGCTCCTGTGCGGCTTCTCTAGAAGCGAAATTACTGCAGCCTTTTAATTGCACGCAGTGAGAGTACCGCCAGCCTACACACTACGATTCGTCGCGGTGGCGACTAAACTACTACACCGCGGACGCGGAATTGCCTCTCTGTTGGCCAATTTCGGCCGATCTAATTTCCAGGTGGGAAGGGGAGAAGGGCGAGAAAGGTTCGGTGCAAGAGTTTGGTGCCGGATGCGCTTGGTATACGTATCAATCGCGGCGGCAAAGTTACCGCGACGAACTGTTCGATTGCGATGGGCGACTTGTTGTTTGGACACGTCGTGGTTATGGGTAGTTTGAGAAAGGTGGGAAGAGATGACGAACATTTTACTGCAGATCTCTTTGGCTATTTTGTTAGAATAAGGATCAGATATATTCTCGTAATAAATACTGATTTAGATAAGATTTGTTATGATAAATCGGAGAAGCTTAATATTTAATAAAAATGCGTAAGGAATTAGAAGAATATCATACCGAGATTTTGCAGTATTAACAATAAGACGGGCCAGAGATGAGGAATCCAAGATTTCCTTAGCTATAGCCAGAAGGAACTACAATAAAGTACTCCCTAGGTCCAATAAAAATGAAAAATGACTTTCCCTCCCTATCTGGAATTAAGTAAGGAAAGAAATAGTCCCGGTCCACGTTCGCATACCTCGGATGGGGTGAGTTCTAAACGGCTCAGCGATCGGGGCCGACGAAGAATTTAAGGATTCGGGGACAAAAAGGGTCGCTCGCCGAAGAAGACGGAGGAAGAAGAAAAAAAAAGCACGAACGAGCGAAAGAGAGAGAGAGAAGAAAATCAGTATCCGGTTCGACTATATTCCCGTGGAGCTTCGAACGACATTGCGAGCTGTATGGACGAGGAAAGATGAGGGAGAGCTGAAAAGTTTTTAAACTGCTCTGATTTGGTTTCGCCCGGACGAACCGGAGAGAGAAAAAGTGGGATTAAAGAAATAAATAAGACAGCGTCGGAGAGACCGGGCGGAAAGCGAGAGCGAGCAAGCTCGAGAGATGGAAGATATAAGAATTCGCGAAGAATAAATGAAAGAAACTCGCGCACTCACAGATAAACAAAGAAATTAAGCGAAAGAGAGAGAGAGAGAGAGAAAAAGAAAGGAAGGCGGGAAATACGGAAGGGGAGGCGCGAGCGCGTTTAAAGTTATAAGAACCAATTTAAAAAATCGCGCTCGCGCCCCGGGACGCCCTCACGAACAAACTCTGCACGCGGTGTTGGTATATGTATATATACGCACAAGCAGAGCAATAGAGGAAAGTGGAGGAGGGAAAAACGCTCGGTCTGAGTTAAATCCTGGAATTTTAGTTAAAAGAAGCAATTATAGAGCAGTGCGCGCAGTTGCGAGCCGGCAAGATACGAGACGGACGATAAGGAAAACTGATCGCCTCCTGTAGTGTCTTCTTGTTTCTTTGCACGAGGCACGAAGGCGTAAGCGCGCGACGCTTTTTATAAAAGAGACCAAGAGTTTGTACACCCCGGGGTAAAAATAAACGAGAAAGCAAATAGTTTTCGGATGCTTTGATTAAACGCGGTAAAACAATGCTGCGAATGAATTCGCACACGTATATATATAACAAAGAAATAGCTCGTGGAATGATTTATCTCGGCAGTGTCGTTAAAGTAATGAAAAATCACGAATAACGAGGTAATCGGGCATATCGAGCATATAATTATAACGTAAAATACGCGTTATTATTCTTCGACGCTCGCGCGCTTTATTAATTATTCGTCTACTAAACCGTTAACAGCGCGTCGTAAACGTAAATCCATCGGAAATATTTCACGGTATTATAAAATAACGAACGAACGATACGCGCGCGTGCACGTTAATTTCATTATCACCGGTAAAAGTTTATTTTCATTTTCACGTGGAGCAGCGTGGAACATATACGCACACATTTTTATCGGTAATCGCGCGCTTCGAAACAAAACGAGAAAGCGAGTCACGCGGGTTGGCCACGCAACAATACAATGGAAAATACCTTTTTCGTGGATATATATACACTGTTCTCTGTGCGCGTCTCACTTCTATTCTTGGCTCTCGAATTTCGCTACTCTGGCGCGCACCGACCGAGGCAATTCGCGGCGAAGTCAGGTGACGGCCTTACAGCGCAATGAGAGATGTATTTATTAGCGCTATGCATCAAAGCCGAAGGTAACGAGACTGTCGAGCTATATGCCGCCGTGCAGACGAGCTTCTTCTTCTATCTGTTCGTGAAGGTTACCGTGTGTTGTATAGAAAAGGCACGGGAAAAAAAATTAAGAGAGAGGTATTCCCACCTATTGTTTATCGGTCGTCTTCCGAGTTACGCACGTGTGTCTTTTTAACGTGCAGTCGGGTAATTGATTCTTTGATTTATCAGCGAATCGAATTACCAGTAATAAGTGGCTTTCGTTTAAATTCTGGAAAATACTCGTACGTCTCCTCGCCCAACTGTACCTCCGTGAAAAATAAGTATTAAATTTTATTTTAAAGTATATTTCAACGTAATAAATACTTTCCTTCTAACCCTCGTTACATTTACATTACTTGCGTTACTGTATACCAATGTTTAGTGATTAACCAAACGTGCACTCGATCTCTCCTGACAACACCGCATCGTCGACATTTGCATTGCTTGTACGATAACCAAGGAACCATGCACGCGGCCGAACACGCTATAAGATTTCCCAAACGTGATATACCCGCACAGCAGGCAGCGAAAATTCCCCGGGATCAATTATCGGCGTAGGCCATAATGCGAACGACACTGCGACCCTCTCTTCCTCCCTCCTGTATATATATACATCCAACCCGGCCAATCGCCGTTATTGCAGATTCGGCCTAGCCACGGTTGACGGATGTACCCGGCTCCTTTCTCAATTGCTTCTATACCTCCCCTCGTGTATGGAGGGGAAGCTGTGGCGTTCCCTAGTCTACGGAAAACAGGAGCATCCAGTGTGAGGGATTACGTAGCATATAGTTTTTTTTTGTCGGTGTACGTCGGGGCTGGTCGTAGTTATATTAGAAGCGAGCTCGTGTAAATTCGTGGGTAAACAGTTGGGGAGGTAGCCGATGAATTTTTATGCGTTTGAATGCGCTTTTTGGTGGAGGCGCGCCTACACTAATGGCAAACAGTGATTAGGGGAGAGAAAGAGAAAGAGGAGAGAGAAACTGATGTGTGGTTGTTGGAAATACGTACAAATTGCGAGAATAATGAATGTTGAGGAGAACACGGAGATGGACGAGAGGATATTGCGTAGTGGACGTCTCGGATGAATCAGTCGAATTTTCGTGCGTGCTGTCTGATTTATTGGCTATCAGTCATGGGAAATCGTGCGGAAAGGTAAACTTGTGTTTTGCTGCCTAAATGAACTATGATTTGAATAAAATGATTGCTATGGGAGTAGTTTGTTTATGTTAAAGGTAAGATATTAGTCTGAAACGTAATTGATTACTAATATTAATTACAATGCTCAGTGAGTTACGTATACCACCAAAAAGTGATGATTTGAAGAAAAAGAAAATAGATTCGTCGGAATGCAACGTAGACATTGTTTTCCTCAAGCAAAATAACAAATTGATACCCGTTAACAAACGAAATTCAACAGCAGCAATTTTAAGCGTTGCGTACGGGCATAAAAACGTCGTTATAACAAGAAGAACACAGTGTACGAGCGCGGAAAAGAGAATTCCAAGCGAGACGAAAAGCTCATATCCCCGAGTAAAACGAAAAGGAAAGCTCCCCCGTTCGAAGCGAAGATTCCTTCTTTGCGCAAAGGGGAGCTAGCAAGCGAGAGCGAGCGAGCGAGAGAGAGAGAAGAGCTAGAGCGAAGGCTTGCCGAGTGATGCGCGAAGAGCAAGCGAGCAAGCGAGCGAACGCGCGCCTCTAGCGGGGGCTATATGGAAATGTTGGTCAAATATATCATTCCGGCTTGACAGTGCAATTCTCTTATCTGCCTCGCGCCGCCTGCCTCTCTCTCTCTCCCTCTCTCGCTCGCGCTCCGACCCGAACCCCATCCCCCTGTGCTCGCGCGCGCGCACGTACGCGTATATACCCACACACACACACAGACACGTGCGCTCACATGAACGGGAATGGGGTGGATCGGGTGGAAAGAGGTGGGGGAGGGCCGATAGAGGATCTGCAAACACGCTGCCGCCGCTACCGTCACACTCCGTCCGCGCCTCTCTCTCTCTCTCTCTCTCTCTGCCTCTGTACCAACAGCACCAGCCAGCCAGCAGCTTTCTCGTCCTATGCTTCGCCTCATCCTCGCTTCATCCTCTATTTTACCAGGGAACCCTCCTCTCTTGCTCTACCATATACGTGTGTATGTGCGTATATGTATATGTATATATATGTGTATAAGCGCGTGTAGATGTGAACCGTCCGACCGGATGACGAACTGCTCTGCAAAATAGAGCGGAATACTAGAGTCTGAAAATACGAGGATCGAAGCGGCAGCCCTACTCCGCTATATATGCCGAGCTTTCGGGAAAGGTCGGCTTTTTCTGTATATACTCTGGCCGCCGTTGTTCCTCGTATTTATGAAGATTGTTATCGTGGCGGTTTTCGTAGTTCTCGATTGTGGCTTTTGTGCGGTAGAGGGTTTATAGCATTTGGCTAGAAAATAGTTTGAATTCTTTAACAAAGAATTTTAATATATTTATAAAAGTTCAAGTTTACTATTATTATACTTATATATGCTAAAAATCAGTAACTACGATATATATACTCAGTTCGAAAAATATTCATCAAAAGAACAACTTTGTTTTCGTTCCCATATATAATTAGTTCATCCATCACTGGGCGGTAGTCGAACAGCCTCGACGCCTCAGCGCTGTATGATTGACTCGAGTACCAGGGCGCGTGCAACAACCAATTTGAGCAAGAAGGTCAACAAAATCCGACGCGCCTTCCGCATGCACGCGGTTAGGCAAACATTTAGATAGTTAACTCTCCTCGTGATGCTGTGCAAGTTTAGCCTCGTGTACATCACGGCTTTTTCCCGCTGAATCACTGCGCGCAGACACGCGCGTCCACCTTGCGATAAGCCTCATCTCTGTCTCTCTCTCTCTCTCTTTCTCTAACTCGACGTAGGCCTCGACGAGCTGAAATAACGTTTGGGGTCAGCGAGCTTATTGACAGCTTTATACACGGCCCGATGTTATTGCAAATTCTTCTCGTTCCCTGCTGAGTTCTCCCTCTCTCTTTCTCTCTCCTCTCTCCACGTATCATCTCGTCGCTGCGCTATATCCGTTCGAGCTTACACGCTCGTCCTTTTTTCTCTGTCTCCCTTCTGCGTCTCTCGTTCTCGCGTATATGAACGCGGGAATAGAATCGAGGCGAGAGAAATCACGCGCGCACACGCGTCTGGGTGTGAGGGAAAAGCGCAAGCGCTGAAAGACACGGGACGCGAAATAAGCGAAAATCGAGAGATAAAGTCAAGATACGCGAGAGAGAGAGAGAGAGAGAGAGAGAGAGAGCGGAGCAAAGTGAAAAAGAAAAGAAGAACGCAAGCGAGTGCGCGCAATTTAAGGGTATATATATCGCGAAGGAGGAAGAAAAAGAGAATAGCGGAAAAACAGACGTAAAGAAAAGAGATAAGAGAGTCCAGCGCCGGGAGTAACAAAAAATCAAGAGGCAAGAGAGAGAGAGAGAGAGAGAGAAAGAGAAAGAGGAGAGATAAAAGAGCATAAGAAAGATGAGATTCGAAGGCAAGATAGTACGCGAAGTCTGGTTACTCTCCCTTTCTCTCTACCTCTCCTCCGCCTCCTTCACTTCTGCTCGTTTTGCGCGCGCGCGCGCACAGAGCACCGCGGGCCAATCGGGACGGATGCTGTGCAGCAGGAGCGCGCTGCGCAAGTTGTATACACGACGCGTGCTATCGTCGCGCGGCCGCTGCAAGTTGTTGTATTCTGCAACTGCCGAGCAAGAGAGAGAGAGAGGGCGCATGAAACAATACAATTTAGATAATTAAACAGATATCGCTCCCCGCGTCGCCTCCTCTCCCCCTTTCTCTTTCTGCTAATGCGAAACAGAGATTCGCCTTTTGGACTCGAGTTGGTCTTTCTCTCTCTTTCATTCGTGTGTGTACACTCCCCCTTTTTCCCTCTTTCCCAGAGTGTATGTATACGTCTATACTTATTCTCCGGTTCGAGTGCGTCTTAGTTAGGTTGGGATATACAGTGTGCAGTGTGTGCAGTTGTTTTGCTCCAAGTATTCGTTAATTCGTTTTGTTTTCTAGTCCGTTTATAGAATGACAGTAAAAAGTTAATTAACTCCATGGCAATGAACATAAGCTATTCTATTAACATTTTTCGCCCACCCACGTCTTCTATGAATAAATTACAATATACCACTGGTAGAAAGTAGATCAACAAAACTATATGTATACGAAAACAACACACGTATAGTGCGTAAATATAACCGCAATCACGTCCGTTCCCTATTGGGACGGACTCGCTTAGTAATCTCGAGACGAACGTAAGAGAAAGGAACGAGAGAGAGAGAGAGAGAGAGAAAGAGCCTCGGATGTCTCTGGGCGATAACGTCTCGCGGTCTGATAACTCGATCGCGGAGGAGGCTGCGGCGCAATATCAATTTGTCCATCTCCAAGCGGCGGCAACGGCGACGGCCTCGCAGCAGCAGCAACAGCTATCGCGACGACTCAAGGGCACGAGCACGAGAGAGAGAAGCTCGTTTTCTTTGTGCAGCTTCGCCTCTATCTCTCGGCTATGTTGGTAGCATTAATCGTTAGGCAGCTGAGTTTATTACTATGCTTGCTTATTGTTTTTTTTTGTGCAATGTCTACGTTTGATTGAGAAAATTAGTTTTAAAGTTAATTATTTGCTGGATGAACGTGATGGGTTAGATGCCTGCGTGTGGGATTGGTCGCATAAATGAGCTGAATCACGCCTGAGAGCAAACGCATTCGTCTTGATTCGTTTTATTATACGTTTCTGTAAGCAGATGCGCAGTAGTACACGTGTCCTTGTCAAGAATGATCACTTTATTTTTGCATTAGCTTTCCGGCACACTTATTCTCCTTTTATTTTGCACAGCTTTACTGGTTTACATTTATTATAGTATTCTAGGAGAATTATCAATAATATCAGTGAACTGTTAAAATAATAGCAAAAGATTGTGTATTATATATTTATAAAAGCAGCGTGTAAGCCAAGAAATATAAAAGTAAATTATTCCATTCGAATGATTCTACGAATGTATATAACTTGTTTAATAAGTACCGATGAAAAAGTAAATACAGGTACAGTTAACCGCGCAGTAATGTTTAATGTAATAAAATGATTTTGCATAATTCATAGCATTAATAAAACGAGCAAATTATCCATCATTTACGATGGAGCATTGGGAGATGTTTATTCCAACGTTTCTGCAAAGTAGATCTAATTTAAAAACACCGCGAGTTACAGCAATTATTAAATTTTATGCTATCGCATATACTGTTATTAATTTTCCCAATAATAAATCATGGAGTCACGGAGTTGAAAAAAAAAATCTGAAAGTACCTTATTGGTAAACTCAAACAGCCTGATTCAAAAAACGACAGCCGAAAGACTGTCAATTTGTAGGGGAAGCTTTTGTGTATAAACTACGCATCGATTTCCATTATAACGCGAAAGCGAACGAAAGAACGCTTTGGCTAGCATAGACAGAGTAGCGCCAGAGGGAGGAAGAAAAAAGGAAACGACCTATCGAAGAAACGAGCAAAACGAGGCAAGAGAGGCTGAAGCGAAAGGGTGGACGGCCAGCGGCGGGAGAAGGAAGAAACGCGAGAAAAAATATAATGACACGTTCGAAAAAGAGGAGAAAAAGGTGAAGGTATACGGGCGATATTATCTCTCTCTCTCTCTCTTTCTCTCTCGCTCTCCGCGTGCGCACCACGGCGGGTCGCTATATACCCACACTATCCCGTCCATAACGCGTATATATACATATATATATACACACATCTATATATATGTATATATAATATACACGCGAGTACGCGAGGGATAGCCCCCCTACCGAGCGCTGCGTGTGTTAATTTGAATCGGGAGAGATTACGCGGGGACTCCCTGTCGCGAGCAGCCATTTTGTATCAAAACGTCGATAAAGGAAGTTCTATCTCTCTCTCGCTCTTACTCGCTTGCTCGATTCTTCCTCTGCGTTGCGATCGCTCATTCGCTCGTCGCGGGGAGAGAGAGAGAGAAGTGAAGAAGAAGACGAAGAAGAAGCCGCTAATGGCCCTCTCTGTGCGAGCGCGCGCGCGCGCACGTGGTATATATATTGAATTTATACGCTGGATGAGCGCGATTTTCATAATTTCGCTGTTAATGATGCCGCGCAAGTACGAGCGCGCGCGCGCATCTGCGAGACTCGTACACGGATGTACAAAGTACGGCGTATATATACGTGCACGCGCCGGAGATGAGGGTTCGCGCGGGATTATCCGTGTGCTTAATAGGAGCTATGGGATTAATTAAAAATGCAGCGTTTGTATATATATACTGTAATTGAATATTTCTGTTATTCGTATATAAGCGTAAACTCTAATTAGTATTTATTCCGGGAATAATTTGTCGATAATGTGAAAAATTTTAAATTAAAAAAAGTATGTACTTTGTACCGTTTGATTACAATTCTAAGAATTTTTCCTTTGATAAATACACGGTTCGTGTTTTGCAATATATATAAATAACTTATCGCATTTCATTTTGTGCTTTGCATTTTAATTTTATTCGCACTGCGGCATATGTATTGAAAAAAATAAACAGCTGAAAGGAAAGAACGAAGACAATGCGTTATATCACGCTCAACATCGTGTAATTCTACTCGACTTGGCTAGTGTGGTGACTCTCTGCACCCCATAAATATCTCTGAATCATCGTACATATACGCGTGTACAGCATTCTTCGTTGTACCTTATCGATAAGTCTGGTATTGAGAAACCTTCTGATTCGTATCTACATAATATGAACGATTGTTTTCAATTACGCGCACTTAAAAGAAAACACTTATAACATTTATTATTCTAACTATACGGACTATTTTAAAATGAAATTTCGCGTTCGAAAATGCATCGCATATAACTTACGAGTGCACGTAACCGTGGCAACTTTGTCAAGTCAACTTGAACAAAATACTTTTGACCTACATAACCCGACCCAGAAATTCTGAAGCACCATCACACTTGAACAGCGCCTTACAAACAAAAATCTCATACAGCATACTCGACGACAAAAGCGAAATTCCTATTAGAACCCTACCCGAGAGTTAGATGTCGCTGAATTCCGATGGTCGAATGGGTCGCGAGCCTGTTATATGCGACGAGAGAGGAATGGGAACGCGCAATGCCGCATATCGGCCAACTATAACTATGGAAGTGAGAGAGGGAGAGAAAAGGCAGAAAGCGAGAGAGAGAGAGATAGATAGATAGAGAGAGAGAGAGAAAGCTCGCACAGGCATTGCGAAAACGTCACTCATAATAGCACGGACAATCAAATGCTCATCGGGCCATGTCGCGCTATTTGTCTCTGCGGAAGACGAGCGGACGTTGGTCGCGGGCCGATATTTCGTTGCCGCGTATAACGCGCGTATATATATATATGTATGTATATATACGCGTATATATATAGAGAGAGAAAGAGAGAGACGAGGAGAGCGGGCGTACGCAACGATTGTTTGATGCACGGCCGATTAAATGATCGCTCTGTACGATTTCCCAGAGATAGCTGTGCACACGTATATATACACACGATCTGTATATA
>JAWWEQ010000045.1:22552537-22615344 GCA_035583055.1 Torymus tubicola | reverse complement strand
ATATATATATATATATATATATATATCGGAATGCGTGTGCACACGGCGCACAGCAGTGTACCGCGCCTACACGTATTGTTGACCTCGTATGCGCATACTATATGCGCGCGATTTCCGAAGTAATTGCACGATGCATCGGTAAAATCGAATTAAAAACCTGCCATGTTTGATCAAGAGTCAAGCGAGCGGCCGGCAAGTTGTTCCGTTGCTCTATGTCTATATATACATGTATATGTGCGCATTCTCTTTTTGTTTGTTTTGCTTTTTTTTTGTCTTTTTCAGAGATGACACAAACACGATTTTGAAATTATTTGATTTTAATATACACACGCGCTGCGAGGTTTAAAGAGCTGCTCGTGAAAAGAAATTTTACTTTTATATAAAACTGTATATATTTTGACTTTCATATTCTTTAATTCCATAAGCTTTCAAATGAGAAGCTTTCCGGTACATCGATTTAAAATTTTCCGACGCTACAACTACGTCTCGTATAATGAATAACCGATGAATCGAAAAAAACCGTTCAAAGCCCACGCGTACCATATATATATACATACACACACAGAGAGCTGCCACGATTACGTAGCGTTTCATTTTCGGAAGGAAGGAACGGCGTTACGAAACTCTCCCCAGCGTGACGAAATATATATAGAGAACGAGAACGGGGGTCGCGCGCTGCGGCTGCTATCGCCACCGACGAAGCTCGCTTCCGACGGAAAACCGCCCCCGATCGAACAAGAATACAGGACGATGCCCTACCCTACCTCCACCCACCCCCTTGTATTTTCATTGTGCCCATATCTATTCACGTGTTTGCTCAAAAGCGTATATAGTCGTATAATACCCTTAGCGAATGATCTTACACGTATTATTGTGTTTTTTTCTTACATCCCGAGGAGTAATAGGATTCGTGAATTTCCTATATATGTAAAAGCAGATATGTGTTCTCTTACTATTGTGTTTAATTTTCGTAATAATTGCGGGTGAACCAGAAGTTGCACAAATATTATAGAACGAACTCACCCAAAGCTCGTGATGGTAGAAAGAATAATCGTTGCTTAAACTCACCTGTAACAAAGAAAAGAGATTATGGTATTAGCGGTATAAAATTAAAATGCCAGAGAAAATAATAATTAAAATATGTTTTATCTCGAGCTCGTATCACGCAGAGGCACGAGACGGAACACGCTTTAGCTCGTGCTTTTCATCCCGAACCGAGCAAAAACCAGCAGTAGCAACACAACACACACACACGCAGCCACTTCGTCTCCTCGCCTTCGTTATACACCTTCGAATCGCCTCGGTAATCTATCCGCACGCTTGCTTCTTCTCTCCCGCATCATCCCCAAGTTATGTGCGTATATACATGCGTATAATACATATATACACACGCTACTCTCTCCTCTCTGAAGCTGTGTTGCTGCTGCTCTTTCGCGCCATCGCAGCTTGGGTGCATATATACATACGTATGCACGCGTGTATCTTTCGCGTATTTCGTTGCAAATTTATCGCGGCCCGCGAAAAATATGAAAACTGGTTTGCTGCCCAAGTGGTCTGCGCACAGCGAGAGAGAAAGAGAGAAAGAGAGAGAGAGATGAGATCTTCTCGGGTTTTGCGCTGCTGGAGGAGGTAGAAATGTAGCGGTGTGCGATTGCGTCGAGGTGTATATACGCGTGTTTATTTACGTTTATGCGGGAGGCGAGTTAGGGATGAAAAAGAAAGGATCGGGAATCGATGCTATCATACACAGGGCTTTTATTATTGAAGAGTTGTTTACTTTCGAGCTGATGGAAGTTGCGATATCGCGGTGTGATATTGTGCGGGAATTATGGTAGTGTAACAATGCGGTTAAAAGGTGGTTGAATCTATTATAAACTCGTTCTGCTTGGAGAACGAGTAGTTGCACCGGTTAATTGTATTTGTAATATAGTTTTCTATAGATGCTTTTTAAAAGCTATACACAGTCCGCAATTCGCTTATTGTACAATAAAAATTTCATTTCCGATGGGTATACGAGTGTTATAAACACTATCAAACACTTAGCTGCTGCTGCTGCTACTACTGCCGCTAATTAATTGTCAGCTAAAATTAAAATGGAAAGACTATGTAATTCAATCAGATAGGCAAGGTTATTTATACGTATTTCGCGGATCAAATAAAATAAACTTGTATGATAAATGAATAGCATGTGTTTTCAGCAGCCCCTATCGCCGCGACGTGCGCGAGCGCTGACTGTAATCGGCTCATCTTGCGGAGGATGCATAAACATGTTCGAAAGAGAGAGAGAGAGGAGAGACCCGTAGGTCAAGGACAGTCGTCCTTTTGCAGATATGAACCTAGTGACCTTGTACCGGAAATGTTTATCGCAAGCTTAGTTTTTCATCCAACGCTTGGCTTGGAATATTAATGGCTCGTCGAAACAATGAGGCTTTAATAATTTTAATTAATTGCGCGCATTTTATTATAGAAAATAAATGAAAATCATTAGAAATTGTTTTAAATTATAGATGCTGTAAATTCAATTACTGCTCGTACAAGGAATTTTTCCAATTTACCACATAGTCATTAGTCTACCGTTAGCTGCGAAGAAAAGGCTAATGAGACTGCATATGCGTATACGAAACGTGAGCATTAGCACGCACAAAAGCTACGCCGCTGACTTACGAGAAGAGAAAACCACATGAACCTTACAAAAAATTGCAGACGAAGAATAGCCGCAACAACAAAATGTATACTATATCAAAACCTCCGAAGAAAAAAAAAGAACACTAGTGGTTAAGAGATGCTCTACAACCCCCCTGCTTACGTAATTTTAAATTAAACTGTGACGTTTTCAAATTAACGTTTTTGCCTCGTCGTCTTCTCTCCCTCTGCGAGGCTTTCCTCGAGCTAGCGCATACCTCTTCTTCCCTCTCTCCCTCTCTCTTTCTCTTTTCCCGCTTTTCCGTCGGAGCAAACTTGTGATATTACCGGCGGCAGTGGAGCTTTTTCGTCGGCGCGTAATTTAGGTACCGGGAAATTGGTTTTCTCGACAATGAAATAGAAGAATGCGGCGATGCGACGGCCGGAGCGACGACGAATTAAAAAGGTAATAGAGAGAGAGGGAGAGAGAAGAAGGGGGTAAATTTCGCGTAGGTTATTGTATGTGTGCACGCTTTCAATATCATTAGACATGCGCATGTGCGGTGGTGTGGTGATAATGAAAGAAAAGACGCGCGATATGTCGCCGGAATTAATTTCTCACGTGCTGTGAGCTCGTGAATGAAAGGGCTATTGTTTGGCCCTCGGTCGTGCGTGCGAGCATAGCTGACAAGACATCGCGGAGGAGGCTCTTGTTAAAACTCAGAGTCCATGGAGGTGAAACGAGGAGAGAATAATGTTCGGTTGCATTTGGTTTTGTACGCAAAGTGGCGTTATTACACGTATACGTATGAATGGATGAAAAGAAACTTTTGAGGATTGGAGGTGAACGAATGGAAAATGAAAAGGAATAATTTTAATATCCAAGAAATGTTAAATTTAATTTGAAAACAGTTTGCTGCGTAAGTTATGCAAATATAATTATTTCGTATCGGATAGATATGGCAAAGAAAATTCATATTCTTAAAAGCTCGTCCGTCCAATTCTACCTGAATCTACTTAGAGTGCACTCGTGCTAAACTCGGCCTCTTCCGCTTATCCGTTTCCTTTAACGAGGCTCTTTCATTTAATAAACGAAATATAGTTCATAAATACAAAACTCCATATCCATCTTATCTTGGAGAAACTATTACACCACGGCGCGAGAGCTCGATTGAAAATAATTCTGTTTACAAAGTGGCTACACGATAAGCAAAGCCTCTTCGCGCACCGCCGCTGCCGCCTCGTTAAAGAAAAACAAAAAAATTATCCGCGATATTTCAATGACGCGAGCGCGAACCATTCCTCCTAATATCCTCTTTCATAATGAAAATCCTCGTTGCTGATACTACCTTTTTTCTCTCTTCTCCCACAAGCCACGTAATCACTCCATAACTCAGCCACGCGAAACAAGCGCGAAATCAGCTACAAAAAAAACAAGACCGAGAGAAGAACGGTTGTTCCTTTTTCTTCGAATCCTATTAGCGCGATAAATAATTACACATGAGTGCGCATAGAGAAGTCCATCGAAGAAGAACAAAAAGCCCGCGGATTGAAATAAGATTGCGGAAGTCGGGGCCCGATACGCACCGCTGCGCGTGAGCCTAGCAGCAGCAGCAGCTATCATTCTATATACATGTGCGCATGCACGCTAGCAATCCTAAGGCAATTGGTGGGTAATTATCCATTACGATCGAATTATCCGCGATGCCGCAGCGTAACATCCTGGCAGTACGCGAGCACTATATATATTCTGTATACGTATACGTGTGTAGTTTTGTTGCGCGTGCGGAGGGCGAAAATGCCACTGCTATAGGTTCGGTAATTGCTCGGTCGTCGGATCTGAATAAAATACGAAGAGCGAGAGCGAGAGAGAGAGGAGCTACCTCGTCTCGCCGGCTGTCCGTCCGTCAGGCCTGTCTGTCACTCTGACGTGGGAAGACACACCGCGTGGATATCCACACGTACACGAGAGAACGAGAGAGAGAGGGAGATAGAGAGAGGCCCCCGGAAGGCGGCGGCAGCGACCTACCGAAAGCTAGTTACGATTGTTCGGGAACTCGCCAAGTCATGCGAGTGCCTGCGCCCGCGCGCGTGTGCACGTAAGCGAGGTGCAATTTCGCAGACATGCAATCATAATCAACGTTGGGAGAGTACAGCGTTTTCTAAGCGCGCGCGTGTATGTGTATAGGTATTGCAGAAAGCATCGAGTGAGAATAGATGTGTGTTGGCGGAGGGTTCGATGCGAGCTTTTGTGGGATGCATTATTGAGGACGATGGGGGTAGAGTAAATCGCAGCGCTATTGCTTTTTCTTTCTTCAACCTGCTAAGCGCTCGCTTTTTCTACTATTGTTTTGCTTGCGATGGGAAACGAAATACAAACATGAGTACTTATACCGTTTAAGATGAAAATAGCTTTGTTTGTCGATATATGTATTTCTAAATAAAGATCCCAATTTCTTTCACAAATCTTAAATTTTAACAAATACGTGAAATTTCAGCCAACTCTTAAACCAAAAGAAAAAGGAACCCAAGATCGAAATCAGCCCGTGGAATAATTAGGAAATCGCCGGTGAACGTACTCGCCTCGCTCGGCCTAAGGTCAATTAGTCACACGGCGGGGTGTGCGCGTGTGCACCGTGGGCCAACTCGCTCCTTCTCCTCCTCCTCTTCTTCTTGTTCTTCGCGTTTCCGTGAAACCGCGGGAGTACGAATTCGTCGAGGCGCATCGCCGTATCCTGCGAGTCCGCGCGCGCGCGGAAACTTAATTTGCCGAGAGGGATTATCGGGGTATCGCCGCCGTAGCGGCAGCACGCGAAATCGAGTGATTTTCGACGGAAACACGTCCTTTGCGGTTTTTCGGCTCGTTTCTCTCGCCGCGTCCAGGAAATTTCCGTTCTTTTCGTTGGGAGGAAAGAGAAAGGGAGTTGTGTGGGTGTGATGGTTGGCTTACGATTCAAGAGGTTTCGGAGTGTGTTTTTTTGGATTATACGATTTAAAATATAATCTTCTGTAATTCAACATTACTATGTATTAATATTCGAAAAATTTAAACCTAGACTTCAAATTTCTTTGTTAAAATAATTTCATTATTATAGTAGAATCCAGTGCATAATTGAAAGGTTAATGATTCCAAAAAATATCAAATCTAATGAAAACATCTGTTACCACTCAAAGTCACAATAGTTCTAAAATTACATATTACGAATCAACCCCAACTACGGAAGTCTAAAACAATCACGATCCATTACTCATCAATCCAGCATTATAAAAAATTCGTTAGCCACAAAATCGCAATCACCCTTATACTATACATACACCCACCGTTCGCTATAGAACCAACCAACTTCCCTCGCAGCGAATTCACCGCTCTCCTCGCACGCGAAATAATTCATTACATCCGATTCTCAAACTGCGCGCGTGAGCGCACGTCCGATACCACAAATAATCGCGCGGTGAAGTACCGAAACCACAGAGAGCCAACGAAACGGAATGCACACGCGCATTCGCGCCCAAAGTATGTCAATGGCCCCAGCTGCGGTAAACCGCGCGAGAGTCCGGCGATTCGCTCCTTCCCCTCTGCGTCCTTTTTTTCCCCCTCCTCGCCGCTAAAGACGAAGGGTTGCTTCGAGTCATGCGAGCTGACGTGTCGACAAGCCGATGCGACGCGCTCGGTTTAAACGGCCGAAAAGGAGACGACGCCGAGTCAGAGAGAGAGAGAGTGGCTCGCTTGCACTTGTTCTGGAAAACGATAGCGTGTTCGTGCGTCGCGCGTGTGCGCATCCGAAATCCCCTTTCGAGAGCCGTGTATATATATAGCCTGCCTGTATTTAAGAACCCTTGGATTTCTTTTTTTTTTCTTTTTCGAAGTGCCGGCCGTATATACATATATACTACGAAAAGGATTTTTTTTTCACGTGAGCCAAGATGCTTGGTAGATGATTCAGAGGTGAGAGAGCGAAGAAGGGGGCGAATAAAGTATACTTGCGTAAATTGTTAATGCGTTATTTATCGTGCAATTAAAGTGTATCATTCGTTCGCTACTTTATTATGATGCTAAGTAATCGCTCGCGCGGCAATATTACAACCGCCGCGTGTATCGCAGGGGTATTAAGGACAATCGTTTTTTCCAGGATTTGCAAGTGAACGCTGTATATACACTGCTGCTGCTGTGCGATGACTGTACACTATACGCGCGTAAGCGACTGGGTGTGCATTATAATGCACACCGCCACCACCACTACTACTACGCGCGCGTTGTGCAACGTTTTATCAAGCGGCCGGCTGGCACAGCGCTGCTATATACGCTACCCGTAATCTTTTATTTACGAGTTATATTTTCATAAACATTGTTCTTTTGTCATAAATAATTTATACTTCATAAACGCTGATAAATTATTAAAATTAAAAAATGCAAAAAAATCGTGATCGTACTAAAATGAAAAACTGTGAGTATAAAATCAGCACACATCAGAATCATAAATCCCCATCATCCGTCATTTCTATTGTAAAACCAAAAATGTCGGTCCTTTAAAAATCTCTGATTAGCATGAAAATTCGGTCAACAAGCACAGACACCAATATTTTCGGCACAATAGTCCCGGTACATCAGTTACGCGTGCGAGCGAGTTGTATATATATATACGAAGTCTTCGCCTAGGTCAAGACTTTCGGCTCTTTCTCTTTCTCCTCGAGAGAAGAGCGATCGTGGTAATAATTTATAGGATTCTCCATTCATCGAGAGCGCATGCGCGTGCACATATATATACACTGTCTGCTCGGACGCTGCTTCTTCTTCTTCTTCTTCGCTCGGCGGTGATATCAATATCTCTCCAGGCGGGACGAGCATGAGGGAGAGAAAGAGAGAATCGCAGCGGATGATTTCCGAGGCCACTAATGCATGTAATTGATCTATTGTGCGATGCATTAGCCCCTTAGGTATCGTGTATCTCTCTCTCTCGCTCTCGCGCGCTTCTACCTTTTTCTTTTGCTCTTGCGGGCCGAAGCGACGCAAGCCGCGGGTAGTACTACTCCTCGAGAATAATAATACTCGAGGCCCAGGAATCGAGAGCGCGGCGAGAACACAAAGGGGCGACAATTTTTCACGCCCAAGGTGGATTGAATGCGTATGATGTATCGCGAATCATATATTTGTTCACATTGTTATGTATATTCTTTATGTCTTCTCAAACATTTTTTAAAATCAGTTCTTCGTGAGAAAAATTTTAAAGGAATATGAGATTTCGAATATTTTATTTTTAATGTATGCTTACGATATCATCACACTTGACGTTGACAATATTATTTTAGCGTTACTATCAATAAACATCCACGTAAGAATCTCAAATATTTTCACCTCTCACATTTTCCTCGTTCTAATGAATCATCTGATAACGTGCAGATAGGCACATCTCATTACTTTACCCTCCAAAACGTCGACAAGGAAATTACCAAGACCGGTACCAACCCAGCAGATCTCGAGAACAACAAAAACCCGCCAAAAAAGGTCTCCACATCAAGTTAAAAAAAAAGTATCATCTACACACTTTGAAATCTACAATCGCTTCACACATACACATGTACACGTATACCACGTGGCAGGCATGCGTCCCGACAAGGAAATTCATAAGATCCGAACTTTATTCGCTCGCGCGCACGCGGCCCCAGAATTTATCCTCACGGTCTTGCGCTCAGGAAATTTCGAGCCCCCTCTCTCTCTCTCTCTCTCTCTCTCTCTGAAAACTGACCGACGGCCGTAGATAAGACGGTGCGCGCCAGCCGCGGGTCACTCCAGCCGCGCAGCGCGACTCTTTATGTGCGCACCGCCACGGCATATAGAGACGCGCGCAGATATATCCGCTTTGGAATGGAGCTCGCGCGCGCGCGCGAGTGCAAGAGAGAGAGAGAGAGAGAGAGGGAGACGTGGACGTCTCAAGCAAGCGAAAGCACGGGCGAACATGCGAGGCAATCGTAAGTTAGGGAGTGAGAGAGAGAGAGGAAAGGGTTTTAGCCGCGCGAACATAAAGTTCCAGACTTACGACGCGAGATCTCCGATAGCTCTCTCTCTCACTCTCTCTCTCTCGCGGTGGGCATGAAAGCGCCTCTCTCCATCGGCAAGAGAGAGAGAGAAAGAGAGAGAGAGCGAAAAAAACCACAGGAGAAAATAAAAATACGCTCGAGCGTGCAAGCGCCGAGGCAAAGAAGGAGGCTACTACTCCTCGCGAGGAGAAGGCGAAACTTTAGTTAGGCGTCCATATATACAACGGCGTTTGCATTGGAGACCCCGTGGGGCGATCGCCTCTCTTCGGCCACGAGATTTTTCTTCCGTCGTCCCACTCCTTTTATATAACTTTCTATGCTTTTATTCCTTACGTTTCTTGTATTTTGTTATTTGGTGCACGAAACGCGGCCCGGCGATCTTTATAATACCACGTGAGTGTATACACCCGCGGTAGCCAATAATAACAAAATCAAGGTCGATATCGCGTTATTACTTATTGTGGTCGCGGAGCAGAGATCGTTTTCTTATGTATATATATGTATATATACGTGTACGCAGTGTCGCCGATAATGGTCCGTCCTTGTGGAAGCATCACCGCGGGAGCGTTTTACCGGGAATTAAGGCGAAAGATTATAATTAATTTGTTGTAATGGTCTTGGGAGGACTATATCGCAACCGTGTACATTAAGATATAACACTTTAAAACGCGGACTGATTATTTTCGTCTTTCGTTATCCACATTAATAAATAAGATAAATGATGCCGAGTGCTTTCCATTTACGTTTCCATTGATGTTCTTTTAACGCATACGTATATATATAGACATATAATAACAATAAAAAAAATTGGTATCGTTAACACAGAGAAATGGCACTTATTGTGTGGGAACCGTTTTCCAACGACCCTAACTTCGATTTTGAAAATCCAGCGAATAAAACTACGCTCAACTTCCGAAACGAAAACAGAAACTCGAATGCTACTCGAAGCGAGAGGGCAAGAGGAGAAAAAGAACGACATCGAACAACAAAAATCCTGAGCAAGAGAGAGAGAGAGAGAGAGAGAGAGAAGAACTCTGCAGTATACGGTGTATATATATAGTGTGCTGCAAGTTCGTGGCTATAGCCATCGCTGCAGCGGGATTTCGTTATTTTATTTCCACGTTGTATACATATATATACACATATATTCCTCCCCGTCGCGCCACCTCCTCTTCGTGCATTCACACACATACGTATATACACACACTTACATAGCCACATACTTCTATATATATATATAGCGAGCGCGTTAGACCCCTGCGGCGACCAACCTGTCTTTCCGACACCGTCGTCCACGCTATCTGCGCGCGGATAGGAGTACCCGATAATCCTCTCGAGGGCGCTTAAATTTTTCTTCGTGCCGACAACGAGGTGGTCTCTCTCTCTCTCTCTCTTGTGCGCTAGCTCGATAACGATAGCCCGTGTCCCTTTTCGATGCGCGCAAGAGAGTTAAGGGCTTACCGTCCTATGTGCCGCGCGCGAGTAGCTAGATAAGGCGGTGATTCTCTTTTTTTTTCCTTTCTCGGTCGTTTTTTTCTTCGGACGGCCCCGGAGAAAGAGTTATCACGGCTGTTTTGCCGCAGAGTCTATACATATACACATACATAGATATATATGTATACACATGCAGGTGTGTGTGTATGTATATACTGTAGAGTGGAGCAAGAGAGATATTGTACGATTTCTCGTACGATTATACGCGCGTATAGTGATCTTGATGATCTCGCGTGCTTGACGATTGTTTATGGCTTCACTGCTCACACGAGGCTCCGCGCATGTGTGCGGGTATGCAAGTAATTTATTTTTTATATGCAAACAACTAAAAAGTAAAATATTGGATCAAGGCTTTTGATAATTTTCATTTTAATAAGATACTTTATATTAAATATATAAGGATTATGCAAATTAGGAAGGATATAATTCATGATTTTTCAGAGATGCTATATACTATATATATATACTACCAGGGGGACACAAAACGCATATTTTCACGGGATAAACGCGTGTGCGTGCGCGTAGTCCTTCTTTAAAATTAGCCACGCATAAGAACGTGTATTTGCGAGTCGCTCCGACAATCCGCATTGTCGTCTAATCAGGTAAAAATTGTTCCTGCTCGCCCGCTCTCTCACATACATACAATGCGCATGACAATGACTCGCCCATACACGGGCCTCTCAAAGAGACGAAGACGAGTCCAGCGAGCATAAAGGATCTCTCCTCTTTCTCTTCTCTTCTCTTCTCATTCGCGAGTGAGATCAGCCGCTTGAATTATAGGATCCCCCGGTGATAATGATGAACCGTGTTTACACTGAGGCACAGATCCTTCCAGGGGCGCCTTCCTTCTCTCTCTCTTTCCCTCATACTTCGCATACGAAAAGTATCACCCGGTGGAGAGCACCAACATCGCCAAATAGGCAAGAAAAAGAGAGAAAAAGAAACGCGACTCCTTTCTCATGTAAATACGATGTAGCCGCGTGTAAAGCGAGCGAGCGAACGGCTGACCGCGCCTTCTCTCTCTCTCTCTCTCTCTACTCGCGCACAATGTCGAGAGTATATACCCCCACCAGAGTAGCCGCGCCGCCGTCTCTCATAGGACGTATCTTTAAAGTCGACGTATGGCGGATAGTAGAGGAGGTGGAAAGGCGCGCGCGCGGAGGTGGTGCCTCCGCCGCGAAAGAGAGAGAGAGAGAGAGACGGCGACGACCGCCCGTAAAATATATCAGTCGCTGTGTGACTTCTTGGGCCGACCACAAATCACGCGACCCCCCGTCGCTCTCTACGACCACGAGGTGCGCAAGCGAGCGAGCCAGCGACCAGTGTGGGTGTACGTTTATGCGAAGGAAAGAGAGAGAGAGAGAGAGTCCACCTACGGGTGCGGAGGGGAGAGAGAGAGAGTGCGCGAAAACGAGTGTGCCCAGTGCAAGGGCGATCTAACGAGGTGCAGCGGATTCTATTGGCCGAGATCGTGATGGTCATTGCTTTTTTGGGATCAGATGTAAGGGGATAAGATGCGGTATACCAAGTCGGAGGGGAATGGCTTATGATATGCGGGTGCTGGCGGCGATCGGTGATCGTTGATTATACGCCACTGCACGCAGTTTAAGGATGGGGTACGAGGTGTTTTGACTTGTGGAATTTACAATAGCGGGACAAAGTTGCACAGAGTTTGTTTATGACGAAAATTTACGGTATTATATATATATATAGGTATTAATGATTATAGATATTTTGATTTAAAAATTAATGATGACGTTGTGGTTGAGAGGAACCAACCGTGTAAGCATCAATTTTCATATATCTTAATCCCATTGTACAAATAGACGCACGCGCACGCGCAGTACCCTGCTCATATATAACTATGTCAAGAATTTCCAACGGCACATTGAAAATTATACATGAATCATCGAGCGAAGGGTTAGGAACCCGTGCGTATATATACAGGTCGAACCTAACCGCGAGCATCAAAGATACCGAAGTGAGAGGGAACGAGAAGATCGTCGTTCGAGGGGGCCGCGTTAATCCTCGCGAGAATCTACCTATCGTACGCCTAAGCACTTCTGTATATCGAACCTTCGGAGAAGAGGACGGAGACGGAGAAAAAAAGAGATTACAAAAAGAAAAAAGAGAGAGAGAGAGAAGCAGCGAACGGCCGTACTACTCGCTCTACTGCTATGGACACGATCGAGCCGAGGAATCTTTGAATACCATTAATGAGACTCGTCCAGGAGAAAGGGAGAGGGATGAAAGGACGATGAGAAAAAGCAAGAGAGAGAGAGAGAGAGAGGTAGAGAAAAGAAGAAGAAAGGTATAAGAGCGCGAGGTTGCGTTCTCTCTTCTTTCGAGAGAGAGAAGCTGCACAGCGAGCTCTCTTTTGTTGGAGCGCCCGTGAAGTGAGCGAGAAGAAATAATGCTCGTTGGAATGTGACCCGTGCCCGCGCGCGCACGCACCTCTCTGTTTTTTCCATCAGCCATCTCCTTCTTTCTCTCGCTCTTTGTAACCATACTTATATATGTATATGTATATATGTGCACACGTGTAGATCGGCATGTTTTCGAGCAGTATGTGTGTGTGTGGTTGCAGCAGCCGGACGCATCGTGGCGATGATTCACGAAGAATCCTGGAAAAGATCCCGCGGTGAGCTGGATTCGCAGACTTCGGATTCGTTAGCAAGGCGAAGTCTTGCCTGCGCGAAATATATGCGCTTATTTGTCACGGCTGTCAGCCTTGGCCGATTCGTAAAATTGTCTTTTATCGTGGCGAAGAGATGAAACGGTTTATCGAATTCGCTGAAACGCCGAAGAATTGCTCATTCGTTGTAATAATATCATATGTTGTAATTCGTATAATTTAGTTGAAGTCCATATACAAGAGAAAGATATTTGTAATTTTTACAAAAATTTAATTTCAATTTTTAATTACATTCGCTTGTCTGTTACGACAATGAGTAGCATTTAATTATAACGTCTGAACTTGAGTGGAAAATTTGAAAAACGAAAACAGAAAAACAAAACCAGAAAACCAATAAAGAAAACTTGTCGCGGGGCTCGTAAATTAAACTCGCGTAATTCCCGCTAGATGAATGCGCCTATCTGCGCGAACTGACAAATGCCCGACTATAAAATTAAATCGGAAAGGAGTAACTACCATCCGGTCTGCGCACTAATACCTGGACATTTTTTTCCACCACATTCGTGTTCTCCCATTCTCCCTTCGCGACTTCATATATACAGACCCGAACACTAATGCCGAAAGACACTATAGTAAGCGGACCGCGAGTATATATATACAAAAAACCTCGGACGCGAGAAGATCGACACAAAAGCCGAGCCGGCCAATTAGGCCTACTAGCGCCGTGTTCGTCAATTCGAGTCGGAAGAGGGATATAGAGAAAACTACCGACGGACTGCGTGTGCGTATTTCATTTCTGTATGTGAGAGAGGGAGAAATCTCGTTCGACAGCTCGCAGTTTTTCAGGTGCATGAGAGAAAGAGAGAGAGAGAGAGAGAGGGAAAGCCCTCGCGATCGCTCATTCTCGACGTATATCGTTATTAGCGTTATTGCCCCCGCGTGTGCGTTGTCGTCGTCGTCGTTCGTTGTCGTTATTAGCGGAAAAAATTGATAGACGACGGATGGTGGTGGAAGGAGGAGAAAGGGAGAAGGAAACGACACGACGGGCAGTCATTTATTACGAGAAACAAGAAGGGAAGGGAGAAAGGGCTTGATTAGAAGCGCGAAGTGAGAGTGAATCGGGAAGAGTATAAGCACGAAGGTATAGCAAAAAATTCTTTTTTCATTATTCTCTGCATCGAGCAAAATTTTGTAGTAGGATTATTAACTATTTTCTATACAACAATTTGTCCCGTGGTTACTATAGAAAAATAGTAATTTTTATTACTAAATTTTTCTTCCATAACAGAAGATTGCGAAAATGCAAATGTCAAGATTGAATAATTTCAAAATTCACAAGATGCAACGGTACTTCGCAACCGTGCTGTATTAAAATTAAAAAAAAAATCCATATACATAATAACTTTACGTAACGATGGAACGAGCGCGAATCTGCATCTGCATCTACATCGAAACCCGATATCGGCGAAATCGTTAAAAATAACCCATGCACGCGCGCGCACACACACACTTTCGCGCGCTATACATCGATCCGTATCTCTCTCTCTCTCTCCGTCCTCTATGCGCCCGTCGCATATTATTCGCCGTCCTCCTTCTCTATTTATCCGTCCGCGCGCAATCCCAGCTCTCTCGCTCGTTATTAATATCGAATAACGAGGAGAGCTCCTTGCGCCTTGCAGAGGCACGTTGTGGCTATTCTTTATTAACGAAGCGCTCGGGCTGCAACAGCAGCACCAGCAGCAGCAACGCGGCTAGAGAAAAAAGGAGGAATGCGCGGAGCTGTAATATAGTAGTTGTTATAATCTCGCGATACTCACGCGATAAGATCTTGGGTTTCGCGGGACTCTACCCCGATAACGAAGGTAGTAGCTATATAGCGGCGCGCAGTATATACGCTATTTTTGCGAGAATTTGAATTTATCGACAATGTTGCCGGTATTTATTTCGTTTAATGCCGTATCAATTTTCAGCCAACTTTTTCGATTTTACAGCGTGCCGGTATTAATGGTCGCTAGGTATAAAGCTCGCTTACGAACGATAGAGAGAGAGAGAGAGAGCGAGCCGTTTCTAGTTATCTAGGAGCTGTAACGTGTATTTTCATTGTTTTTAAATTGTCTGTTAATAAGGAAATTTCTCTCGCGTGTCAATTATTTTCTCTCCTGCATATATACATTATTGCATATATATACAAGCTATTCACCGCTACAGACATTATATAAAATTATTAAATTTTGAACGGGATATATGCATCGAGCGTATTCATTTTTAAAAGAAACACGAGTATTAGCCAATCCCCCGCTAAACTTTGTTGGGCAACGCCTCTTTGAACGCCTCTCGAATAGATGAACCCATTCAGAAGCTAACGGAATTCACACCGAACAGAACGCGATAAAAGCCATTATAGAAATCGAAAAAAAATATCGTAATAATGCAACAGTGGTGGAAAAAAATAAACATCGCCGAGAAAACTCACGAGGAGCGAGCGTGAGAATTCGCGTACAACCGTGAAAGGAAAACCGCGTGTATATATATATACATAGACGTATAAAAGCGATAAGAGAGAGTGGGGGTGGCATTGTATTCGTAAAGTGTTGCGTGCGCGACGTTAATTTCTGTGTACATCGGGCGCGCGAGGCAAAATAACGCGAGTGGCCACTATATTTTCGTTTGTGTAAAGTGCACGTTTAGATTGTGCCCGATAGACCGCGCGCTATACCGATAAGCTACAACAATTTGTGTGTGCGTTATAACCCCGCCTGCACGCATGCAGCTACTTATATATTAAAATCGAAAGTTAGTGGCTACTTGCGCTTTTTTATGTCCACTTCACCTCCTGTCGGAATTCTTTTTTCACCCGCGCACCGCTCGTTAAGATCTTTTATTGCAGGGCTTCAGTATATCGCTGTATTGACTGTATTAAAGTCTCTTGCAATGTATGTTAGACAGGTGAATCATGGGGAAATCTAATTTCAAGAAATATGACGTTACATAATTAAGCTATACATTCACCTATACGAAAATATATATAATATAATTAAAATAAATTTCCCTTATTATGAAAAATCTCGGTTATATATTTACGTGGCGATTAAAACGATCGACAACGAAGAAAAAAGAAAGTCGAGCAACCACGCGCACGTATGTATAATATAACACGATCACGCGAGAAGACACGTGCAAATCGTTTCCACGGCTTATTTCTCACGCACGCGTGGTCTGTGTATGTATGTATAAGCACAGCTCCGCCTCTCCGTTCCTTATTATTTATTCGCCAGGCCGCGTGTATATGCGCTGCACTTATGACTATTTTCGTCGCCTCTGCACTGCTGTTGCTCGCTCGCGCCTTCAACGCTCTCTCTCTCTCTCTTTTTCCCCCCTAACGAATGCGGTTATAATTGCGCGAGAACCTAATGGTTATTGATGGGACTCCTTACTCTTGTGGTAGAGAACCGATGCGACGATATAACTCGCGACCCCCCGCCGCCGTGTACGTATATATATATATATTCAGAGGAGAAGAGAAGATTCGTATAATATGCGTGAGCGTGTTATTTTAATCCGGGAAGATGATGATCGCGTCTTTGCACTTTTGCGTCACGGGGAGCGAGAAAGAGAAAGAGAGAGGAAAAAGTTGCGTTTTTATGCGAGTATGAATGGGAACTCGTTCTTTACGGCTGGACTTTTTTACGCATTTTTACTGCGGGATCGAATGGCGCTTTTAAAGGTCGGAGAATCGAGAAAGATGATGAATGGCGGCCGTTTATAGCTCTCGAGATTTCGTCGGCTTTTTTGTAAAGCTGTTCCTTGCCATTTTTTAAAGTACGATTTTGTACAAACCAAACTTATATATTAGATTCACCACACCTTTATTTGAAAAAGCAAAAACATGACTGGAAACCTCAAATGAATACGTCACAACCTTACTCGCGATTCACACTATATATATACACGTATTCGTACAACGGGACGAAAGCTCTCCACACGCGTTGGCCGCAATCGTGCCTCTCGCAAGGCCGTAAACACCGTCATTACGCTCGCGCACGCGCGACCTGGCAACAGCCGCTTGCACAGCGTATACTTGCGGTTAAGCTGTGTCTCTCTCCTCGTCACATACAACGTCGTCGCGCGCCAAACATACGTCCATCGTCTTCCGCGTGCGAGCTCATCCACGACGAAAAAAGTAACGAGAGGGAAATAAGGAAGAGAGAGAGAGAGAGAGAGACGAGCACGTGCGGTTTGTCTCCGCCAACGAGGCACTTAGCGTTCGTTAAGTGCGACCGCAACGCCGATAGTCGCGCTCAGGACTCTCGTTCTGCGTGCTCCTCCTCCTCCTCCTTCTCCTTTCCGTCGTCGTCGTCGTCGTCGTCTCGTGTTACAGGTGTTGTTAAACAGTGCAGAGGACTAACCGAAGATTATTATAGCTCGTCGCGTAATCACGAAAGCCGAGCTTCACGCGCCCGGAGTCATAAAGGCGAGAGAGAGAGAGAGGACTCGCGAAAAATCTGCAACTTGAGCATCGCGCAGAGATAGCCGAGAGCCGTGGCTATGTATGCTATAGCTGTTGCGAGAGAGATGCGCCGTTGCGGCGGCCTCGTTATAGCGCGTTCTTCTTCTTCTTCTTCTTCTCCGCAGCGCGGCGCGAGCGACGAATTAATTGAAATACGATGACGATGCTCGCGGGGATTTTAATTAGCGGCAGACGACGAGAGTCGCTCCAGCTCCGAGATTATTATTTTATAATTTTGTACTGTTAGCAAGCGCCGAGAGCGCGTTGGTTTACAGGTGGCGCGGCGGGGAAGTAGGTTGCGTTAATTTAGAAAGAATCGCAACAACAGACAATTTATCATACGCGCTCGCGCGTGTAAAATGAATATATAAGACTTGATATATCGTTGAGGAATTAGTTTAATTCTATTATAAAATAAAAGATGGGTAGCATGCACTTTATCAATGACGAAAGGAAATCCTTGAAAAGACGTAACCCGAATCCACAATATATATACTTAATACAAACACACTAACGCAAAGAAAATCCAGTCACGAATGCTCGACGCGTTTCGTTCTTATTCGCATTCGCAAGTGCGAGTCGGCACTACGGCGTAATTGAGCCTAACGAAGTGCTCCTCGCGCAAACGAATTCGACGAAGCTCGCTCGCTCGCGCGTTCGCGATCCAAATCCAATCATCCAATCGGAGTCAATTACCGGAGCCTCTGACAATGGGGCTATACGACTAGGGATGGGGGTAAAATGGAGAATGGGGATGAGAGAGAAGAGTAGTCGCCTAAATGTCAACTCCGAGGCGGCGGTGTCATTTCGAATACAAACAGGATTACGCGATCTAATTCACGCGCGCGCGTTGGGCTGACAAAAGGCAGCGACAAAGAAAGCCGCCGAGGCGGAAGGCTGTGCTTGCTATACTACTGTATACCAACAGGGGGTCGGTTGCTAGTACAGCCCGTTCTCTTTCTCTCTCTGTGTATATACACACAGTCCCTTCGTTTGCTGCTACTGCTACTGCAGTATTGCTTCTTTGTCTCTTTTTCTGCGCGCGACGACGGATTGCCTTGTTGTCCGCGTAACGTCCGAACAAAGGTGACGACGCGAACTTTCGAACGAGCAATTAAACGGTTCGCTCATGAATGCGTACGTATATATATATACATATATATACAATACATATATCTACATGGCTATATATATACATGTATATGTATGCGTATATATATATGTGTGTGCGGTTATTGCGCGGCATCCGTGTGTATCGGGGGCAGGCAATCGTTTGCGAGAGTGCGCACGCGCGCGCGTGCGTTGTGTCCGACGAGTTGGACGTTGACGTGCGAGTGACGGACGAGCGCAGGATATAATGATTTTTCTCGACGCGCTGGAATTCATTTGAATAATGCACGCTGCCGCCGGGACGTTTTTATTCGTTTTTTAATGCGTGAGAGAAAGAGAGAGAGAGAGAGAGAGAGAGAGGGAATGGACTGCTCGAATTAAAATATGCTAATTGTTGCAAGCGATTGGAGCTACCTGAAAATCACTTTGAATAATATTAACTTTTATTAGCTTTATTAAACGTTTCGTTTGAATCTACCTGACTTCGCGTTATTTAAGACGATATTAACACGTTTACCGTTAAACCTTCCACCCCTGGCGTTGTTATTTAGAAATAAGGAAGTTATGTACGCGAATCAGCAACCATATAATACCCTACACCATCACACGCATTAATTAATTCATCCAACGAGTATAGTCTTTGGAGAATCCTCGCCGCTATACCTATGTACATCGTTATGACTATACGCAGCAAGCGAGAGCGACGGCCGCGTATATACAAGTTATGAACGATCAGCGTATGCCGCTACAACATAACGATATTCGCGAGATCCGTCTGTATATACGCTTAAACGCGCGTAATGTCCCTTCGCGAAACACGGCGCCGTATAGCGCTGTATGGTGTATACTCTCCGCGCGCACTGACTCCCATTCTCTCGTACCTTAAAAGGTAGCGTCGTGGATAGATAATCGGCCATTGTCTTACACATATACACACGCAGAGAGAGATGCCGCGCGACTTACTCTCTCTCTACCTTCGGCTTGAGTCGAACGCCGGCGCCCCTATACATACAATATAATGAAGATTGTTACTCCGGCGTGGAATTCTCACAGGTGTGCTCTAAGAGAAACGTTGCTTGTGATTTAATTAAGAGGAATTTTCCCTTAAAAATGTAGCGAAATTATTAAACTTTACTAAATTATATATACCTACAAAAATCCTCTTTAAAATCACATTTCAACCCCCCCTTTCCCTGCAACCAGACTCGAGCGTTCGGGCAACGCGATAATTTCGGCCAACCCTGCGGGGCATGCGCGCGTACGTGATGTTTCGCGTCGGTCTCTCTCTCTCTCTCTCTCTCTCTCCACGCACATGTATATATATACTCACACACAGCCGAAAAGGGTTGCGATACGTGCAGAGGCGAGAGCGAGTCTGCGCGGCCAGAGGGAGAGGGAGGGAGGGGGGGGCTAAATATTGCAGTATGCACTCAGCGCAGAGACACGATGCATACCAAACCCCATCCACCTTCACCCACCCCCTTTCGCGTATACGTCTATGCATTAGCAGTCGCATATATTATTTTCTCGGTGAAACACGAGCGCACCGCCTGTGTGACTGTGCAATGTAGATGTGTGTGTATACATATATATATGTATATGCGTGTGTTTGCCGAGAGCGCACGTGTGTCTGGAATTTACAACGTTTCTAGCTTTACACGAATATCGAATTTACCGGGGCACGAGCGGGCGCCGAATTGCTAGACGTGAGCCCGCGCCCCGGGTTGTAGCCTAATCTTCGTGAAAAGGCTTTTTACTGGATGAAACATTGGGTTCTTGAGAGTGAACGCGCGTGCTGCCGCGGTGCTTTATGGAAATACCAACGCGTGAATTTCCCGTTGCTGCTATTTTAAGCTGTATAGCGGTGAAATAATGATAAAATGCGATTTTTAGGGAAGATTGTCAAGTCGTTCTTTGTTTAGTGTTAAAATAATTTAAAATGTTTTTGGGAATTGAATAGGAACCAATCAAAAAGCCTATTGATTTTTATTGCGAAGATTTAGTACATTCGCCATAAATGAACCGCATCACTTCCCCGAATGGAAATAAAACAAAACAATCGTTAAATTTTCATGTCCCCGTACCCCAAAACATCAAAAACAGTGAACAGCGTTCTAATTAAGTCGCTCGTGAATCCATCTCTCGTGCGGATCCCCGACAACGTATATATACGCACATCGAATAAAGAGCCAGAGCTCCTGCTGTAAATCGCTAAACTCGTACGGTAATACCCCCGCAAACGCATGTATGTACACAAACACAGACAGTCGCTCGACTCGTTTGCTCGGAACTCATGTCGGAGGTGGACGCGACATCGGTTTTTCGAAAAATGCAACACGCGCGCACACCGCACGTCCGCGCACACCCGCTACGTCCCGCGTCAGCCGCGTTGTTATTTATGAACGCGCATACGCGCGACCCAAACGTTGCTGCTACACACCCTCTTATTCGCAGTTTTTACTCATATTTCGCCGCGAGAGAGAGAGAGAGATCCGCGAGAGGAATCGAGAGGAGCGAGCCGCGTGGAGAATGAGAAATTGAGCGAGAACGAGGGCGACGGAATTCGCGCAAAGGTCGAACAGATATTCGCGAGACTGAGACGGGTGAGAGGGAGAGAGAGAGAGAAGAATAAAAAGAGAGAGAGAGAGAGGGAGGGAAGAGACGACGTTATTTATGATGCTTTCGCAATCCCAGAGAGCGACCGTGCGGTTTTCGACGAACTCGATCGTCGCGGTATGAAAGTTGCGGAGCGTCACCACCCCCGCGCTTACGTTTTACTCGTTCTACTTTTTTTTTATTTTCTTTTCCTTGCACATGCCATTTCATATGAAAATATCGAGATGTATGCATACACTACATTTCATACTAAAACAACGTGTGAAAGTATAAGAATCATAATCCACATAACAAACATACTAACGAAACGAAGCTCCCCTCGATATTTCGTCTTTCACGTGGAAACGAGTGAAAAAAAGCAGCAAAACGCATCTACATACCATTCTTTCTCTCTCTGCCTCTTAACCATTCCCGTGTACGTATGTATTATTTACCTTCGCAAGCTACCACGACCCTACGAATGCGCGTACACGCGAGCATAACCCCCGAAGATGTACAAGGCAAGGGTAGCCAGGTGCCCAAGCTAGCTTTAATCCCTTATCCCTTTAAACGTTGTGTATTATTCTCGTAAAAACTAATACAGAGACGAGAAGCGCTGTGGCTAAAGCCTTCCTCTGGGCGTTGAACCGCTCGTGGACCACCACCACCACCACTGTAGGATACGACGAAAAAAGAAAGGTAAGGTGTGTATGTATATATATGCGGGTGGAAAGAACACGCGAGGAGGTGGAGAGGAAAAGAAGGGAGTGTGCGAAAAAAGTTTGGAAAAAGTGGAGAAGAGAAAAATAGGGCGGTCGGAAGATGCTGTCTTGTTTTTGCGGTGCTTTCGTATGGAAAAATGTGGATGATAAATAGTTCGTAATATACGAAATGCCGTAAATGTTGTGCGCGCACGCCGCGTATACCGAGAATCGAGTCGAAAATAGTTCGAAATCTTGGTGGATTTATTAAGCCTTTTAACGATGCTTCGTATCTTACTTATCTGCGAAATGTAATAATATTTGAGATAAGTTTTTATTTATCACGCGGCCGTAAAAACAGTTGTAAACTATTTTACGATATATCTAATATGTATTAATGTTGGGTTTTACAGAGATATTTATTCCACGGCAGATTGTTTTATTTCATTCATAAAATCCGAGCGTGCGCGCTGTCGCGCAGAGTCGAATGCACACACACGCACATATATATATATATATATACGCACACTCACGTAAACTTGTAAGTCTCTTTCGCGCTTCCACCTCGAATCGTAAAAGCCGTCGTAAAGGAGAAATAGACGCGTGTGTGACATTTGACCAAGAGATAGAGGCCAACCCGCTACCCGGCTTATATGGCACGGAACGTATATCTAGTACCAGCCTGCGAGAGAGAGAGAGAGAGAGATGGATAATAATAATACGAGCACAGATTTCACGTCTGATCATAAACGAATCAGTGCTCAATAAAACTATAATCTTAAAACCTTGTTTCGGGATAGTTTCGTGTTTCTAGATCTATTAACTGATAGATATTCCGGAGCGAGCAATGCTATACGTATAGGAATCTAAAACGGACAGCGTCGTAAAATTCACACCTCGCGGTTAAATACGATAGGTGAGATACTAAATTCATTGAGGAGTTTTATAGAACCATATAAATTAATAGCTCGTTTAGCTTTGATTTATCATTTGCATCTTCTTATACTATTCCTCGCGTCTCGCTACAATCGCTTCTATAATTAGATTAGAGAGCTATATATATATATGCATACACGCATTAACACACCATCTCGTATAGATGTAACGAAAAAAAGACAACGACGTCGAAGATCACAGAAACCTTCTTCCGCACTCATATACGGACCTCTTTAGCTTCGTCGCGCTGATAGTCCGCGACGATCATTGTCGGTGATGGATCGCGCAGCTGTCCTATGCTTCTCGAAATAGTCTTACCGAACAATACGACAGTACGCACGAAATCTAGCACGAGTAGCCCTTTCGTCGCGGAGAGTCGATCGACGCGCGAGGGTTTATCTTGGGACACACGCACACACTGGTAGGAAAACAGAAGAAAATCGAGAAAAGCAAAAGGGAACCGAGGAGAGAGCGAACGGCTGAATTATGGCTCGGGTATATTTGCCCGCGCAAATTGCGCGTGGTACTTCGACAAGCTGCGACTACGAGTGTTTTGATCTTTTTATTAGTTTCTAGACACTTTGGTATATATAGCTGGGATCTAATAAGTCATTTGCTTTTACCAGATAAAATCGCTCGAGTGTAATATTTTCAACGAATTAATAAATTATTCTATTAACAAGGTGAATAATTTTTTTGCTACCGATAAAATTCAAGTGCTCTGAAAACGTTTCAAAATGTTAAAAAAAGAAAGAAGAGTCATCAAAAAGAACCGTTACAGCGAAAAGTTCGTCATATCCGCGCAACGTTTGGCTAATTGCCCGGACCAACAGCCCACAGTTATACGGCCATCTCGTTTGACCCGACGTCCGTCGGAACTCACCATTACTACGTTACGACGCTCGGTATTCGCGTATAGCGAGGGATATATAAGGCTCTCGTCCACGCGCGTTATTATAAATGGAAGACCAGTAGCGCGGTGGGCTACTCACGGCCCTTCGGCAAGTTTACGGGCGCCGAAAGACTGAGGATAGCCGCGAGGGCTACTGTATAATTACGCGGACCTCCTCCACCTCCTCCTCAAGGGGGCGCCCACACGGGGCCTCCCTATTTTTGACCCTAAAACGCCTAAATTTCGTAAATATAATACTTCATTACCTCGTTCACCGTCATTTACCGGGTTCACCTCGTTTTTTAGGCCTCGTAAAACGCTGAGACGCGCTCCCGTGTGAGAATCCCGGGCATTTCGGGGAAACACCTGATGAACGCGTGCGCGTTGGCGAGAGAGAGAGAGAGAGAGAGAGAGAGATGCTGCCTGCGGCTATATATTTCGAGAGTGTCGTGGAAGGCTTCGCATTAAAATGATATTAAAGATGTTTTTCTGCAGTTTATATCGCGAGTATTTTTGATGGCTTTTACGATGGCGCTTCTCTCGGTTGAGAGGGTAATGTTGGGAGAATGAATTTTACGAACGCGATGGAAGTATAAATTATATTCGTGCCTGATATTGTCAGCTAACATAATGTTTGCCGAGCTGAAAAAGTGTCATGGTTTTAAAGTACCGGCTAAATTCAATTTTAGCTCATTTAATATGGGATAAAAATAATATTACGGTCACATGAATATATAAAAAATAATATTCATATAAAAACATTTCAAATAATTTGCAAAAATAAAACAAACTTTCTCAAAGCAGTAGTACGCTTATATTCCACCTACACACCCAACCTACGCACATACGCATTTCCTCCGCCTCCTCAATAATTGAGTTGTTTGGTTGGCACACGTGAAGAACAGCCGGGGAACGATTCACTTCGACAGGGGCAAATGGACCTCGAAGCATCTTTTTTTCCTCCCCGATCTTCACCATCACGCCTCTCGTACACGTTTGCTTCATCGTTTCTCAGTCGCGGATTTTTCTCCACCTGCGCTCGCTAGCCGCGCTTTGATAAATCGCTCTGTTTCATCCCCCCCGCGCGAAAAGCCCTTATCAACTCGGACCTCGCGTTTATAGGCCTCGCTTCGGATTTCCCGTATAGCCGGTCCCCCCGTTGCGCGTGTCCCTCGTATTAGAGGGGCGATTCTGTTTTTTCTCGTTTCTCTCCCCTAACTCCCTATACGCGAGAAAGTCCATTCCACGTCGTACTAGTACGGGAACCGATTCGGTACGGGTTTCTTTTTTTTCGGGGTTTTATTCCGGCTTCTTTTCGATGCCTGGATTTCGCCAGGGTCTTATTTCGACCAATTTTCCGAGCTCACGCTGCTTTACTTAAGCCTTACGATGATTGTAATTCGTCGTTTTACTCCTACTAATGTCTCGAATATGTCACGCGCTTATTCTGATTAAAACGTTAGTTCCTATACGATTACCTCGCGTACGTTGCTTTGAATAAAGTTATATTGAAGCGAGTGTTGGACATTAATTTTTGTTTGCACACACACATATAGCTATCCCCTACATTTCGAAAAAAAAACACCCTCATATCTACTAAAACAAGTACTTACGGGAGGGGGCCTATCATACCTTCGCTTTATCATTCCACGTGCGTGCGAGTCCTTCGCACGGCCAAATGCTCGCCGTCCTGCGTTCGTTTCTGAAATATTTGCTTTGACAGATAGCTAAGTGGCCCTCGCTCACGCGCGCGAGCGTTTGCTATCTCCATTCCGAAAAAAAAGTAAAGAAGAGATACCGCGTCGCTCTCATCCCCATTCACGAGTTGTCTCACTCTCTCTCTTTCTCTTTATTTAAGATTCAATCATTTTTACGACTCCGAAGAGCAGCGCAGCGTGCGCCTACTTTTCTCCCCCTCGCGACCCCCTAATGAAAAATTACGCTTTCTTTTTTGTCATCGCCGGGAGACAGCAGGGAAAAAAATGGGAGAAGAGAGAGAGAGAGCGAAAGAGAGGCTTTATCGACGATCGCCACCCTGCAGGCGTGCACACCGGGGCAAATCCGACTGCAGAGGTAAGGAAGGAGGGAGAAGGAATGGACCGAGGGAGAATAGAGGGAGCGAGAGAGAGAGAAGATCGGGGGCGCGGGAATGGCCCCCGAAGGGGTGATAGAGGCCACCTAATAGCTCACGGAATTGCCTTCGAAACACCTTTTTAATGAACTATTGCCGCGGGAAATGAAAATGGGGTGGGTGAGAGCGCAAGGGAGAGGAGGAAGAGTGAGAGCGAGCGACATTGGACTTGCTCTCTATCCGAAGTCTTCCCCGAGAGTTAAGATACGCCTCGAAAGAAGAATCGCTTTTCTCGTACTGCGTCTTTGGATACTTGCTGGCTCAGAGATAATCCGTATCTCGGTCACTTTATCTTACTTTTTTTTCGGTATAACGAAGATATCGTTGTTTATTGGAAAAAATGAAGTAGCAACGTTAATATAAAAGAAAACAAAAAACTACCAAAATACAAAGACGTTGTTAAATTATTAATAAGATCACGTGTAATAATATATATTGTAAAAACAAATTCACTTTGTTTTCAACCCAAGTATTTTTTCTCAATTCTCACATCCACGTGGCTGCGACGGGCAAAACAAAATCAACAAACCTCAAAGCCTCGGCGAGAGTAAGCGCGCCCGCGCGTATATGCAAGACGAATGGGGGAAGGAGGCATGCTGCGCGCGCGTGTTCCCAGCGAGACACCATGCGAAAACATTCCGAGGAATTAGACGCGGAATTGCGTTTCGTAGTGTCTTCTCTCTCTCTCTCTCTCTCTCTCTCTCTCTCGGTTTCTCGTATACAGAAGGGGGGTACGCCCATGCTCCTCTTTTTTTCTTTCTCGTCCTATATCCCCGAAAGTAAGGAGAAGGAGGAACGGAGCGATTTGTCAAAACGCATCGTCGCACGCCTCTCTGTCTCACTCTCTTTCCCCCTTGGTTCGCTCGCTCGCTATCTTCGCCTTCGCGCTCATTGTTATGCTAAGTGCGATTACGGATGAAAGCGCAGAGTGAGACAGAAGAAGAGGAGGAATGAGAAGGAGTGCGAGAGAGAAAGAAATTTTCGTGAGTCTCGCGCGGTTATATACGTTTGTGCTTTCGTGTGAGTAAGGTTTAAGTGTTTCTTTTTTCGTATCGTAGATTTGTTTCGCCAAAAAACTTTAAATTATTAATAAAATTTTATACATTAACTTGTAAAATATTTGCGATTCAAGGTTTCACTACATATTAGACAATTTTCTTGTATTCCTCAAATTAAATGTTATATAAACCAGGAAAGAAAATTTTAATTTGTAAGAAATAACCAAAATCACACTACCAGCATTCGTGTCCTTGCCTTCTTGAACCATTACGCTAGAGAGAAGGAAAGCCCGAACACCGCGAGGAGACGACGGCAACGGCGCGAAACTGCCCTCGTGAGAATCGAAAGCCGCGCGAGCTGACCCATTAAGGGACTCGCGCGCGCCTCGCGACGTCTTCGCCTCTCCCAAGTTTCTGGTCAGTTGTATAAGGGACGCGGGATTATGGCTGTAACCCGCGGTGTTTACGAGTCCGCAAAGGCCGATTACCGCTCGCCGGTGCATGACTTCTCTATCTCTCTCTCTCTCTCTCATGCCCAAGGTCGACGGGGCAGTCGTCCATTAAAGAAGAGGCTCGCAAGACTGCGAGCTTGGCTTTGGAGAGAGAGGGAGAGCTAAGAAATTGCAGTATGGAATTCAGGTGGGAGCTGTTCCATGTTTTTATCTTCAGTCTTGGAATTAATCGTGTAATTTTAGGATTTTATATATATAGCAAGGCAACAAGCAGTGAATAATTCTTCACGCGACGTATCCAGTTTCATATATATATAGTTATTCAGTAGGAACACGCGTAATCCCTCTTGTGAATACGACTGTCTTATTTCTCACCAACGTGAGCGTTCGCGCAATAACGACAAAATTATTCACATCGACTTATAAACAGATGCCTGCATTCGCGACGGACGCAGACCTAATCGGATAAAGCACGCGTCGCGCATCCCTCCTGGGAACGGCAAAACGAACAGAGATATGAAAATTTCCCGTGCGACACACGAGGACTTTATCGTACGCCCGTTCCTAAAAGAAGAAAAAAAAACGAGAACGAAAAAAAGAACAGATCGAGAAGGTACACAAAACAGCCGCAGCGCATTTTGATTAATTATCCTTAGTCTCCGGAGAGAGAGAGAGCGAGGCAAAGTGAGCTGTACAGCCACGCACGCGCGCGTTCTTTACTTTGCTCCAGAATTAGCTGGGACTTCCACATATATACAAGCGTACAGCATATAAGCTTTACCGTACCCTCCTTTACCTCCCAATTTTCCGGCGACTCTCCCCCCCCCGGCAGAATTTTTCCGAGAGCGACCCGATTTCATTTCTCTCTCTTGCCTGCCTCGTCATCATTTTTCATAGGCTTTGTCCTTCCACTTTCCGTCGACTATACTACTCCATACGCGTGCGCCCTCGTGTACGACCCCCACGGATAATGGAAGGGAAAGGTTCTTTTTTCGCGATAGCTCGTGTAACGCGACCCTTCGATGTACGTGCGTCTATATAGGGACGACGTGTGTGTGGACGAGGGTCTATATGTATATGTGTGAGGGCACCCGGCAACTGTTTTCCCGTTTTCAGTCAACGGGTGAAGCTTTAAATCACCCGTGAACCTTATCGAATTCTACTTTGCGCGCGGCACGCTCGATTTGGAGAAGTTCAACCCAGGAAAAAACAGTGGCAGAGCTAATAATGCGAGTTCTCACTTTATTGGAAGGATAGCGTATACGTTCGGTAGCTGTATTAATATCTTTGTTCGATGAGGAAATATTTTTAAAAGTTATATTGGATATGTAGATGTGGTATGGATAAATATACATTGTCTTATATGATATGGTTGGAAATGTCGAAATTAATAATATATACATTATAGGAAATGTACGTCAATTCTGCAAACATAAATTTCATTAATTTGGGGAACTATGTACTAATTAATTTGTGTTGCAAAGCTATTGATTTATACAAAAATAAATAACAATCTGTAAGAAAGATAATGCATAAATTACGTTAATCAAGAGAACGCGGATTTAACTTGTTCCGGGTCATCGAAGCAGAATCCAAAACGTCTTAACAAGAATACACTTTATACAAAACCACGTCTCGTCAGACCAACAAAAACAAACCCCTCTCAACACGTCAACGCCCATCAAAGCAGCGTCGTAACCATACACACGATTCACAGTTGCTTTTCTCTCTCTCTTTCTTTCTCTCTTCGCCCCGTCACTCGTCTTCGTCGCTCACTTGCTTCTACCCGGAAAAGATGCTCATCTCTCTCTCTTCCTCCGCACCCTTTGTGCACATCTCGCAACACGCGTCGACGACACGCGTGCGCAGAGCGCCAGCAGCGTTAATAATAGCCGGACATACCTCCTCGTGTCCGGCATAAGCACGACGAAAGGGTTGTGTCTCTGTCGTCGCGAAGGACGCGCGCATGCACAATAAGCGCGACATTCGGCGGCGGATGTCAGCCATTGCTCGCGCCCACGACGCGTCTCATTATGTCATCATCATCATCATCGTCGTCGTCATCATAATGCGCGAAGATGACGAGTTGCTACTGGACATTAGTCAGAAGCCAGAGGCATATATATAGGGTGGGGTGATACCATGACTGACGACATGCGAGGACGACCTTAGACAGGATTTCGCGAGTGCGGATGTGTATAAGCGCCGAGGCGAAGATTCGAAAGCGAGATTAATGCGGAACTCGGTTGTTTACGAGACGTGGCTCTCCCTCTCCCGACTTTGCAGCGCGCTCATTGTTCTGACGCTATATACTGCTGTTGCTGCTATATAGCTCGCCAGTTTTATCTCTCGAGATTAGCTGGAGGTTTTTTATATTTCCTTCTCGCTGAAAGGCGCGAGTGTGGCGATGCGTTGGTTGTGTGCTGTATATATATATATATATATATATGTATATAAGTATATACTCACACGGCTCGCAGCAGTGTTAATTGGAGCTTATGAGTTTTCATGTACTCACCTGAAACAAAAGAAATAAAGTACGGTTAATGATGTGTCGGCTTTGCAGTTTACTGCGGGAGGGCTTTTTCGTGGTAAATTTGTAATTTAATGGGAGTAATATAATAGAATGATACGCGCGAATCGTTTGCGCCGTGTTGCGGCCGTAGAAGTAAATTGAAAGGCTTTTAAGAGAATTCAAACTTGGAATTATAAAAATACTATTCTATATAACATACTTGAAATATGAAATTATGGCGAACAAGAACAAAAAAAAAATAATGAAAACGCCTCGGTGATTTAATTTTCGTAACCCATCTCCGAACCAACTCCTCTTTGCTCGCCTGCGCCCTTTGTCTTGCTCCTTTTCCGTGAGGAGGAGCTCGTGTTTCCCTCTCTCTCTCTTTTTCTCTCGAAGTCTCCGAGGAAATCATTGAATATGCAACTTAAGAAAATCCTCGGATATTGTGTTTTATTATAAACGGGCTTCGCCGCTGCCGTCGACGCGCTTCCGCTCAGCTCCACCCACTTCGTTCTCTCTTTCTCTCTCTCTCTCTCTCTCCCGTTCCCCTTTTCTCATCTCTTATATTTTTCGCGAGCGACTTTGCATATGAATATTTTCAGATTCGAGAATTCCTTCCCATGGCTCGCTCCCGTGGGAACATCTGGCGAAAACAGAACGGCGCGTATAACCGACTGCCTCGCGTGCGCCGCCTACGCTTCTTCAATCTACTTTGCATAAAAATATCGGGAATAAGATATGGCCGCGTCATTAAAGTATTTAAATAACTATGGAATATTTTTAATTCGAAATTAACTTATTCATAGTTAACAAAGTCTCTGTATATAAGTATATTAAATCACTTTCGGAGGAATCATAAAAACATGAACTGATTTGATGATCACTAAAAAATTTCTGTTAAACGTTCAATCAACCAGCAACTACAACATTCTTATACGATACGTTAACAACGAACTCAGCCATAAATCCTTCCCGATATCAAACGAAAAACTTCTACTCCAAAAAAATTCTATATACCAAATAAAAATATCGCACTCGCGGAAAAGCTTGCGAACCGTATCCCACACAGATCTCGAACTCGTCGCTCGACTTGTTCCGCCTCACCAACCTCTCCTCCACACTACTGCATCGAGAAAAGCCAAGAGGGAAAAGGGGACCGCGGGTGGTTCTCGGTTAAATTTTAAGAGACGAGCCCGCCCAAAGCCTTCTCGTGGAAACTAGGTCGAGCGCACAGGGTAGCGCGTCGCCACGAGAGCGTTGCACACACACACATAACGGTCGACTGGCTTCGCTGCAGAGCTCAATGGCGGCGCGAGATATCCTACTCTCCTGCGCACCGAGCAATCTCTTTCTGCTCGTCCAACTCCCGGCGCTCGTGAATTATAAATGGCGCCCGGGCTTCCGTGGCGGTGGCGCGAGAACACTAGACGTACGATGCTGGAAATTCAGAGAAGCCTGTGGGAAGAGGGGGGAGGGGGTGGAGGAGAGGTACCATATAACGAAGGTGAGAGATGGAGCGCGAGGGGAGGAGAATAGTGCAATTAAGCCGCGTCTCGTAATTAGCGTAAATTGTTTCTCGCCCCCCCCCCCCGCTCCAACCTTCCTTTCTCCCATAAGCGAAAGGGTTTGCACTTGCTGTGTTTTTGGCTTGGGCGCGTACTTTGATTCGTTTAAATATTCATCTATGGGGATCGGAAAGTTTATCATTTCTTATTCTATTAGGCGAACTTTGAAAAGTAATTTTCGGTTGCTTTTCACGTAATACAACGAAAGCTCTTAGTTTTAAGATGAATTATTAAATTAAAAAAAAAAAAAAACAAAAACTTTTATCCTTAGAAAAACTGTATCAGTAGTCATCCCGAAAGTAACTTGCTAAACTTTGACAATCGCTATATATACTTCAGCACATGTAGATCAGGCAATTCAATAAAGCGCATAAATACAATATATCCAAAACTTTTTCATCCTTCGGAACAATGTACAGGGCACATTGATTTCTCCCCATTCAATAATCATTATTCATATTCATACCTCCCGTTCCTTCTCCTCTCCCTCTACGAACTTCGCCGACGAGTCTCGGAGGTATAAAAGGGACGACGGCAATGCCGGCGCGCGCGCGCGCGCGAGAGAGAGAGTGAAGAAAAGTTTTTCGCTCCCTATAGCCGGCAGCGTATTAAAGGCAGGTGCAGGGCAGGTTGATCCCGCGAGGCGGCAGCAACGCCACAGTGCGCGAAAATATATGGTTATCCGCTCGACTTAGACGCCGGCGAGACGCGCTCGCACGCTCGTTTAATATACCGCTCAATAAAAACTTAGTTACTACCCCCCCGGCCCCCTTCTTCTCTAACTCGAGCTCGCACGAAGTAAAAGAAATGCTCCGAAGGGATAAATACTCGCGGCTGCGACCCGTAAAAGAGGCCGAAAGGGTTTCGGGTTTTAACAATTTTCTCCTCCGTTATCCTATCTGTATCTATGTACGTGTATGTATGTATGTGTATGGTCAAGAAAAGCTTTCTATGTCTTAGCTAAAGGTATACACGGGAGGTAGGGTATATGGGATAACGGCAGTGGCGAAACGCGTCTGGAGACAATAACGACGTCCGCGGGCCATCAAACGAGCTTCCGAATGGCGCACCGAGGACTTTGGACTTCCCGCGCGTTGTAACGCGTTGCTCTGGGAGTGAGCTTGCTCCTTTCCTTCCTTCCTTCCTCTATACTATGAAAGAGATACGTAGAGAGAACTACCTTTCTCTCTCTCTCTCTCTCTCTCTAGCTCGACGACTGTTCCGGTAGCGCAAGAGAGTGAGAGAGAGTGAGAGAGAGTTTCTCAAGGGAAGTTTGAGAGGTCACGCTGGAATTATTTTGTGATTTAATTATGAAGTGGCTGATAAGAAGCGCAAGCGCGACGGAGAGAGAGAGAGAGTAGTGCGGTGTAGGTATAGAGGCAGCAGTAGCGGAGATGCCGCGCGCCGGAACAATGAAAACTTTGCGCATAAAACGCTGTTTTGACGCGGTATTCGAACTCGCACGAGGAAGAGAGAGAGAGAGAGAACACGCGCGATGGAAAGTTCAACTTTAATGGATATTATGCACGAGTACGCTCGTTGCCTTTACATATAATAGGCGGGTAAATATATTAAAAGTAAATTTTTACCGTTATAATTGTTAAATTGAGATCGCGTGTTTTAATTCCAATCCAGTAGAGGTGCAATCAAACGTAATTTTCCTGTTGGATGAAATACAATGAAAAAAAAAAGAAAAGGGAAAGAAGCGTAAACAAGAACGTACGGCCTTTAATATCGCAGGCAAATTCTCCTAGCAAATCCTTTTTATCCCTTTCGCCGAAGCACGAGAGCAAGAGAAGAATGCAGACCTTAATTACGTGTAATTCGAGAGGGAGCGACTCTCTTTATCCTCACCGCATTCGCCTCCACCCATTCACCCACCTACAAGAAAGCCCTCGAGCTTGTTTTCATTTGCACACGCACCATAATCAATCCGCCCACGAAGACATATGCTCTCACGCGCTTGCTTGCTCTCATGTATACATGTATACACACACACATATATATAGATATAGCGAGAAAGAGAAAGAGAAAGAGCAACAACGTCGTAGGGGGTGGTGGATTGTTTGATGGTTGATTGTCGCGGCGACGCTGGCTGCTGCTGCTGCTGCTGCTCCGGGGGTCTCGTTCTCTCGGCTGATTGGGTCGCCGCGAAACATCTGCCGGGCTCCCGCGGGGCTTGCCGAACGACAATCATACGGCGATCGCCGGGTAATATTTCCGTGATATCTTCATTCGCGCGTGTATAGTGCCCGGAGATGCGGGAAAGCCATGGGATTTTCGGCCTCGAGAGAGAGAGACGATGGTACAGGAAATCATTCGCGCGTATACGTATATAACGTGTAAGCTGAAAATACTCATGATTTAAGGATTCATTATGGATATATAACTATACCAAAAGCTATGCATTTATTTATCTTATTTTCTTCTTCTACCCAAGTACAGTATATTGTGTCAACGATGTTTTGTTTTTTAATACATCACACGGTATGTATTTGGACCACACTTCTTGTTTCGTCATCAAGCCGACGACGACGAGCCCTTTTGCTCGGCGTTGCAATTAAAATTTCGAAAAAATAAAGCCCTATATTACCGCTCCAAAGGCAAAAAGAGAAGAAGAAACAGCGCGAGAAATGGGGGTAGGAGGAGAGACTTTGGCGAGTACGCGCGACCGCGGGCTTCTCTTTCTCGTAGGAGAGAGAAAGAGAGAGGGGGGGGGGGAGAGAAAGAGAGACAGTGATACCCAGAGGCTGACGCGCGTTCGCGTACATCGCCACCGACAATGGATCCTTTGCGGCTAAAAAGCGTAAAAGAAAGGAGGAGCGCGAGCGCACGCGGTCCACCTCCTCCGGCGGCGGCAGCAGCAGCAGCGACGAAAGAAAGAGCGCGCGCGCGCGCGGCAATGATGAAAGCATTGTCCCCGTTCAAGCGCGGCCTTTTTCTCTCCCCCGCCGCCGCCGCTCGGTGCCGCTCTTACTTATTCTTCGTCCTCACTCGCCTCTTCCTGGTCTTTTACGGGTTCAATTTCTCTCTCTCTCTTCCTCGCTCGCCTTCGTTGTCACCGCATGGTGGAGCCAAGTCCAAGATCACCTCTCTCTCTCCCTGGCGCACGCGCACGCGACGAGCGCTTTGTCGGAAGTGAAAATGAAACGGGGGGATGGGCGCAATTTCCGCGAGATGAAAGGACGTGGTGCCGTAGCGCGTGCAGCAGCCCGCTTGGAGAACGAGATTTTATGAAAAATAAGGAAAAAGGACTGTTTGACTTTCGCGGCGTCCTTTTATATACGGTGAGAGTCTTGTGTGTATATATGTGTGTCTCCTTTGTGTCCGGAATTTTTTGATACAGTGGAAAATATAGTCGCTCGATATTAAGAAAAGAAAGGAAGAAAGAAAGGAAAAAACATACTTTGAAACGACTAGGTAGAATAGTATTTCTAATAAGAAAAGAATAAACTCAGATGTTTGGCCTGGTATTAGTCAGTGGTCTATTGCATGACAAACAAGAAAATCCCTTCGAAACGAAACAATCAACATCTCATTCGGCCTCCCGTATATCCGACATCTCCCAAACAATCATCAAAAGTAACCCATCACACGTATAGTCGGAAAATCAGCTCTTCTCTCCCCGTGGCTAACCCTAATCTCCAGCCATTAAACTCCCTCGTCCCGTACTTCACTGGAACGCGTAAACACACATATAGAGCGAGTCTCGCGCGAAAGCGGCGCATTTCCCGCTCGTCGCCCAAAATTGTCCATATATAGGAAGAAACAACTCACCAACCTCTTATATCCCCCTCCCCTCCGTTCGTCATTATCTCACCCCTTTCGTTGGATGAAGAGGGCGTGCGGGTGTACACGCGTTACGCTTGAGCCAAACCAATCGCACCGCTTCGACGACTACTGTATTCTCCGTAATTCGAAGGATCCGAGTGTGTTTGTCCACACACTCTGGCCTCTTTCTCCCCCTCTTTCCTTTCCGCAATGTGTGCGCAACCCTTTTGCACGCCGGACCCTTGACCAACCAACCCTTGACTGCTCTCACTTGTGCCCGCATGCGTCTGTGTGTGTGTGCAATAACGCGCGTTAATCCGCCTTTCTCTCCTCGAGTTGCAGAGTAAACTCAGCAGCCAAGCTGTATATATATATACATGTCGTCGGAAAACAAGAAACCCTTTGGCGCTGTCGACTCGCGCCCCGCAATGATCGATCGGCGATATCTGCTGCGTCGCGCGGCGGAAAAGGGGATAGAAAAGAAGGGTGCGTGTAAGTGTTGTATGTAGGTGAGTAGCAGGGATGAGGGAGAGAGGATTGAACCCTCGTGGAATCTTTTCGGAATCCGATTGTTATTCTTCGGGCGAAAACTATTTACAAAGTCGAGGCTAATGGCATCAAGAGATTTCGGTATCCATATGGCTCACACTCCCTTTGTGCGGGCGGCTCGCTTTCACGTCGTCGTTGCTCTCTATGTGTGTAATACATTTTCGACTCGTGCTTTTCTTCTCGTCTAAATCCTTTTACTACTTGTTGTACATTTTGTAACCTTTTCAAATCAATTGACAAGCATTTGCATAAATATACAATTATGAGCAATTTTGATTTTATTAGTCATAAATAAATATACTAACGAGAACAATAAAGTGTAATTCGAAAAAGCTCGAACTACGTCAAGAGAGCACTTTTTTTATTAAGCCACCTACTGTAACGGCAATAATGAACGGCGCGCGTACCGCACCGCGCCGACGACGCGATAACGAGCGCAAAGTGAGTCAAGCTCAATATACATAGACACGCAGACATACATACACTCAAGCTCGAAGAGAGACAGATGCACGTGTACGCACGAGCCTAATGTAATAAGAGTTTTGTTCTCTCGAGTGGGTTGGCAAACTTATGCATATTGACCCTGTCAATCTTGTAATGCCACTGCCGGCGACACGAGAGAACGCGCGAGTCACTCCTCCTACGATTGTCGTCGTCATATATATGTATATATATACGCATACGCGTAGGAGAGAAACACTACCGCACGCGCGCGCGTGAGCCGGAACGCACTTAATTCGATTTTAATGCGCGAAATTAAATTTGTATATCGCTCGCGTGACGCGTGTATTATAAAGGTTTTTAGCTGATACATGTGTATATAGTGCTCTTTACATATTTTTCTTTTCAATAAACGATCTTTGAATTTATAAATTATCGAACGTGCATTACAATCGATGTAGATATGGTTATTAAAACTTATACAATTTATGATAGTTTTCTGACATGCGCATAGCGCCCGAGTTAATAGAAAACTAAACGAGAAGATGGTACACCCGTAAAGTGTGAAGATCGATGACGCCGTGTGCGCGTCTATACATGCCGCATTCCGTGAATCGACGTAAATCAATTAATGCCGGTACACGCACTTACAGGGAAAAAAATGAAAATTTTACACGGCTACTACACTGCTCGCCTTGGCGTAAAAAGCCCAGAGGCAGGAGAATCCAATATCGGCCGGCGAGAAGAACGAAAAGCATTAACGCTCGACCGAACAACAATAGAAATACTTGTGCCTTTTGCGCAACGCTCTCTCAACGTAGCCCTTTCTCTCTCTCTCTCTCTCCTTCTCGATTACTCCTCGACTTACTATACTACTCCGACTATATATATATACAGCTTCTCCCTCTCTCTCTCTTACCCTGTTTCTCCTCACGGAGTTCTCTCCGAGCGCACAAATGGAAAACGGATTGATTAATCGTAGTAATTACCGATCAGCCCCCGCTAATTAGATATCCGACTCCTAGCGTCTCGGCCCCAGAGAGAGAGAGAGACCGTGCGAGAGCTCTCTCTTGCCGCTGGGACTTTGAGGATAAGGCTTTGCGCACCGGAGAAGAGCGAGCGAGAGAGAGAGAGCACGGCAAGGGGTGCAGCGGAGCGTGCTAAGGGCAAAAGCGCAGTTCGCTAAATGAGATTGTTTGACGGGGCTATCCAATATTAGTCCCTCTCTCTCTCTCTCACTCGCTCCCCACGCGCTCGCAATATGGCCAACGCACCTGCACACGCTCGCAGCGCGGATCGTTAACGCAATCACGCTTATAAGGAAGTAATGACGCTTTTGATTTAGTTGGGTCGAAGGAACAGCAGAGAGAGAAGGAGAGAGAGAGAGTGAGAGGAGTTATATTGTGGCGGCGTGATTTATCGGGGCGCGTTTACACTTATTGAAATTATGTTCTCGCTGGAAGACGAATGTTGCCAGACAACGTTCATGACTTTGATGTCGTGTGCGCGCGTGATAAAAGACACATTAAAACGCCGAAATAAACTAGATGCGCGCGAAACAGTCTAACAAATACGCGAAAGGCCCTGAGGAACCATATAGCATACAGCAATGCAGTACCCATAAACCAACCGACTCCTCTTTTTTTTTCGGGGGTAAGGGAGGCCTACACACCTCAGGCGCGATAAGAAAAATTACTCCCCCGCAGTCGACTCTCACCACTTGAATTTATCCTCTCTCCGTGAGCTTTTTAACGTGCCGCACGAACACTGCACATTGCGCGGTATATAAGTGCAAACTAGTCGGCGGGCATTACAACAATCAACGCCGCCGCCGACGTTCGCGTATACGATGAGAGAAAGAGAGAGAGAGAAAGATTTAAATTAAGACGGCGCGAGTCCGCGAGCTTCGCGCACGTTGTCGGACGATCTGCGATCACGAATGGCCTCTCACCTCGTTACGTCAGAGACTTACGTGGCTGCTGCGCGCGCCTACGCTCGCAATTTACGATTCCAGATGAGCCCGCCGAGATATTCGGCCAAGAGCCGTTCCGTCACTGTCCGGGTGGGTGGGTGGGGGGGGGGCACCCGTGACGGGCCGCGCGATAATCTTTTAATAGCGATAAATCGTTCGCTGCGAGTTCAGGTGGAGAGTAGGTGTATATAAGCGTGCCCACGTGAGCTAATGCTTGGAGAAAAAGAGTGTATAGGAGATTTGGTGGTGGGTATATATAAAGGGGTTAGTTGTCGTGAGAGAAATTTGGTCGAGTGTATTAGAATTCAGAGGTGAGTTATGGATTTTGGTATAGTTGTAAACAATGAAACGCCGAGTGAGACTAAGATGTAAGAGCTTACATTGCTGTTATGTATATACACACGTACATTATGGTCTGATTAGATAAAGTTGAACTTCTGGTTACGCTTACAAGGAGAAAGCGATGTAGTACACGTTGTTATAAAACAAAAGGATATACGTACTCGAAGTAACGTATTCTATTTCCGCAAAACTAGCTGTGTGTATATAATATATCATTACACCTATATACATGCCAAAATAAAAAAACATAAGCAACGAAATAACTTTCCATGTTGACCCGCCCCCGCATTTTCGGGATTCCATAAATAATTTTACCGCTCTCACAGTGTACGCGCGCGCGTGCGTCCTCGTAAAATTAAGCGTGATCTTCCGACTGCTGCTACATCGTACCGCGTATAACAGCGAGACACACATGTGTAACGACTACCGAACCCCGCTGCACGCGACAAAACGGTATACGCGCGGGGCGAGAGTATTAACATCCGGTCGCGCGCTCCGACGAAGAGAATTTACGGCTGCGCGAATATATACCGCGCCGATTTTGTAAAACGAAATGTCTCGTTAGCGCTTTACAACGGTCTAAATTACGTCCGCGCTCGCTCTCGCTCGGGATCTTAACGATCTTGTAACCGCTCGACGTTACAGCGCGCCCGGACAACCGCGCCGTCGCGACTAGAAGTCTTGAGGAAGGAGGGAAAAAAAGTCGCGAAGCAGAAAGAGAGAAAGAAAAATATGGAGCGACTGCGACGACGCGACGAGTTGAAATCAATGCGGTAAAGAAGAAGAAGAAGAAGAGAAGAGTGTGCATGAAGCAGAACGTGTATTACGCGTACGTGCTGGGGATTGGACGGAGAACCGGTATTTCCATTTGCTTCTCTTATACGACGCCTTTATACGAATCATAATTTTTATTATCTCGTGAAGGTAGGTGGTGGAGGAGAAGAAGAGGGAGGCAGCCTTCTTTTTGCTTGCTAATTGCAAAAACGTATGGTCATTAAGGTAACGTTTTTCTTCGGGCGCTATGTGGGCAACCTTTCGTTTCTTTCTTTTGAAGACGACGGCGCCGCGGTGAACAGCTGGCTTGAAGATGCACATTGACGCACTAACTTTACCGTACCCTGCGGCTTATTCAAACTGCGCATGTATGTATAATGTTTCGTTATCATAGCGCGATAAGGAATCTTTGATATTCGCGATTTTATCGAAGCGCAGCTGAAGTAACAATCCACGTAAACTATATTCAACTTCAAATAATGGTAAAATTTAAATAATATATATACACACAGTGTGAAAGATTACGTTCATGCTTTGGAAGATTTTAGTTATACTTTGTAGCGGATTATTAATATTCACAGCAATTAACGAGCAACCGTGTGGAATTTAAATTGCGCAAAGCCACTTAGAAGCCCAGGCCGATTATTTCGTCCACGCATGAAAATCATCGAAAATCCCCATGACAGATAACGGTGTAAATCGTCGGGCACGCGAAAATTGGGCAACAGCAGCAGCATCATCATCATCATCAGCTACGAGCAGAGAGCTTGTTACAGAAGCAACATATGTATAACACATACAGACAGGCGTGCGTGTAACCAGCTGCCAGCGCACACGGGTCGAATTAACGCTGAAATATTTTACTCCTCTACATCACGGAGCTGCAAAGCCGGAATTACGCATGTCTCCTCCCATCTCGAGAATCGATAAATTTCATCCTTGATTAACCACGTAACGTACGCTAGCAAGCATCCGGCTTACCGTGCGTTGAATAACTCTTCACGTCGCGCTGCTGCATCAAGATCCGCGTCCAATAAAATCATTTCGTCCGGTATAAATGAAGTCCACTGCGGTGCTCGCCTATTCCGAAGTTTCAACTGCCCTGAGGGAGAAGAAAGAGCAAGAGAGAGAGAGAGCGAGAGGGAGAAGTAGAGAAGCGAGAGATATGTGGCGACGAAGATGAAGAGGAAGATAAGCGGGGAGGAGGAGAAGTGTATGACTCTCTCGAGCACTCGCCGAAATAAACAGCGCAACTGCCAAGTGCCGACGGGGGGTGGAAAGGGAGAGTGGAGAAAGAGAGGGAGAGAGGGACCGAGTCGATAAATAACCTCTGGTTTATTAGCGCGGTATGCGGGACAGGACAGAGAGCTGCGAAGAGAGAGAAAGTGGTTAAATTAGCGGGAATATTAGTGCGCGTTCGCGCGCGAGCGAGCCGCTTACTTGAGCATTTGCTGCCTCGATGTGTATATGTGTGTGTGTGTAGTGCTTTGGAGCGTTCGAGCGCCCTTCTAATGCATTGTCGCGTGTGTATATATATGTGTGTCGGACTTCAAACGGATGCTATATAGTGCGCTAGTTTCGCATTTGATCTGACAAAGCAAAGGTATATAGTGGTTTTTGATGTTCTCGATATCTTTTGTTTTTAAGGATATACTTTCAAGTATCGAAGTTATCTGTATATAAGTTTTATATTTTTCAGTCGAATGAATGTATTTATATTTATATGAAAAATAAAAAGCAGAAAAGTATAACCGTAAAAACGCAAATATCACCGGTACACAGCGTACATTCAATAAGATTACAAGTAATCTGCCAAGATTTATGAACTCCAGGTGCAATATTGCGAGGTTATTGTAATAATTCTCTGCGGAGACGGTGTTAAGTCAGCGAAGACTTGTTAAGTCTCCGGGTTCTAAATCTCAAAAGGCCAGTTTGAATTAATGTTCGCGAGTCTTGCGAAAGAGACCCCGAGCAAGCGCATAGTTTTTTTATTTACAAAACGCTGCTGCGCTGCTACTACATTATTCCAGTCCTAATGCAATTATCTGCTCGGATTAATTCCTCCAATTTCGCGCCAACAAAACTATACCTATACCCACATACGCTCCAACCAAATAATTAACAAAGACATAACTTCAGCAAAGGTATAATAATAAGTACACGCGCTTCTGCGATACCCATCGGCCTGCGTGTTATTTTGCTCTTGTACTTCAGCTCAGCTTCGCAACTAGAAATCGAAGAAAGCGACATCCACAGTGCGGCCAACCGCTGCGCGTACGTACGCGCACTTTGTCAGGGACAGTGGCGTCTTTACGGTGTACGCCAAGCCTACTGAAGGGCCTATATACATAGGGATACGCTATTATCGCACATGCAGATCGCGCGCGATTTTCCGTTGGTGCTGCTCCTCCACCGCTATCTCTCGCGTTAACAAGCTCACGGCAGCCGCAGTCTGACTACTGGACCTTATACTCATCCTCCTTCTCTCCTATAACGTCCGACGAGATATATGTGACGGAAAATTGTGGGTGAAGGGTGCACACATTTACAAAGTGTAGCTGGTGAAAGCGTGCGTTGCTTTTCGGGCTTTCTTTGTGTATGGTGCGTTATATATATGTGTGTAATGCACCGCCGACGTCGTCGTTTGTCTTGCAATTTTAGTGCGGGCTTTCGATGGCGAGCGAAAAATTGCGAAATATCCGAGGTACAAGAGTATAATGGCGGCGGTGTGTTTCGTAAGGTTTTCGAGTAGTTTAACGGCAGGTGTAAAGATTGTGAAGTGTCGCGTTACCAATACATATAAATACTAACAAAGCACTAAAGTGCACCACTTTTAAATAATTATATTTTCTCAAATTCCCCAACGACAATTACATAAACTAATGCGAAATAAATTCGTTTATCTAAACAAGGGATCCAATTTCACAAAGCGTATGTATATGTGTATCCCATATAGTCCACGTCTCTCTCGCAGGATTATTCGCGCGACGATTGCGGAAGGGAGCTTTGGCGCGTTGTTTATTCGCGAATTATTTCATTTATCTCGCGCCATACAGATGCGCGCCACACGCTGTATACGCACTTCAACCAGGCGCGGCTATACTACAGTACACGCATACGGTATTCTAATTAGAGTGGCTATTTCTAAGCCGTGCGTCTCGGGCGCTTAGTCGAGCGTGGGCTCTCGCCAAAAGGATGCGGCACGTGGACACTCGGGCGAAATGCACACATATGGGAAAGAGGGAGAACGAGAAAGAGAGAGAGAGAGACAGATCTAATTGCATTACGGAAACATGAGTTCTGTTCACCGGAGGGTTAAGGTTCGCGCACGGGATACTTTACGCGCTCGAGAAATACACGTATACCTACACGAACGAAAATTGTGCCTGAACACGCGGCTTGGCTTCTGTGCGCGTACACATACCCACATACATACACGTATATATATACGTAAACGATTCCAACGGACAACGGCATTAACCTCTTTTTAGTGCCTCTCGCGCGGGCGCGTATACTCCTTTTCTCTCCGCCCCTACATATACATACACATAGTTTCATTGCACGCTTTCGTTATTACGCGCGAGAGCGCTTAGAAAAATTTCGAAAGTTCGCGAGAGCGCGGTTATTCATGATTTATTCGCAACGGCAGTATAGCGTTGTAACGACGAGAGCGAGAGAGAGAGAGTAAAGTGCGATCGTGAATATTTTCGCACTGCAAATGTTGTTGTTGTTGTTGTTGTTGTTGTTGTTGTTCTTACTACTCAAGCTGCCGGCTACACTGTTTTTATGAGAAAATTTGCACGTTGGTGTAATGAATTGTCTTACGTGGGGGCAACGGGAGAAAATAATAATCATGACTTGCACCTTTGTTATTGTATTCTAAATACCAAATTATATATTTTCCCTTGAATTTATAATACAATAACTAGGGAGATAAAACTTTCCGACGCGACTATATACGAGCGTGGATATATGTATTTCGTTTCTCTCTCCATGCGTTAGCGCACTTTTTGCTCGACGCACGAAAACGCAGGCCTGTAACAAGCCTGTATACATCATGCGACGTTGTATATACGCGAAAGCTCGGAAAAAGAATGAAAACGTATATAAGAGAGGAGCGAGCGAGAGCGCAAGCGCACACACGTGGAGCAGCGGCCTCGAGTACGTATACCATAAACAAGTCGAAAAAATATACACACCTTTGATCGCATCTTCGAGATAGAGCTCGCTCGGCTCGAAGAGAGCCGCGCAGCAGAGAAGGAGGAGGAGGAGGAGAAACGCGAAAATACACGTCCTACGCGCAAACACGATCTTGGCACAAAGCGACACGATGTTAAAGAGATAAAGGCGCGAGTGGAACGCAAATCCGACCGACGAGAAAGAGAGAAAGAGAGAGGAAGAGCGAAAGAGAGGAGAGAAGAGGATGTTGACTCCGGTCCTCCTTAAAGTTGATTTGTGCTCAATTACCGTGCATCCGCACGCTTCCTATCTCCGCCAGCGCACTTTCGTGCCCTTCTCTGCTTCCCCCCTCCCCCTTCTCTTTTCCCTTTCTGTCTTTATTTTAAAGTCGCCTTCTCGTCGTCGTCTTCGTCGTCGTAGTCGTCAAGCGCAAGACGGGGCGTCGCGACGATTTTATTTATACATACGCCTGCCCAACTCGCCGCCACCCGCGTTTCGCTAGTCTCTCACTCTCTCTCTCTCTTGTCGTTAAAACTCGCCGCCCGCGCGAGAAAAGAGAACGCGAGGATTGGCTCGCGCAAAAGGTGGATCCGGCAATTCATTCGGCATTTTATAACCACGCGGAGAGTAGCGCGGCTTCCTTCTGTCTCCATACGTCGGTTATGGAAAGAGAGAGAGAGCAGAAAGGGAGTTGCCGGGACTGATTCACGCGTAGCGGATTATTTCGATCTCTGTGTCTAAAGTTAGCCGAAGGGATTACGCGCTTTAAGAGCCGCTGGTGCCACTATGCGAAACGGCCGCTTGGACCCGTGCGAATGCTTATGTGTATACACGTGCAATCTCGTTTCATACTGCAGGACAAACACAGGCTACGAGGTATAGTAGCATACGGTATGAGGTATGGAAATTTGTAATCAAGAAGGAAGAGAGAAAAGAAAGGTATTGCGAAAATGTAAATATAGTACGTATTAAATAATCCGTGTGAGCGATAAAAAGGGTATGAGTATACCTTTTAAAGCATCGTGGATTATAATTAAGATGCGAAACACGGTTGAAAAACAAGGCGAAACAACAACAAAAGGAGGGAAAGCGTATCTCTAAGGAACAAGCGGCTGGCGGGGGTGCGGAAATTCGGATGTTACAGGCGCAGGTGTTACGAGAAAACATTCATCAAGATGATAAGATAGCGCGGGGCCCCAGAGCGACTCGAGTCGAGGATCGGGGCTTCCAAGGCGCGAGGAGGGAATGTCGAGAGACTCTCCTCCGCCTCCTCCTCCTCTTCCCCCTCGTAGCGCTGACACCGAGAAGGGATTAACCTCGCAAAGACGCTTTCCACGGTCTTAACCCTTTCCCGATCAAGAGCGGATTAACGGCTGGGGTATGGATTCCGGATTACCAAGTGGCCCCTCCGAACATCGCTCCTGACACGCTCTCGCTCTCTCTCGAGCGGGCGAGCGAGCGAACAAACGCGGGAGCGAGATAAAAAAAACAAAGATTGGTATCTTAAGAGCCCTTTCGATCGATTTGATTTAGCTATTCATTGAAAGTTAAAGCTTTATTTGATGACGCTGTGTAAGTAATGTATATAATGTTAAAAGAGAGTTTATATATATAGGATTTTTCGATGGTAATCTCCAACAAATTATATAGTGGAATAAAGTTGATTATGATTTCAAGTTCCCGCGTTTAATATCTTGGATTATTATTGCAATCATTAGTATGCGTTATATAAGAAATATCTGCGAGTAACGCTTAACGGCGAATAAAATTAACATTCAGCCTAATTATGACCCGCACATATATACACCGCGCTTATTTACATAATCTCCCGTTTTACAACCGCACAATATCCATCGACCGAGAGACGACACACAGATGAACACAGACACCTTCGCATGAGTATACCGGACACTTGAGGAAAATCGTAAAACCTCGAGGAGGCGGAAGAAGAAAAAAACCTCGTCATCTCACCTTATGCGCATGAGGATTTTATCAGGATTTCGGCCAGTCGGATTTACAGGCAACGATAACACGCGTTTTTCGGTTCGTAAAGCAATCGCGGAGTAAAACTACCGGCAACGCGCGCGCGCGCACATACGCCTGTCGACAAAGTCGTCGGCCCAGATACGAAAATCGTAAAACCGCAGACGTAATGGCTACCGGGGTGGGAGCTGTGAGTGAGAGAGAGAGAGAGAGAACGAGAAAGCAGAATCCAAGAGGCACTTATCCCCGCCGAGATTAGGCGCGTAAAACGCAATGGTTACGTTTACACGCCATCGAGCGTATATGCAACGGTATCGTCCCTCCCCCTCTTCTCTCTCTCTCACTCTCTTACTCACTCACTCTTTCTTGGAGGCGTGAGATTTGTGATCTTTATGGTTTATACTTCTTCCGCGGCTATTTTTAATTTATGAACTTTGAAGAAGCTATCTTATGTAGGTTATTTTCTCGTAAATATATTATGATCAGAGAAAAGGTATATATTATATTTGCTTTTATTTTAGTTGTCTAGTAATAGAATGAAGTCAATATATAGGTATTTTAAATTAGCGTATAGCCTATTGAATGCATTCAGTTATAATATATAGAAATTATTTTATCTTTTGTTACATTGTATAACAGCTGTAATCGATGAAATACAGAATAAAGCTTGTAATTGAATATTCTATATCTAATTTCATCTGTCTTTCAATTTACTTCTACTCATTGTGGCAAATAATAATACCCCGCATTAACTCTAATTAGATAAATCATAAAAACTATATAACAACAGCAGATATAGTATGCAAAAAAAAATCTCACCAGTTGTTGACTTGAAGAATCGTTAACCCCGTGTCCTGTGCCAACTGTTTCTTCTGGTCTTCCGATGGGTACGGATGCTGGAAAAAAGCAGAGAATACGACAATTAAAACATAACGCCCATAAATTCGCGCGACTGTAATTGAAAATAATAACGGAAAACTCGCACGGCAGGCTTTCGCAGACGCGAAATATAACGGTGCGAGTGCGCGACAGACCAGCCGCGCGCGCGCGCGCGCAAAACTTCGATATGCGCGACGCGCTGGCTGCAGTATAGCCGCTGCTACCGCTACTGCACCGCGTGCGTACAGCGGCAGTGGCTAGTTCTACGTGTATATACATATATAGACACCGGGAGCATTACGCGTTGCCGGAGCGCACCTGCGAAATATTATTTATTGCTCGGTGGAGCAAAAAAAAAACACACACACACACACACAGTCTGTGTACGTGTGTGCTCGCGCGCGAGAGAGAATATCGGGATGGAAAAAAAAGAAGCGGGAGATACGTGGATGTTCGGTGTGCGACGCCACCGCCACCGCGTTTTATCGGCGTTCGCATCTGCGCAGATGTGCAGTCCTTGGCGTATATACGCGCGTGTGTGTGTATATGTATAGGTACATGCTTGTGTATATAAGCTCGAGACTACTCCTTTCGGGATCAGATTTTTCATACTACAGCCCCTCTTCTTTCTCTCGTGGCGCACGGAAAAAGTAAGCACGATAAAGCGAACTTAGGACGATGTTTGCCATGAATTTACGATCGCTGTTGCGACGCTGTGTTATATATAGCGTAAATTTAAAGTATATAGCTTCGAACTAAATAACATTTTCGTGCACGCGACGCGCGCGAGTTTGCAAGTTTAATAATCGATATTTTATCATAATAGCCTCGTGAAATGCGATTTAGTCTCTCTTGAACCTGGACGCGCGTCGCGGTCAACGTTTCGAAATTTAAAAAACAAATTTCCAAACCTTATACTCAAAGTCTCGTAAATAACACACAGCGCGCGCGTGCGACAAAAAAGCTGCTGCTGCTGCTGCACCTTTCGCTGAAACGAAATAACGCAACGCGCTCGTGCCTTCTGTTTATTATTAAAAAAAGCACTGGCCGGACGCACAACGGAACGTCGGTGCGGCGTCGGCGGCTATACGCACGGTAGGGAGGAAAAAAAAGGAAACAAAAGCGCGCGTGCAACCGAAAAAAATACGCAGCTTTTGAAAAATGCGCAGTAGTCGCGAGCGAGCAGCGGAGAAAGAATTTCATGCACAATGGCAGCGCGCGAGCGGAGCGTAAATAAAAAGTATAAAAAACGAGCCAGCGGCGACACATATACACAAACATATATACATATACACATGGCCCGAAACATAAAAGCTCGGGCATATACACATATATACATATGCACGCGTACGTATATGCCCGAACCACGTCATATTTTTACATAATTAGCACGTGGCGATCGCGCCCGCGGGTATTACGTTCCCGCGAAAACTTTTTGCGCACGACGTTATATAGCAGAGAGAGAGAGGTGCGCGCACGCGTGCGCGTGCGGTATTTTCGGAAACCGCGTCGGCGACCGCGAGAGCTCGCTCGCGCGCACGTCCTCCCCTCGATCGGTATATCATGTTTCTTGGAGGCGAGCCACGAAGGGGAAAGAAAGAGAGAGAGAGAGTGAGGAGAGGGGAAAAAGAGCTAAGCGACGAGTATGCCGCATAGCCATCCTTTCGCGAGTATATAGCGCTCGACGAGAAAGAGAGAGAGCGAAAGAGAGAGAGAGAGATAGAGATTCTTATCCTAATTAAACCGACGGCGATACACCTATTGTTAACCAGAGAAGGTGGGGGTGGATAGAGAGTCGCGTCTTCGCGCTCGACGTAATGAGGGAAGCCGACCTCTTCTCTGATATGAGAGAGAGCTTTTCCCTGGCTCCTTTGTAAACTGAACACGTGCCTCTCTTAGCTTTTTGCTTTGCTGAAATATTGAAGTTAATCTATATAGTGTACATGTTAGTCGGACGATAAACTTTTGTCCTCATAGTGTAATCCGTGGTAGCTGTATCTTATGAAATTGTACCTTGTAGCTTTAAAAAAAAATATACAACAACGTGTGATAAAGCAAACTATAAACTCGCGTCGACGTTGTTGGGACAATTTTCTAGGATAGACGCGCGTGCACACACACACACTTACGGTGCCAGACGTATAGTAGAAGAAGAAGAAGAAGGAGAGGGGAGGAAGAAGCCGGTGTAAATCAGGAGCAGCAGGTGCGCGAAACAACGCAGGGAACAAGGCCGAATTAGCGAAGATACCAGACCGAGTGCGTGCTCAAGAGAGAGAGTGAGAGAGAGTGAGAGGACGTCCACCGGCAGTGGTAGTGAATTACAGAACAGAGAATATCGTCTATCATTCTCTCCTTCTTACTTCTCTCTCTCTCTCTGTCTCTTTCTCTCTCGTTCTCGACCGTTGGTATATGCATAAAACAATCAAGATAATTGTCGAAGCTTCCTGGGGACTGGCTCCCGCTCACTCGTGCGCCACCCTTCCTCCCGCTGCATCCGAGAAGACGAAGGGAGAGAGAGAGAGAGGCGACCAGCGAGCGCGTCGAGCTATCCAATTACATTGAAAACAATAGTCTTAAGTGCTGCCGGCGCGGCTTGTTCCCTCTCTCTCTCTCGCTCTTTCTGGTCTACCATTGCGCTATAACCCTGCACGCCGACGACGACGACTTTCTCGCTGATGGTTTTCCAGAGAAAGAGAGAAGGACGGTAGCTGTATGTGTGAATCTCTATGCGTGTTTGTTGTGCGCCTCCCGTGAGAGTTCCTTCGTAGGACCTTACTTATTACCAGTATTGCGCAAAAAATCATTGCGAGGGACACTTTTAACGCGCACGAGTTGGTATGTGCACCCTTACGAGGTCCCCTGTTATCAAAGTACTTAGAAAATTGGAACTGTACGCAGGGTATAGTACTGTGCTCAGAAGAGCTAATAAATCAAAAGCATTTCATTAAATATATACTTTCTATTACGAGCCTAACATTTGCCTAATGACAAACTAGAATCTTGCTTATTCCAGTGGAATAATAAAGCTTTTTCCGAATAAGGAATTCTCGATTCGATACCATTTAGCAGCGATCGACGATCTTCCCCCCTCAAAACGGCCTAACGAATTTCCACATTCAAGCCAGGCGCACTACAACGCTGAGGAAAAGTAAGATTCAATTCCGGCCAAAGTTTATTCGTTCTTTATGGATCGACGTCGTTTCGAGCAGATGACTCCCGGGGAGAGAGAGAGGGGGAGGGGGTGAAACTCGAGGGTGGGTTTCAGCCGTAACTGAATTAACCCATTCGAAGGGTCGAGCAGGAAGGCTGGCAGGCAGGCAAGCTCGGCCAAACAAGCGATAAAATGAAAATGAACACTAAAAAGACAATATGAAAACCATTCGGGAGCCCCCCTCGGCCTTTCCTCTTTCACCACGGGAGGGGGTGTATATATGTGTGCGGTGTGCTTAGGGAAGAGAGAGAGTGCGAAAATGGAGCCTATTGCTTCCTGACGATTTCATGATAATTACAGCCGGTACGGGCTAGCGCCTTCCTCTATTAGATTAGCGCGTAATCGCCGTACTGGCAAATTGCGCTTGATGCGTTTAACATCGCAACAGCGTTATCGTAATAGACGGGGGCGCTAGTTTTTTCTGCAATTGTGACATTATCACAGGGAAAAATCAAGCTCTAATATAGCGTGAGAAGCTATCTCAGATCTATAAATAGAGGTTTTAGAAATGCATAATTGCTCATGATGGAAGGATAAGAGCAAACGCTGAACTGCGTGTCAATCATCGCTCTTAATGCTACCTCTTTCCTTTATTCATCCCACTGCGAGAAATCGTTCGCTAACATTATCCACTTCGCGACGATCTAAGGAATCAATTAGTAGAACAGACGTTCGCGTGCTCGCTAAAATCGAAAAGGAGACATCGTGATGGATTCATAGTTGTCGTCGTCGTCGTCGCCGCCGTGTCAATCCTGCAGGAATATATAAGCGTTTCATTCCCAATGGGAATCGACGGGACTCCTCGAATAAAGACAGACTCGACCAGAGCTCTCTCTCTCTCTCTCTCTCTCTCTCTTGCTCGTCATTATATCGACCTCGGGCGACAATTTGCGTCGCGTGCTGCGTCAGGTCGTCGTCGAGAGTACCGCCTCCCGCGCGTCGAATGGGCGTGGTGGTGGTGGTAGTGGTGTCTCCCCAGACGTGATCCTGCCATTTTCGAAGAGGGAAGCCAGGGGGGGACGAGGCTCGCGTGCGCTACAGCATCTCTTCACCAAGCGACTCCTCCCGAATGACACGTCGATGACGACCCAACTGCTGACTCTGGCTAACGAGCGAGGCGTGGGATCGAGCGGAGATCGCGCCTCGTCATCACCGAGATTCTCTCTCTCTCTCTCTCGGAGGTGCACATCGACGCTACGATCCTCCTCTGCTGCTGCAAAGCTTGTGACACGCTTTGGACGTTGGGGAGAACGAGTTAGCGCTAACGCGGACAGTTTTGCGAGAGGAACAGCCGCGCGATCGTTGCGCGAGCAAGCGCGCGTGCTATACGTGCCTGTAGTTCGATTTCGAATGATGAGAGATGTCAAATTAAGAGGCCTCGTTTGTAGGATTTCGAAGGCTAGAAAATTTCGATGTATCTGTTTTATTTGGTTGAGTGACAATTTTTTAAACGATGTTCTTTACAGATACGAATCAGCCACCTCTCATTTAATATAAGTAATGGGTACAGCGACAAACTATATTTATATCACTTTATGTTTGGTTAACTAATTGTAAGTGTGGTTTACTTAAAGTTTTATAAACCATCAAATGAAATATGGAAAGGAGCTTGTAAGCTGCGCGACTTTATTTAGCCCTTAGAACAAAATTTATTTGGTACTCTTCGCGCGACAAGTATATTTCCACCTTGCACGTTCGCACGAGCTATAAAAGAAAAGGATAAAACAAGAGACGTCAACGACGCGTCACTCAGACTCAGTGTCTTCATTTCGGTTTGTATCCCTCCTCTTCCAGTCGCCCGCCACGACTGCGGGATATTAGGTGCAGGTATTTTCGCGAGCGGGATAAAGGGGGGAGAGGGTGGAGAGGGCATAAACTCGTTACCCGCCAGCCTCGGGGGGGTTATTCAATTTCAGCGTTAAAATCCTCTAATGTGCCGTTATTGCCAGACACGCGCTGGGGCCGGGTCGATAATGGCCACCACTGTTGAAAACTCCTTCCAGCTGCCAGCACTTGATCTTTAAAAGAAATGAGGAGGGATGAGATGAGAGAGAGAGAGAGAGCAGCACGAGAAATAGAGAGGGATGTATTAACGGCATCGTAGCTTAGTCTAGGTGAGTGTATATTTATACCGTAAAGATTTTTTAGTGTATCAACTTTAACGGTATTTAGGAATGAAGTGTATATGTCTATATATATATACTAAAAATAAGAAAGGCAAATAAGAGGATCGAGCATGAGACTGCACGCAAACTGACTTTAACTCTTGTAATGCTTTTCAGGGATCAATGGCCAACAACGACGAACACTTAGTGATTTCTCACGCTTATGCGGCCCGGCACGATCAGGGATTAAAAAAGGCGACTGTTACACGAGCGCGTGCGCTCTCGAGCCGCGTGTAATTACGCGGAAAAGCACAATGGAATGCTCGCAGGTATGCTCAGCTCAGCAACAGCAGCAGCACGTGAGAGCGAACGAGGTATAGGCCTCGATACACGCGAGATAGCCGATAAGCCGATAATTCGAAGGTATGCTGAGTCGTCGGTAGGGAGAGAGAGAGAGGGAGAGATTACGCATCATCTTGCGCGCATTTCGCCTCGTCATCGTCGCGGGCCAAACGGCTCTCTTCTTCTCTCCTTCGTGTCCATGCTCATGCGCTGCTAGTGATGCAGATCTTTCGGGCGCAATGTACGCGCTTTGGATAAACAAGAGAGAGAGAGATTTGTTTGGTACGAAGAGAGATAGCAAGCTGAGAATGATGGACTGTTCGGTTCGCGTGCATAAAGGCTAACGGGATGTTTCGGACAGCCATATAGGAGGTTTATCTGATGAGCTCCGTTTCGTTTGTTCATTTCTCTCTCATTCGAATTCAATAATCGCTGCTCCGAGCTAAAACAGTTCAACGCCTGTATATATATAGTTGCAACGTTGCAAGCCAATCATAAAACACTTTCGTTAGAGTAACAGAGCAAGAGCTCGAATGTCACGAACTAATTGGCGATCACACGAATATCTTCGGGCGTCGAGAATCGCGAGCCTCATTAGTATCCTCGGCAAGGGCTCCAATCTCTCTCTCTCTCTCTCTCTCTCTCGCTTATGTTCGAAAATCGACGGGGCGAAGGCAGTGAGAATTCGACAGGGCGCTCGCTCGAGGAATATAGCTAACTCGCGGGCGTGGCCGAGGTCCTTCGGGTGACACGAGCCAGCGGCGCCTCGATCACGTCTCGAAGGCCTGTCATTATCACGCTAGATTCTCCTATATATACAGCGCATGAATAGCCTCTATCGTCCCCGAACTCTCGTGCCTCATCGTCGTCGTCGTCGTCGCCGTCGTAGTCGAGAGAACGGGGCCAGCGTTACAACACGGCGCTGGACATCTCCTCGTCACCTCTCTCTTGCTCGTTCTCCTGTCCCGGCAACAGGGGAGGTAGACCAGCAGCCACACCTCCCTCATTGTTTCCGGACATGGCCGGGGACAACGTCCTAGACTGAGTATATATGTGTGTGAGAGAGAGAGCAATCGACGCTCTCACTCGCTCATCCAATAATGCCAAGGTTCAATCTACACCTCTGAGCGTGCACTTACGTGCGAGAGCGCCAAGCTAGCTGCTGCTGCTGCTGCTTTGTGCGCTCTATCTCTTTCCATCTGTTTCGCGTGCCCTCTATCCGAGGCTTGGATCTGCCTTTGTCTGCCAATTTCATTGATTAGATCACCTCCTCCTTCTCCGCCGTCGGCGTAGCCGCTCGTCGGCTTATCGCGGCCTCTGAGACTCACTCTCTCTCTCTCCTTCCTTCCCTTGGCCAACACGCGACTGATTGCGCTGCGCTAATGAAACGGCCGAGGAGAGCCTAATCTTGTGTACGAAATAGAAAGTAGAGAGTCGGACGCGCGACAAGATAAAACGCTCGTTTGCTCGTTGCTGGACGACGACGACGACGACGAAGAAAGAAAGAGAGAAATAGAGAAAGGCTTTGATTAGTTCCCTGCTGCCGCACGCCACCCCTGACCGTCCGTACGTTCGCAACATCGCGTGAAATGGAGACATTTTTTCCATCCCCTGCTAGAACTATATACAGGACGATGAATTCGTCTCCCCCCACTGGTTGTATCGGGGACTGGAATCATTTTTTTTTTTTTAGCAGAATTATCGTCACCAACGTTTGTTGTTTTTTTTGTGCTTTGCGTTCTATTTTTCGCACTCCCGTACGTAGATAAATTATCCCGATTGAAGTCTGATTACGATCCTGTTCTTCGCTTTATTAAAATTTTGTAAAACAAGGCTATTCGAATGCAAACAAGCGCAGACGTCGCATGTCAGACGTACATTTTTAGCCAACGTCGTGTAATTCTCGAACAACCATCAAAACGGTAATACCGGCGATCATTAAAAAAAAAAAAAGAAAAAGAGAACTGCCGTATAGAGAGTAAGCGACGCGGAACCGATCATCAACGAGCAGTCGTCACGATTTTCCATGCACGTTTGCTGTATATATATATACCCTAGCATACACGCGCGCCTATATACGAAATTCGGGGTTACATACACGCTCATGGAAACAACAACGGCGGCGGCGCTGTGCACGTAGCGGGGATAATTATAACGTTTGTGCGTTTAGATACGCGGGGCGGATGGGCGAGAACCTCCTCCGCGTTCTCTCTCTCTCTCCACCTCTTCGTGCACGCGTGCGCGTGCCTCGGGCTCTCTCTCTCTCTCCCTCCGGCTCATGCTCGCGCCGGAACCCGGCAATCATCCCCAGTCAGTCTTTCAGTCAGTTCCTGTTGCTATTTAATTATCCATTTAAAGCGTATAATTTTCTCCCGGGGTTCTCGCTCGCTGCCCGTTCTCCTAACTCTTTCGCCTTCTCGCTCGCTCGTTCGGTTCTTTCGCGCGCGCGCGGGCGCTCTTTATTTCTCTATCTCGGTGTTCAGGCGCGCGCGCACGCGCGTTGCAGCCGGTGTGATGATGATGATGATGATGATTTCCCCTTGTACACCCACTCGCAAAACAGCCTCGACCCCTCGAAAACGCGTGTGACGGAAAGCGTGGGAGTCAACTGCCGAAAATCACGGAGCGGACATTTGCGTGCAGGAGGAGCGCAATTGTGTCGTTTGGTTTGAGTGGGTGTGTGCGTATACGTGCGAGGTATGCATTATATGTAGGGTGTGTTTCGAGTTCTCACACGCCGATCGAGTTATTTCTTTGTAGATTCGTTGATGTGTTAACTTCTATTAGCGTATAGGTTTCAAATAGTTGTCATGACGTTTATTGGAATTGATTCAATTATATAATTATCATGATTCTTTTATACTACTAAACTATGCTGAAATGTAAGATATATTTAATTTTATATTAAAATTTAATAAAATTAGTACACATCACTCAATTAACGAAATTATTGGAAGATCAGTGAATATTCAATTCGAGAATATAAATGTCAATTGATAATGATTTACATGTTTGAAAAATCCTTTGATTAGATTATATTAAATTAATTAAAGTCCTTTTATTAAAACAGTAATAATTCAAGTTATTCTATATGTACAATATTCCGATATTTTAACTCTACATTAATTAAAACACTTTAAAACTTTTAAATAAATAAGTGCTTTAAATTCACAAATAGAAGATAACTTTATATCATTCGTTAAAAAAAAACTATCCAATAAATTTTACTACAATATAATTCATACAAGAACTTGCACTTATAATTTAGAAATATCGAAACTCCCTATTATCTTATTACAGAACCAAAAATTAAACTAGAATCCGAAGGCTCCACAAGCTCATAAGCAGCCTATGCATACAGATTCCGCGAAAACACACCTCCCCCTAAGTACACACACACACACACACATGCATGGTTCACCCTTCCCCATCATATGCGGCAGTCGTAGGTATACGCAAACTGGGGTAGGCGCTCCTATAAACGAGATGGTTGTTAGGTGGATATTGGCTCTATACGGCGTGTCGCGCGCTACTCTCTCTCTCTCTCTCTCGCTATACCTATCGATACGCTCAGCTACGCACACATCCTCCTCCACCTCCACCTTCTCATCCTGCTCCGAGTTTTCCCCTCTTTTCTCTCTCTCTCTCTCTCTCTCTCTCTCTCTCTCTCTCTACTTACGCGCACACATATACACATCTCCTATATATACGAAAACCCGTTTAGTGTCAATTTATTCGGGATTCCCGAGATTCCCGCGGCTTTGCGATCAGCCTCGCTGCTGCTGCCCCCTCGTCCTCCGACCGTTTGCATAATATTGTATTTATTTCGTCTTGTAACCCGCTCACTCTCTCTCTCTCTCTCTCTCTCTTTTCCTCTCTGCGTGTACGCGCCCGAAGCTTTGGAAGAGAGAAAGAGAGAGAGAGAGAGAGAGGAGGCAGCATAAGCCGGAATGGGCTATGCGCGAGTTACAAGGGGGATATCCCCGCGAGAGAGCGAGGCGTGCCCATTCGCGACGAGCAATTTGGATCCGGCACGTTATTGGACGCAAGCAAGCGAGCGCGCTTCAGGCAAGAGAGAGAGAGAGCCAGCGAACTTTCCTTCGCTTCTTCTTTTTTCACTCGCTCACTCTTTCTCTTCTCTTTTTCTGCAGCCTTTCTTTCGGTCTTAGCCTGCAGCAGCGGCGGTATGGAGAGGAGAAAAGCCTCGTTGGGTATACCTGGATGAGGGTCGGTAGCCTGCTTGTTCGATTCTCTATGAGTTAAATCCGTATTTTGAAAAAGGTTGAAAAGGAAATTTCGTGCGAGATCGTTATTTTATATTTATGAAGAGTAAAGCTGAGTGAATTTTGACAACTCTATCAGAATCATGTAATGGAGAACGTAGCGCAGTTATTATCAAAATCCAATTAATAGAATGTAAAGTTTACATAGCAATTGAAAATACGAATCAAGTGCTCGTTCCGTTCAACGTATGTATGCGTTATGTGGTAACAATTAATACGAGAGCCTATAGCGCAATAGAACAGTCAATAATATTGAGAATTGTCTGTTACTACTAATTCTGTTATTATCTGATAATGGTTATAGTTTATTAACCAAGCTTCACCATTATTATAGCCATGAATAAGTATTATATCATTGTACGAGATAATTATTCAAAAAATATATTATTTTATTACATTATTTTAATGGCAGATCATTAAATCTTCATTCCGACACCTACTGAAAAAAATTCCCAGTCATAAATCTCGCTCTAAATATTTTGAATTCGATGAATAGGCAAGATAGAAAATTAATACTTAGTAGCTATTAATTACCGATCCCGCTGAAGTGCGGACGTGATTTATTAGACGAGAAATTATTGGAACAAGCCATTAAGATTTCTGTTATCTCAATATTATGTCTATCTTTCGACACTTGGAGCGACGTCCTTACGCGCGATTTAAAGCGAAACCCTTATCTCCTGTCCGTTACTCCCTACATCCGCCGATAATTCGCTAGAAAATCGGTCGATTACGTCCACACTTCACTTAGAAAAACAAAACAAAAAATCAAAGAACCGCGATAATCGATGACAATGACGCGCGGACCTTCGATGTCTGATTTATGGAAATAACGAAAACTACAAAAAAAAAGCGGAAGGAGAAGGCGGGAAGCAGAAGACGGAAAAAAACAACAGACAGCAGTCGGCAATAACTCGCGCGTATACGGTATTGAAGCGCTCGTATATATATATATACGTACGTGTATCTTCGTATATACGCGCGCGCAGCGGATAGCGATAATAAAATACAATATTCGTAATGAGCACGTCAATCAGCCCCGCGTTGCCGCGAATCGTTGCGGGATGCCGATATCCGGCGTACGCATGCCGCCAGCCAGCCATCCAGCCAGTGAGCTCACGTATGAAAGAGTTTGAGTGATTGACGCGAACTCGTGAGTCCGCGTAACGAAACGTATACATATATATATATATATATGTACGCATGGTGCAGCTGCAGAGGAAATAGTTCGCCACTTGCTCGGGTGCGTATACATACGTATGTGCCAAGAGTGAGAGAGAGAGAGAGAGGAAAACTCTGACCCTGTGACACGGCCACATCAAATCTCTCCTTCCGACACACACTCTGTACGCGCTCAACTCTGTCTGTCTGTTCTCATCGCACCTCGCTTTTTTTTTATAACTCGACACGTTCGGAAAATGATTTTTGCACTTTGGGGGAGTGAAGAATACGACTAGCGGACGAGAGATACGTGTATTGTTATGCAACTATAGATCGAGAATGTATTTTTTGTTTCCTTCCAATAAACTTCATTCAATTTGCGTATAGAGACAATTTTTCACCTACCTATAAACTGAAACTCCTTTCACCAATAAATACTATATCAATTACTACCCCACAGAAAACACAAAGCCAAACCCCTCGGTTCCTCGAAGAACCAATCCGTTATATTCACCTTCCCTATATATATATACGCGACATATCCATATCCTGCTGTATATAGACCCCGAAAATTAGCATTTTTAAGTGAAACGAATCACCCGCGATTGATCGTTATCCTCGACCGCTTCACGGAACGGTATCCCCGATGGGCCTCACTATACACTCGCGGTGCTACCGGCGTATATATAGCCCGAACGATTTATCTGTCAGACGAGCATAAAGCGCGCGAGGTGCACATATATATATATATATATATATATGCACCTGTTCATCGGTGCGATCTCGCACGGCGGCGTGGAATATAACCGCTAGACAGGCGGACAGGTGACTGTCAGTGGCCCACGGCCTCGTCGAGCGACGCCCTAAGCTCTTCATAGAGGCCATTTGCCCAAGCATTACGGAAATGTTTGCGGAGGCATTACCGATATACGTATATGCCGCCCCGCACCCTTCACCCACTCGCATTGTACTGTGTGTATGTATATATGTATATACATACAATAAGCGCGTACAGTGCGGCTCTGTGTGTTTGCCTTTTTAAACGTATCCCCGGGGCGTCATTAATCGCTTTTTTTCAATTATACGGCTTGGTTTTGCGGGAGCTTTAATTGCCGTTTCGAGCGTTTCACATTGGATTTGATTTGAATGGCTTTATAAATGGAATGGTATTATTATTAAAATACATATCGAATGAATATGCTATTTTTTATTTCAAAGTGTACATATACACAACATGCGGCGGCGAGCTGGTCTAATCAGAGTCGATTCTTTTGTACGCGAATGCAAAGTTATTCCGCCAATCTAATTACACACATAGATATAAAAGCGAGAGCTAAAATTGCGCAAAAAGCCGGCAAGTCAAAGAGGACGTCATAAATATTAAAACAAAATACAAAAAAAAAACGCTTTTACGCATTCGAGACAGTCTCGGTGTATATGTATTATATATAGATTTTGCATAAATGCACGCGCGGTCGGACATACCTCACACGTATATATACGAATAGCGTGCATTTGTATGTAAAAAGTACCTGCTCATCCGCACGTCGCTATCGGTTAAACGGGAGTGCGCGAGCGCGCGCGGGCGCTGCCTCGGCAGATAATACCGCGTTAAATCGATTTCGCGCATCCGCAAAAATGACGCGTCATCGGATTTTAAAAGCCTCGGGAAACACGCGCTACCACATCGCGCCGCCACCGCGTGATTTTCATCGCTGTAATAATGCGCCGCCTATCGATGTTTCCGATGCCTCGCCTCCTCCCCTCTCCCCCTCGATACATATATGTATATATACATACGCGGCTGCGTATGCGTATCGAAAGCCCCCGAGCAGCAGTAGCAGCAGCAGCAATAGCAGCCAACGCCTCCTCCCACTGCCGCTTTTATCGTTGCAATTTCGCGTGTGCGGCTAGCAGTAGCGGTATAGCAGCAGTAGCGCTGAGAGATTACGAATGCACTTTTCCGATTTATGCGCCGTTTACGTGCCAATAAATATTTTTTGACTAATGAACTTAATTCGCTGCATCGGCTCATGGCCGCGCGCTGGTATATATATATGTATATATACAGTAGATTCGCTTCGGGAAATAATAAAAGCATGATTAATATACGCGGGTGGTCGTGTTGCCTCTGCTCGATAAAGCTCAATTATTTTAGTTTTATGGATAGAAACGCGGTCAATGATTTTCCGAGTGAATTTTCCCGCACAATGTTCTAATCGACGCTTTTAAATAGCTTTATACGGTGCACGCGAAACTTTCCAACGTTTTTTTTTTCATTATTTTAATATAAATTTATAGATTTATAGATAAAATAGTTATTTTGCACGCATTTTATTGACCACGTAACAATTTCAATTAAGCGATGCAAGCGAACAATGAGGTATATATATGTATACAAGTGGAAAATACGAGGATCTTAAAATACCCGGCGGCGCACTAAACAATAAATTACAAGCACTTTTGCAGAAACCTCGTTTTTCTCCGGCGCGTACTTACTCTGCGGCCGCGTGCAAGAAGCAAGACGCGAAATTCTCTTACCGCGAAAGGAAGTCCCGATTATGGCGGTGATCCAGCTCTCCCACAGCCACACGCGCACGCGTATATATATATATATATATATATACTTTTGCCCCCAGAGAGTAGTCCGTTGCGTCTCGCTCAATTAAGTCAGTGAAATTCAGCGGTTATTCTCGCCCGTACGCGCGTTGATATAAGGTAAGAGAGAGAGAAAGAGAACAGCATAGTGACAAAAAAATCACAAGCCGCGGATCGTTATCGTTATTTAATATCCCATCATTAGCACGCGCTCTACAGTGCTGCGACGCGGCACCGTTGTTTATGTTGTTTATGCGGACGAGGTGCCGATGGAATCGAATGTTTTTGCACGTTACAGGGATCGTACGACGCGATGTTGTATCGCTCTCGTTGCGCGAGAAAATCCGTGAGCTCGATCGTCGAGTTTTTTTTTCTTTTCGCGCCTTATAGGCTCTGTACTCACGTTGAAAGAACGCGATCGCGGAAAAGCTGATTGATCTTGTGTACGTGTGTGTGTATTGGGTTACAAATGTTTTTGTTGCTTCGAAGTGAGAGTGTTGGAAGTGTCGCTGCTAAATAAACCATGAATGTTTTAGTTTTCGAGGCATTGAATAATCGGATTGATTCAATTACGGTATTTGAGCATTGATGGAATTTATTATTAAAAATTAAATGTTCGTTATGCCAGGTGTCATTACTTAGTCAGGGAATATGAAGCAATTCGATGAATAAATGAAGACGTTACAGACCAACGACCTTTGGCCGATCGATCCCTGCTATTTTATTTACATTTGGCGATATGCTATATTCATCTTCACTTACGTTTATTTAAAACATGACTATATGACTATATAAATTTGATAAAGGAATGCATATTTAATTGCTTGTAATCGTGATGTGTCACATCTGATAGGCTCGCTAATTAGTTATTGATTGTATTCCTTTTCAATTTATCTGATATTCTCATTGACATTTGCAATGCACACGAAAGAAATTATTTCATTTTATTTTTCTTCCTTATATAGTTTTTCCTCAATAATCAAAACTTACTAACAAAAAGAATTGAAAATTACACAGAGACCTACATCTCGAAACTCATGTATTTATGTTTCCTCGTGTTCTATTCACTCACGTGTATTCGCGTGCACTTCCTCGCATCAACAACTCGCTCTTGCACTGCAAACTTTATACGAGTGGGACATACGACATGTTTATATATCTATATATACGCTACACTACTATGTTCCTTGCAGACGAATGGGATGGGTTAATTATCAACGTCCCGGATCGTCGTCGTCGTCGTCGTTGCGCTTCACCCAGATACACTAATAGGCCGAGGCGCGCAGAGGCGCGGAACAAAAGTTATTGACTACCGGTATGCGCTTCTTCTTCTGCTTGCTTGGCCTTCTTTATCGGTCATTTAGCGCTGAGACGAGTGCGCAGTACGTTGCCATGAGAAATAATTATAGGGACGCGGAGAAAAACGTGAGAAAAGCGTTGGGGACGATGCGGTCGCGATCTGGATGAAATGATTGCAGACAGAGACAAGGAGAGGATTGAGTTTTTATCGGTGACAAGGAGGTGATTGGGAAGATATCTAATGTACTTGCGAATGGTTTTAAATTGCATTCGATGTGACGTTATTAAGGTCGTGTAAGAGAAACAGTGATTGTGCAGAGATAAAAACGACATTTAGTGTGTGTGCGCGGAAAATGATTAACAATTATTATATGGTATTTCTCACGATTTTTGGTGAGAATTTTCACAAGAACAACAAGATACGAGGAGTAACGAATCTTTATGATGTATGCTATCAAAAAATCAAGAAAACCAGATATAAACCCTTCGATTTTCTCGTCTAAGAATTCCAGAAATTCCAAAGCTACTATCAAGATCGTCCCCAGGTGCACGGCCAGCCGCGCCACGCTCACTCTTTCTCTCTCTCTCCCAGCGATCATTTTACACTTGGTCGCACGAGCAAAAAGGAGTATAACGCGCGCCGCTGCAGACGGAAGAATGATAAAAAATAAAAAAAATAAAAAAAAATGAAAAAAAATGCTGGCTCGCGAGACGAAAAAAGAACGAAATATCAACAGCGGGCATCGCGAGCTGCGCTCGAGCGCCGCGCGCTACTGCAGATTGACAGGCGGATATTTTTATGCGAAGCCCCGCGTCCGATAATCCGTTCGCTGTTTTATGGCTGCGTCTCTCTCTCTCTCTCTCGCTGACGTCACATGCCGCACGGAATATGAATTTCACATGCTACCCCCTAGCTTTTTCTCTCTGTCTCTCTCTCTCGCTCGTGTACTATAGTAGTATATATATGTGTGTACCTACCGAACGCGTTGCACTATAAATTGCGCGCGTGTATACCTGACTCTGTGCTAGCGAGGATTTTAACGAAAATCTGCATATTCGTTTACAGATGCTCGACGGACGGAATGACGTGCGCGTGTTTGCCGATGAGCGTGTACTGCGCGCGCGTATACGCAGTGGTCCCCGTGTTGGCGGCTGTTTGTAAATGCATTAGGATGCGCGAGTGACTTATGCATTTTTGAATTTGCCCGCTTTTGGGGGGAAAGAGAGTTGCTACTACGAGGTCGCGGTCGCGATGTACGAGCGTACGTTCGTTTTTTTTTTTTGGAAAATTTACGCGTATACGCTAGGACCTGCTGTTATATTGGATTTTTTTTTATTTATTATTTAATTCCACGGGCTTTGTTGTTGGAATAAATTGGGGAAAAAATGCTGTATTCTGGTTTGTTACTACTCTGCAGAATGAAATAAGATTTTTTTTCTTCTTTATGACGAGGTCTGGCGTATAGTTTTGTATTATTCAAACACTATTTGCAATGAAATAATATTTTTATTCGACTCACGTGTAAAAAGACATTGGAAATGTTTCCCTATAGTTTTTTTTTACGAATCCATACAAAAATTACGAAACCAGGAACGAGAAAGCATATATAACGATAGAACCGCTAAAGCACACGCGTATTCCGGATTTTTCCTCCTTTTACGCTCTGGTTATTGACAGATGATGTTTTATCCGCGGGCGATGTATATGCCCGTGCACACCTATATA
>JAWWEQ010000045.1:22428683-22552437 GCA_035583055.1 Torymus tubicola | reverse complement strand
ATGTGTGTATGTGAATACGCAACCGGCACCGTGACTATAGTACTGTTTTCGTCTCGCTTCGCTTCGCAAACGCGTTTGATTCGACTGACGGGCAATATTATTTATCGAAAAATTATTCCGTCATTAAAATAGAAAATAAATCACTAATTGTCAAAGATGATTGGCCCTCCGGTATCGATCATTGCTCTTTTTTTTCTCCCCCAGTGCCGGGCGTCGACAAGGAAATATCGGTCGCATTTATATTTTAACAAATTGACTGGTAATATTTGTGCATTATGTCACCATTTCAAACGTCATCATTATAGCCTGCTTGCCGTCGCTTTCGTAGCTCGCTTTCATTCTCTCCTCGATTGGTATATAATATGATCGATATATATTTTTAAATGTACTTATATCCATTTAACAAACCAAATTATACCTTATACTCATCGATAATAAAGATATACTTTGTTTATTCGCTTTATGCGTATTTCACAGCACTGAATTTCAGACGAATTGGTCGCTCACCTGAACCATCTATATTCATCCAACGAGGCGCTAGGTAGTAGAGAAGCAAAGGGGCAGAAACTGAAACGGCCAGAGAGAGAGAGAGAGAACAGCGCGACAGAGCGTAATCGCGGAAAGACGCGCAGCTCGCGTTATACTCTACTACTGCCGCTCTCTCGGACGAGAGACAGAGACAGAGATAATGCATGCGTAAGCTCGCCGAGGCGTAATTTCGACAGCATTTCGAAGTCATCCGGCCCGGACGATCCGTAATTAGGCGGAGCCTGCGGAACAAGCCGGCTGTAGTCGAGAGACAGAGAGGGAAGAGAGAGAGAGAGAGACTACAGACTGGTCTGGCTGCCTGGCCAGCAGTAGGTTGGCTCCGACTAGTCTCTCCGGCAATTACCGATAGCCACTGCCTCGCTCGCTCGCTTGCTGCTAGCGCGCGCCGCCTCTCCGCGCACACGACAAATGCATTTCGCTCGTTCCATTACCGCTCCGACTCTCTCTCTCTCTCTCCCTCCCTCTGTCTTTGTCTACCTCTCTCGGAGAGAGAGAGAGAGAGAGAGAGAGAGTCGCAGTCAGTCGATTCTAGCCGCGTGTATATGTATGGTAACGCGAATCGGAGCTACTGCCCGATGGGCTGTGTACGGCCGCGACTTTCAACGTCCTATATGTATGTGATCACTTTGTCGGATTGTTCGTTTTTTGCTATTTGAGTAAGTGTATTGGAACGATCGCACAGAAACGTAGAATAGAAGAGTATTATTTCCAGCTTTTATCAATCCACCCAATGTACACAAAAAAATGCGTAACTTTGTAGAGTCAATAAAGTATTAGAATTAATAAACTATATAATAACGAGATCCCGATCAACTCCCACCCTCATTATCAATGAAAAAAATTAACAGACGCGGCGCACCTCCGCCGCACGCGCAGCCATTAATTCATTACCCCATAATTATAAACATCACGAGCTGAAATCGGGCCAACCTCGGTGCGTACGCTTGCACCCCCCCCCCCCTCCAAAAAAACGAGACTCCACACACGCAGCCACACTCTTGCCAAAGATCACAGGCATACTGCACCGGCTGGCCACGTTGGTTACACCAACCGCAGATATTTACAATAGCGTTCGCGCGTATGTATATATATATATATATATATATATATACACATCGTCGCGAGCCCTCAGCGCAGTGGTTACACCTCCTCACCCCACGGATGTCGACCTCCACCTCTTCCTCCTCCTCCTCCTCCTACCCCGTATAGTATAGCCTATATATGTATACGCACGTGAACAGACGTGATACGGAATATATGAATAATAATGGGTGGCCCCCGCGCGCGCGTGGTATCGCGGTATATAGGCGAGAGCGGAGTCATCGCCACCGGGGCCGCAAACCACCGTCACCACCGACGCGTTATGACCGGCGACCGTGTGCACGCCCGGTGTGATGTACTGGCGAGGCGCGCGATACACGGGCGCGATTCGCTCTGATTAGCGCTATCTGTAACGATAGGCCGAACGTATATACGCGGCTAGGCGCATAATCTGGCTATAATCGGCAGCGATCCCTCCCGGGACTTTTGTCGTGCGGGGAGGTGAATGAGAGAGTGTGTGTGAGACCATGTGGTGAGTGTATCTACGCGTGCTTTTTTCTTTCTTTCTTTCTCTGTGTAGTTCGGTAGCTTTTTTTCATCGATTTTTATAGCTAAATGTGGGTGCAAGTGGTTTCTTAGTTAGAAGGGTGGTTATAGATTTAAGAAGTTAGATATAGAGAAACGTGTATTCACAATCATTCAGCTCTTTTATTATAATAGTTATCAAATATTTAAAGATCAACGATGCTATATTAAACGAACCTCGAAGAGAAGAAAACGAAAATATTCTAAACCACAAGGTACACGGCAGCTGATGACGAATTATCATCTATCCACAGTTTTCGCAGCTTGCAGCCTCTGTCCCTCTCCCTCACACACACACCTCCTGGAATATATTACCAGGACGAAGTGTTATAAATATGGTTTATACGCAGGGAAGGTATAGCGCGTGCAACACGCGGCGCATTAATGCGGCTGATTGCCCGTACATCAAGCACGCAGCGATGTCCTATCCTCTCTATCTATGCCCACACTCGGTTAGTTTATATCCACGGCGGTCGCGCGCTTTATTAAAATATTGGGTCACCTCCCCATCCCCTTCGCCCGCGATAATATATATCACACTCGCACGGAAAAAGAGAAAAAGAACGTACCGGTGAGAGAGAGAGAGAGAGAAGCTCGTTACCAAGGTATACTTCTCTCACTCTCTAAGTGGACGTCGGGTTCGTTAGGCGTGTCCGCAGAGAAGAGAAGAGACCTGGAAATATGACGCGCGCAAAACAGCTAGCTGCAGCAGCTGCGCGCTTGTCCTTTTTTCATGGACGACTGCGCGTGTTTTATGAATCTCCGCGGTATTTTCACCGTCCTAAGAGAGTGAGAGAGGGAAGCTGCTCCTTTCTTATCGCACGCGAGTGGCGCGAGCTTCGAAAAAGTACGAGGTATAGCGCGGGATTTATAGGAGAGGACATTTTTGCGCGTGTTTGCGTGGAAGGACGAGAGGATAGGTGATATTTTGTTCCGCTTCTTTGGCTTCGTGGTCATCGTAAGAAGACGTGTAAGAGTAATGAACTGAAATAATGGCTAGAGGAGAGATGTGGTTGCTGATTTGGATCATTGCAATAATCAGTGTATACAAAAAGCCGGAAAATGTACGGCGTGAAGAATAAATTGCTTCAACATAATTAATTGTAATGACCTATTTTTATTAGAATGGAAAAATATATGGATCATATGGTAAGATATTGCATATTAGAAGAATTCTTCAAACTCCCGAAAGTACAAAGTCCAAGCGTAACCTTTCGGAGCAATGTCAGCAGCACATGTGATATAGTCGGCAACTCACGCAAAGCTGCCGCGGCGTTCAATAATTCATTCACGACGCGACACATTCGATATGCTTCATGCTTAAAGAAGATTTCCAAGTCAGCCGGATAATTGGCTCTAATCTATAAGTTTACGACTTAGGGAATAAAGAAGCTCGCCCCACTCTCTTCTCCTCTGCCTCTTCGTCTTCTTCTTCCTTCTCGCGAATGGACTTTTCCTCCTGTTCAACGCGAACTTGGCCGCGCTCGCTCGTTCCACTATACTCGGGCTTTTTCGTTCTCTCGCTCTCTTCCTCTCTCCTACTCGCGCCCAGGAAATTGCTTGCTCGCACAGCTCGCGGCGTTATTGAACGACGAGCGAACAAAGTTGCTCTAAATTATTATGCGCTCGCGCGCTACAACGCCTAAGAGCGAGCGAGCAAGAGAGAGAGAGAAGAAGAGATCGACGCGCCCGTGGCAAGGAAATATATATATACATATTCCCGCGCGCGTGCGCGAAGGCCGCTTTCAGCTCTATCCATCTCTCTCTCTCCCTTGCTCTTTCTCTTCCCGCTCGCGTGTATATATGCATATATGCATTATAAGCGTTCGCGCGAGCGCAACAACGGGGTCCATCTCGCTCTCCATCTCTCGCCCGCTGCCGCCGCCGCCGCCGTCGTATATATCGACAGGTCCTCGGCGCGGCATTATCCGGCATTATCCCCCGTCGGAAAATTGTTTCTCTGAGGCGCTTCAAGGGCCTCTCGCGAGCGAGCGAGTTCTCTTCTCTTCTTCTTCTTCTTCGCCGCCATTATGAACTGGATGTACTTTGTGCGCGAGCGCGCACTGCGCCCGCGGAGATCAGAGGGAAAGATTAACTCGTGTGGCAACTTAAATGCCCCAACGCTCGCACGCGCGTATATGAATGTTAATGCAACTCGGCGTATGGTATAATCGATTCATTAAGCGATACGCTTATGAAAGAGAGAGAGAGAAAGAGTACCTTACGGGGAGAGAGAGAAAGAGAGTCGAGTTGCTCTTTTCGTCGATGATGTAGGATTCTGGCGCGTGCATTAGTTAATGGATTCGAAGGGTAGATAAAGGAATTGAATTGAAAGGTAAAAGGACTTTAAGTAGAGCTGTACGAATTAACATTCCTGACGTTCTTTTTCCATGCGATATTCATTCTACGCAGGTGCTTTTTTTATCGATACTTTTGGTTAAATTCCGATACAATTTGCAAATATAATAATACAAACTTGAAAAGATTACAATTAAATATTTACATTCAATACAACTTTTAGCTTTTCAACAAACTTCTACGTAACTTTTATCAAGTCTATATTCAGGAACGAATATTACACGAAAATCAAGACAACGCGCAATCGGGAAAGACCAACAAGCAGGCAACTACTACCCCACCCATTAATAACCGCCAACAGCAGTCAATGAGCCACGGCTACATACACACAGCTCACGCTGCCAGTTCCCTCACTCTCACTCGCTTCGCGCATGTTCCCAGATAAACTTCAGATCCGACATGTCGTCCAGTTCGTGCGCGCGTTCGCTCGCTCACAGATAACCACAATGTAGGCGTTCGACGTTATCCAGGAGCATGACGAGTCGTCGTGCGTCGTCGTCGTCGTCGTCGTTGCTGCGCGCGTGTGCCGTGCTCGTCGTAGTAGTCGCGTCGAGTGTAGGGCGTTGAAAGCCGGATTCGCGCGGGGCTACAATACGCGGATAACATTGTGCCGGTGAATGCACGTATATATCTATAGATATATATATATATATATATATATATATATACGCAGCGTCGAAAGCTCGGTATATACGCGCGATAAGTCAGAGCAAACGAACGCTCGCAGTGCTTCGGAACTCGCGAGGAAAATCGGATCCCGATGCGGATTTAGTCGGGCCGCGTTGCTGTTATTCGCCGCGACGACGACGACGACGATGGCAGCAGTAGCAGCAGCAGCAGAGCGATTGATTTATGTGAGTGTATGTATGTTGGCGCATGGGAGGGAGAGAGAGAGTTGGAATAGTTGCGATATTGTTCTTCCCCATTCAGAGTGAGGTTTCAATGCCGTTGAATGCGATTACAGATGACAGCGCGGATCGAGAATATCTTTAGAAATGCGGGAGCGTGCGCGCCCGCGTTGAGTATTCTAATTTCAGAAGCGTGTTTGAGCGTGTATGTATACAATTTATTTATAGAAGTGAATTATTTTATAAATATATAAAATATATACCGATGAAATGCGTTTTCATTAAGATTTATTGGAGAAAATTTTATTATGTCAGGCAATAAAAATCACGTAGAGTGTAAAATATAACGTTAATGCGGATTATATTGAAATTATTCTCTCAACTCAGCGTCGCATACGTGACTGAGAAATTAGCAGAAAAAGAGCACTCAAGTATTTCGAGGTGCGGCCGTGTAACCACAAAATTTGCGAGCATCGTCGTATACGACGGACGCACGCACGCACAACGTTAAGGAGCACCGGAGGGGGCGATTCCCAGCCGCGAAAATGACAGCCAGTGCTGTACTCTCTCTATCTCTCTCTCCCTCTCTTTCCGCCCAGCGGGTAATTAAAATCTCTTCCTACAAAAATCCCTCGTAATTGCCATAAATTTACGAGGCGGCCGCAGGGAAAGCGCTCAACGCGAAAACGACGAGGAGGAGGAGGAGAAGGAGGAGTATTGCTCTCGCGCCGAAAAGCTCTATAGCGTGCACGTTGCAAAAAGACGTAGAACGCGATGTAAATAAAGGCGTACGCAACCACGCGGGAAAGAGAGAAAAAAGGAGGGACGTCGACGACGTCGGCATAGCCGACGACGACGAGGAGGAGAGTGAAAAGCGGAAACGACGACGTAGCTCGCGCGACTTGATACATTGCGACTGGAGGCTTGTCGGTCCGGCCCTCCTACTATACAGCGACGCCTTCGCGCGCGCGCGCGCACACGCGTCATGTTTTAACATTTCAGTTTACACGGCCGCTAATCATGCCGGCGACGCGATACGTTTGCACTAGAGCTGTCCTCTACGTGTGAGAGGTTTCCCGGTAAACGAGGGTTATCGCTCTTGCCAGGCCATGAACAGAGTGTGTATATATGAGAAAGAGAGGGAGAGAGACCCTGACGGCAGGGAATTTTAACTCGCTACTTGCTAATTGAGTTGTCCGTGGGTGGATCCTACGTTTCTCTTTGCCTTTTCTTTTTTTTTATAGAATTGGAGTTTAGAAAGATGGGGGAAAATGTATTTGGAACTGAATCTGTCATAAATATCTATACAAGTTTAGATAAAGCATTTGGCAGCGCTTTCAAAAGTACATTTAAACCAGTGAAATAGGATATGGAAAACATACGATACGCATTAAAAGCATATCTGATCGTTTTATACTCTATAACTGTATTTTTTCCCTCCTCTTTGGACCCCCCGATGAGATAGAGGTATCATAGATTGCGCTTTGAGAGTTGATATCATCGGTGCCCGCAGGCAATTTACCTTTATACGCTGCCAACGATGCTTTTAATTTAACGCGAAAATTGCCAAAAAAAAAGATAAAAATATATCCTGCAATTAAAAATTATAATAATAAAATAATTACGAGAAATATATAATTAAAAGAGCGCGTTCTAAATGAAGCTGTGAATTTATTCTGGAGATATTTTACAATCAGTTTTATCGGGACGAAACGTGTTAAATTTTACATTGTATAAATTTTAACGCGTATTAAAAGCCATTCGACAGAAATAATTCCGAATCATAACCACAAAAACAGGGAGACACGAGCGTAAAATAGCGTATTTGATGGGCTTTTAACTTTCATCATTTCGATAAAAATCAATACACGATATTACCACTGAAACACATGATGAAATTTAAAAATGTCGGAATCTGAAAAACTAGTAGTCATCAAAACCTCGTCGTATCATTCCAACTCTCTATGATTCAACCGCGATTCGCATTATATTGTTACTGGCCAATAACCATCGACCGATAAGACGCTATGCGTATATATAGCACGTCAAAGGTGTCGACGAGCTCGTCAGGTGGTTTCGCCCGAATTTTACAGCTTTTATATTAGCGATTCTCGGAGCGGCTCGCAACACAGATGGAATCCTCCCAATGTGAACTTCACGTTCACGAAGAAGAGAGAAGAGAGAGAGAGACAGAGAGCAAGAGAAAATATCGGGACGGCGAGAAGTGGTTCCAATAAAAAATGATGGCGCGCCCGCTGCCAGGCGACTCCGTAAGTGTGTCCTAAGTGCATTTAACGATTATTTTATATTAACGGGTGAATTTATTAGCAGCCTCCATTATCGGAGAGAGTTCGGCGTCGACGGCGGCACCGCGTCGGTCTACCCCCGAGAGCAGCCGAAGGAGACGAATAAAAATGTCGAGGGAAACAAAAAGGCCAAAAAAAAGGTGGAGCGCCGCGAGAGATAGAGGAAGAGAGACGGTGGGAAGGATGGTTCGTGAAAAAAAATCGACACTGATGCGCGCTAGGTGAAGCCTTCGGCATGGAATATGGTTTTCGATGAATTTTTTTTTTATAAAAAATGTGTTATTGGAATATTCGACATTAGAGTTTAAGCGTTTAATTGTAATAGAAAGTCAATTACGAAATTCCATACTTATTTTTATATATTTAACAGAAGAAACAGACCCAATTCTTGAATTGTTTTCTCAAACAAAACAAGATTTTTATCATTTTTTTTTGTTGTCAGCTTTCTTAACAATTCTCGTACCATAATTTAGTTTATTTCTGGATACAACAAGCGTCCCATATACAATAAGTTCGTGCTGAGAAATATAAAAGCGAGTCGGGAGAAAAAATAAATTGAGGAGAAAAAAGAGTATAGGACCGAGAGGAGAGAAGTGGAGGTCAGGTACTCTCTGCGTCTTTATCTGCCGGCCAAAGTTATCTCTCCCTCTCTTACTTCCGGGATTGCCGCACGCGCAGTCCTCGAGATATTACTTCGCTCTCGGGTTTTCTTTCTTCCTCCCCTCGTGCGCACGTACATAAAGAACGCAAAAGAGAGTAGCGCGTCTTCGCGCACGCGCACTCTTAGCCGATAAAGCCGACGTTAAAGGCCTCGCGTACGAGCCAATAACACGAGTCATTTAAATTTTACACTTTATATGAAATTACTTTAATTCCTGTATTCTGTATTGCCAAGGCGCCGGTATTCATTTTTCCCGGCAGATGGTATTCGACGATAAAGGCAAGCCGCAGAACAAGAGTGCGTATAAGCGGGATTGAGATCGAGGAAGAGAACGCGCGTGCGAGGAATTTACTGAATTACGCGCGATACTTTATCGCGAATTAACTTTCTCCCTGGTGCTCAGCATTTTTTAGCTTTAATCGGATACGATACATATATATACATGTTACCGAAATATGTTCATAGGTTTGAGAAACAGCAGAAGAATTGTATAAGGTTGACGAGAAAGAAGGTTGTAGTTATTCACTATAACGAATTAGCGGACAATTTATTACAGCAGTAATAATACCTTGTAAATATACGGGTTACTATAAATTTTAATTAATTGATGGAATATTATGACATCTTGTAAAAATAAAAGCCGGTTAACGAACTTGAGGGACTTTTATTGAGAAGTCAATACAACGAGGAATAACAATTTCAAGTCGTCATAATAAGGCTGTTCGTTACTCATTTAATTGAACGACGACGCGGTAATTCGTTATTTTGCACAATTTCAATGTACTACGGTCAAAGCAGTTTTTTCTTGCAGACTACGTACATAATGTAAATTGTTTTTTATAACCGCGACGCAGCATAATCAGCCAGTCAATTTCAAGTAACGCGGCGAAATCATTTTCAAATAACATAAACAACACTTTCAAACGATACGATCTCCGCATTAACCGGTAATAAAATGCGAAAAAAATTGTATAAGTGGTGCTCTCTCTCTCTTATTTTCTTTCTCTCTTCTTCGTTCACTCTCCGAAATCGCGCAAACGAGTTAATAACGAACGTTCGGTATACTGTCACGACAAGATAATTTCATTTTATGCACTGGGGCAACGCGAGGCACACGCGTGCGCACCGGGCCCTTGCGTTCCCAAGCGGGTAACTATAGCTCGGCCCCTTTTTCAATCCCCCGCCGTTCTCCCTCACTCTTTCACTCTCCAGAGAGAAAGAAACGTCGATTCTCGCTGTAGAATAAGGCAAGAGTGGAGGCCTTTTTCGTGCGCGGCATCTCCGTTAGAGACCGCATCTCCAAACTGTGCGGCTATACACGAATGTATATATAAGAATAGCGAGGAGGAAGGAGAGATGAAAGAGAACCAGAGAGAGAGAGAGAGTGAGAGAGAAAGAGAGACTTTTTCCGCGAGGGCGGAGAGAGAAAGGGCGCGTTTAATGCGACCCGCGGGACCAGCCCTGATGGGGTTATGGGCCTCCCAGGCCTACTCTTTTCCGCCTGTTTCGCGTCTCGTTTTTCCCTCCATTTTATTCCATAATACGGAGAGAGAGAGAGTGAGAGAGATGTATTCGTCCTGCAGGACGCAACCGCTGCCGTAGCCGCAGAAATGACTTTTAGATTGCGTACGCACGAAACTCGAGGTCGGTATATATATACATACATACGCGCATTGCGACCGCGAGATCGGATTGAGATTTGTCCGCGTGTTTTATGGTTATTCGCTCCCTTTCTGCCTTCTTATTCGGGGTGAAAAGAGGTAATATAATATGTCGTATGGGGAAAAAATCGATTCCAGAGTTTTTGAAATTAAATGAAACTCGGTACATACTCGGTGAGTTTCGTTCGTGGAGAAGATGAAGCAACATACTCACGAATTTCGAAAGAAATTGGTAGGTGAAGACTGGTTTTGTTGACTTACCTGTAACAAATAAGAATAAGGAACATTAAGTACATTTTAATGAAGATAGATATAATTTATTATTTAAATAATGATGGAAATATAAATTAAAAACATGTTTATATTTCAAAAGTAAAACAATAATTATAATGATAACTGAAATATGTCTTTCTTTCTTTAGACGTCTATTAAATAACAATTTTTCTAGTTTTCTATATACATTTTTCATTTAAAGGTAATTCTCTATTATATTATAAGCGCTACGCTACAAATTCAAAGTAGAAAATGTACACCTCTCGTACCTATTAATAAAAAGCCCCTTTTAAAATCATCAATAAGTTAAACAGCTGTATTTACATTATCGAGCAGCCATGCGAAATGCCATTTCCATTTGAAATATTAATCATCGCGTTATTTTCGTCCTGCTCTTTTCTAATTCCGCTCGAAATCCATCCAACAACGAAAATTTAATTCCAATCTAATACTCGCATCCACATACACACACATACACACACACGTGTCATAGCCCCTACAACTCCTTCCTCGATATAATCACTTTACAACCCCCCTCGCGTCTACTTACACGCTCTCTCTCGCGACGTTTAAGCTTTACAAGGGAAACAGCATATATCTTTATGACACGAGCGAGTCGTGTACGTACACGAACGCGTAGTGCGCTATTTATTTTTGCGACTTCTCTTTTTTTTTTCTTCTTTTTTGCGCCTTCGCGCAAGAGCTCGCGCGCGCTCGCACGCCGGTAAATCAAGGGAACTAGCATCCAGTATTCCGGAGACTCGTCGAGCTTTCCGGCGCACACGCGAAAGAGAGAGAGAGAGAGAGAGACGCCCACGAATACGAGCTTTCGGTCTCTTCCTCGTGTGTTGTCTGCGAGCAAAGGGTGTCTGGCGCAGCCGGAGGGTGTAACCCCGGCTTATTCATTCGCAGGAAGCAAAACGAAGGAAGCGGATGACGCGACATGCAGATCATTCCTAAGCGCGCGTCGTGCACGCGTGTTATATAGTGTAGCTCGCTTTCTTTTCGTCTATATATCTACACGTGCGTTATATACTCGTTTGGCTATATACATAGGAACGAGATGCTCTGTATACATATATACTCGCGAACGATAAATACATGTGCCGATCTACGCGAGCACGTGACGGGAGAGATGCTGGTAATGGTTGTACATACAAATCATTATATGGTTTATATGTATGTATATGTGTGTGTGTGCGACAATGAGTTGCCACGTCATTCGACGCTTTTCACCCACTTCTCGAACCATGAGTTCGTCGTACACGCTCTGTTAAGCTTTAGGAAAAAGGCTATTAATCATGCCGCGTGCTAACGGAAAAGTTATTGTTACTTTTAGTGCTGGGAGTTATATCTCTTCGAAAATATGACTTATTTTTCGGTCCAATTTCGTTGGAAAATTGTACATTTTTTTTAATAGATCACGAAAGGTCTTACATCTTATTTAAAAAGGCACAAGCATGTATGAAGCGAGAACAAGAAAAACACATATCAAAGACGAACGACACCACCACTCCCGGCGCGAAAAAGAGATTTGCATTATAATGAAAAATCATAAAACACGCGTTTCGCTCTCCCGCGCAGCCTCTTGGAAAAAAGTACCGTGTACACGCACATGAGAACGGTGTAAAGAGAAAAGGAGTCGACAACGAGTAGAGACGACCAGTAGCAGCACATCGCCGAGGCAACAATAAATTTTCGCGGCAATTTTCGGTGCATCCGTAATCGAAATAACGGTATAAGCGATTTTCTCTCGTCCGCGTGAAGATAGAGAGAGAGAGAGAGAGAAAGAGAGTAGGTGGGAGAGAGCGATTCGCGCAAGTTTTACGCGTCCTCGAGGACCGATTGTCCGCGCGGCGTGGATTACTGAAACCCCAGAGCGAGAGAGTGTGAAGCTGCGCAAGTGGAAAACGCCGCCTAGAAGCGAGCAGACGCGAAAGAGAAAGCAAGGGAAGAGGCGAGGGTGAGGCAGAGACAAGAGAAATACGAGGAAAAGGTTATTTCAGGATTTTGCATTATTCCCAGCAGCCCTGCCCCTTTTCCCCTTTGTCCTCCATCTTTTGCTTCTTCCTCGCTCTTTCTCTCTATCTCGCGCGTCTCATCTCACCAGCACACTCACTCTCTCTCTCTCTCTCTCGCCGATGTTCTGCTATGCTAAGTTTATGTTACACCAAGGGATGTCGCCCTTGTAAAACCATTTTCAGATAACGCATCTTTCTCTTTCCCTCTCTTGCGAGCTCGCGTCTCCGCACACATTCGCTTATAATAATAATAACGTATGCGTGGATACACATACATACATACGCACAGGCATGCGTGTATATATACGAAAGAGGAGGCGACTATATGCTTCTCCTTCTGGCACGGCAGCCGGCGGCAGAAGCAGCAGCAGCAGCAGCAGCTCGCTCACGTCGCTGCATTATATATGAATTCATATCGCTCGCCCGATCGGTTTATGGTTTTATATTTCTGTTGGGGTTTTACAATGATTGGAAACGCCGCGAATAGATACAGGCACATTTTCACGCACACACCAATCCCGTAGGGTATATACGTATACATATGTATATATACATATACATAGTCGTCTTTTGATTCGCGTGCGTAACGCTGTACGGAGAGAGAGATCGTTTCGCGCGTGTACGCATATGCATTATATACACACACACACATGCATACGGGACGAGAATTAAGCACGCGTTCGTTTCCGGAACATACGTACACGAAATGTACATATAATCAGGCGCTCCCTGGTTGGGCTACTACTGTACATACGCTTGTATATATACCTGTGCGTGTATGTATGTACATGTTGCATGGTAATACGAAGTTGTGGTGGTGGTAGTGCGCTAGCGGCAGCTCTTCGTATCTCGTGGAAACGCGGACGATCGTAATCTCGAGAATTAAAATATACATACGATATATACGAATGCTTCGTCTATGCACACGCAATTATGCATAATGATGTTTACGCGCTGTCACACGCGCACGCGCCTGTTTTCATATATATATACATATCTAATGCATCTAAAACTCATACATACATAATTTTCGAAAATGTATAATACGAAATAGCGGCGATCATATACACGGGATTTTATCTCGATGCTGTTTCATATAATTTTGAAAAGGCTCAAGCGGTCAGATGCTATATATATACATATATAAGCGCTCGTTCGCTGATTAAATTATGGCTTTTAATTTTCATAAAGTACGTGTTATTCGGAATTACTGAATAATGCAAATATACAAGCGAGAGTTCTCGAAATAAATTTCAAATTTTTCAAATTTCCATCGATCCGTGACCTATACGCTACTATGTGCAAGTTCCGTTACATTACATATATTATATATATATATATATATATATATATATATATATATATATATATAAATGCCTTATAAACAGCTAATCAATCTTTCACCTCGTAAATATTTCCACTAGATAAGATATATTTCCACATTTTCCGAAACTTCAAAATTGAAATCCCTCGTGAAACTTTAAAAACCTAAACTCGCACGCACCCAATTTTTTTTCTTATAGCAAACCCCTTCGACTACCACTATACTATATATACTACACTACTACTCCAAAGCATCCACACACAACCCTTAATGTTGAAAACGGGCGCGAAGGGCCTGCGGGAGCATCGGGAATCGCGCTTGCCGCATAAAAGTTGCATAACCGGCTCTTAGGAAGCGATCGGCGTCTCATGCTACTGCTCCTGCCGTCCCGCGGGAAAGAGAAAGAGAGAGAGAGCGAAACAGCTTCTCCCGTAGAGGACGCATCGGGACGATTACAAGCCATGCATTTTTGAAAAACAAGTCGAGGAGAAATAGACGCGGGGGTCGGGACACCCTTCGCGATACCCAAACTCTTCTCTCCGCGTGCAAGGTTCTGGGGAACTTGGCATTTCCCGTTATTTGTTTCGCTGCGACCGAGTAGACGCGCGTCGGTATGTGAGGCATTGATCTGTAACGTTTCGCGTTCAAATATGCTGGAGAGTTATTTTTGTGGAAAAAAGTGCAAAGTTCAGTTTTATGCGGATGATGATTTTGAAAGCAGTTTAAAAGTTCGGTACCATTTGTGTCAGAATATATTTTTGCAAAGTGTATTTTGAATAAAGATTGCCAATGAATAAACAATTTATTGCGTATACTGTAAAATGCAATAGTTGTATTTACATTTACACAGAAAGTTAATAAAGCAACGTACTGTAAGTGAATTTCGACTGACCGTGCTTTTTGCTTAATTTCTACGTTCAATAATTCCGAGTAACGCTGCATTAAAATCGGATCATATTTACACAGAGCACCATATAAAATAATTAAAACGCGTTCGCGTTCGCACGAAGCAAACTCGATACATCCTTTTTCGTCCGATATTTATAACGTTTTTTTCAATCCCTTTGTCCGTATGTAATAATGCGCATTGTTAGCGAAAATCAATGTTTTCGCAATTTCCAAGTAATAATGCACAACGCTCTCTCTCTCTCTCTCTTTCTCTCCGCTGGCTCGTTGTATTTTTGTAATTTTATAAATGCATTCACGCTCGTACCTGGGCCGAACGCGCGCGCGCGTGCGAAAACATCACGAGGCCGAGCGGTAATAACGTAAAATTAAAACCATGTATCGTGTGCAGAATGTATCGAAGCGGGAAATGAATTTATTCAACCGAGCGGATCGGCCGCAAATAAATTCTTAAAATCATTTATACTGTATTATTTCGCGCATTCGGAATTAATACGACTCTGGTCCGCTCGGCCGTGCATAGCTGCAATGCGCCGTGTACGCGAGCGCGCGCGAACTCATTCGAAATAAATGCAAATTTTACATGGATGCTCTGATCCAATAATTTCCGTGTTCCTAAATTTGGATTATTTTAGAGTGATATGCCGAAACTACGCGAGCGAATAATTCAGTAATTTTATTGCGGCTGTGTGTGTGAGAGAGAGAGAGAGATTCATCCTAAATTCGATTTCAATTCTGCCGGAAGCAACTTTTTGTTATTGATAAATAGGGGGTATATACGCGTACGCGTCGGCATGAGAGCGTGGTAACAATTTATTTTATTATCTTTTGTTATTTACGAATGTATCGAACGTTTTTCCATTAAAATTTTATTGAAAATATACATTTACCAAGCGGAGTACGTAAAATAAAATATTGAGAAAAAATGACTATTGATGAGGTTTTGATTCTGTATTGAAATGTAAAACCGATTTGTTTACAAATGGTAATAATAAATATATACAATACAAATGCATTTATTTTCAACAGCTACACACCACAATAAATTCGACCATTTTAGATAACCCCTATAATTTATAAATAACAATTCCAGTATAAAAATACACTATCATTTTCTTCTACTTCAAACGACCATTTGCCTTTCCCGCAAATATCTTCTTAAACCCTAATATTGTTCAACAACCAAAAAATTACTCGAAAAACCCGTGGAACGGCGAAGCTGCGGGGGAAAGGCAAAAGAGCGGAAGATTGCACGGTACGGTGCGCGAGGCGGGCGAAACAAGGAGACTCTGGGGCAAAAGCTCCTTCCTCTCTCTCTCTCCCTTTCCTCCTCATCCTCGTCGTCCTCGTCGCCGTCTCCTCCTCCTTCTCCTCTCCGGCGGCGCTCTTCCAGCCCCTCATGCGCTTACATATATACATATATATATAGATACACACATACACAGGGCGATGCGCTGGCAAGATACTGGCGCGGCACGTAGCAAGAGAGCGAGCGAGAGAGAGAGAGCGGACGGCGTATCGAATAATTGGCTCCCGCGGCAAGTGCACATCCCGCCCATTATGTGCATCACTGCATCGTGGCGGAACGAGCCTCGAATCTCCCGATCCAATCGACTTTCGCGGCAAAGCAGAGGAGAGCGAGAGAGAGAGAGAAGAGATCGCCTTAGACCTGAAATCTACGAACTATCGAGAAGAGAAGAGAAGAGGGAGGGGAGAAGGAGATCGTACCCCGCAAGTAGTTTCGCGCGAGTCTCTCTTTGTTATTATATCGTTCGACGATCTGCTGATCGATCGATGCGAGGGAGCGCGAGCACACTTCGTAACTATTATAATTGTATTGAATTCCATGGTGTATGTGCTGGCTTGGTATTTTTTTTAACAAGGGCTCGAAGGAGTTTATCGATCGACGTAAGTTACCCTTTTGTGTAGAAGGTTTCACTTAGGTGTGGAAATTTTTTACCACTATATACGCTATATGTATTTCACCTGTGATAATGGAAGATGGTGCTAGAGATAGATCTTAGAGTTATGTATGTAGAATGTATTTACCGTTTCTTTAAGATGCTTTATCTAACTGTAAGGTACGAATAGGCACAAAAAAAATTGTTCAGATTTATACAAATCAAATAACTCGATTGCACGTACATACATCGCTATAAGACATCTTAATCAGAACCGTATATACAAGTGCGACAACTCAGGTCTCCCAGTCACGTACTCTCATCCACTCCTGTAGTCCTCCAGCTCCTCTCCCGCCTCCTCTTCCTCTTCCCCGTCATCGCGTTGAACCTGGCTACACTCGCCGCCACATACTACGCGGCCTAACCAAACCAAGAGCTAGATAGATCGACGCTCGGCCATAATTTCATCAGCGACGCAGCCTCGGCCACAACGCTCCTCTCTCTCTCTCTTCCTCCTCGCTCCACCGAGTGTTACACAGGTATATGCATTTGAATTTGATTAGTGGTAGGCGGCGGCGGTGACACCCTTTGCTCCGCACACGCGTGCGTACCGCAACCCCAAGAGCGTGGCAACCAGTCGTGCGGCACAGTCATCGCGGCTGCCGTTGCCGCCGCCGCCGTCGACGACTGCTGCAATTATCCGCACACGTCATATGCTCCGCGTTGCTCTAACCCTAGAGAGAGAGAGAGAACGAAGGGGAGAGAGAGGTGAGAGGAGGAGTACAGTGTGCGTTGGCTTTGGGCTAACTAAGTAGATGGACGAGCAGTGGACCGTGCGCGCCAGGCGAAATCTTCGCGTGTGCTGGTGGTTAGAGCTGGGATGTGGTTTGCACGCCGTTGGGTTGGTCTATAGCTACGGAACGCGTATAACGGCCTCTGCGCCTGCGAGTGCACTTGAGGCGGACCTGGTGCAGCTGAGTTTGCGTTAATGCTGATGCCGTGTGTGTATGTATGTGTATGTTTTTAATTAAAATTTATTGCCCGATGTGATGAAAGTGCAGAGGGCCATGTAATGCGGCTTTAGCGGTAGAATAATAATTGCGGAGTATTACATTTCAGTTTTCTTTTTTTTAATATTTCTTTTTCAAAGATTTATACATTAATTAAAATTGTAATATATCATAATCCGGTATCAATGTCCCGTACATGTTTGCTACCCATGAAATCTAAAACTGTCGGATCCCGTAGATCTCACAACGGGTTCAATCCACATGACGCACGATCAAATTCAACACACTTTTTATCGCGTCCCGACATAATTCTAAAGAAACAAAAAAAAAGAGAGAGAGAGAGAAAAACAGCGAGAAGAGAGCTTGTAAACCCAAACAAACCGCAGGTTTATCAGCGGCAATCAGGCGATATTTTAGTCCGGCTGTCAGGCCGCGTTTCTCAAAGAAGCGCGCGTGCGCGCGACGACGCGACGAATGATCGCTCAATTCGGCGGCATCAATCACCTGCACTTTCTCTCGTGGACCCCAAGGCCCGTAACTCTTCCTGGGAAGAGAGAGAGAGAGAGACTCCCTCGTTCTCTCTTTCTGTCTTTTACGAGTTTCACGAAACCTTCCACTCTTCATCCCGTTCACTCCTCCTTTTTTCCATATATATACATCGTATACACATCTTTCGCTTGCTAAAACGCATATACATGCAGCAACAGCAGCAGCGGTGGCAGCGCGACGCCCAGCATTTTATCGCCACGCTCTGCGCCGGTTTATAAGGCTTTAATTAAAACCTAAATCGCGATTTAACGGCGCCGTAAAACAAAGGCCGATCTGTCACTCTTCCGAATACGTATATATACATATATATACGCGCGTATCGCGTTCCTCTGACGACAACGACGACGACGACGATATTGGGAAACGTGCGGAGTCACGTGTTTTTTTGCACGCGAATTTCGTTGTACCCCGCAGATCGTAAATGTCCGCCGACTAAATTATCCATGTCCCCGTGCCATAGACGCACATATAGTTTGAGGGCGGGTACGTATACCTGTGGGGGTGCGTCCTTTCTCCATCGCTGTTTTTTTTTTGGCGTCGATAAAGTTCCACGATCGTTAGCGCGAAATTTAAATCAGCTGGGAGGGGACTGGATTAAGCTCGGTTACGCGAAGTTTCAAAAAAGGAAGTTGTCGGGCTGGCGCTTCGGGGACTTTCGCGGAAAGAGCATTAAATCGGAGTTTTGATTAATGTCTGTTTGGCCGTTTTATAGCCGATTTTTATTAGATGCGCAAAATGTTTAACACGCGTATAAAACACTCTTTTGTGTAGCACGAGAAAGAGAGAGAGTGAGCGTGAATTCTTCGCTACGATGATAATCTTGCGCCGAAATATCGGCTTTCTCAATTAAAAGGAAAGCTCGTAAAACCTTCGAAGCGAAAACTTTGCGTTTAACATCTCTGCCCTTACATCTTCAAAAAAAAAGATAGGAAAAGAAAGAAAAAAAGAGTACAACTCGCGTTAAGAAATTCTTTAGAAACTTTTTGATAAAAGATCGTTCGCCAACGAAGACGCCGCTGTGCTGTGAGCATGGCGCGAGCACGCGTTCCTTTTGCACAAGAGAGAGAAGAGAGTCTCGGCGTCTCTCTCGTTCGACCAATCCCTCTTCTTGCGGCTCTCGCTCAAGAGAAGGAGAGATAGCGAGCCAGCACGCGGCAAGAAAGAGATCCGCATATAGCCCCGGCAATAACGTCGAGCACCAGACGCTAATAACAGAGCGTGCCGGCTGCCCATAGGCCATCCCGAGTCGGCAATGAAACGAGACCAAACAAAAATCTTCGTTCTCCTCTCTCTCTCTCTCTCACTCTCTTGCCGTGCTGGAATTATTATGGCGGACGGAAACGCGCGCATGCAGCGAGGCCAAAGGAATACGCGTGCGTGAGTGTGTGTATGTGCACGTGTATATAGGAAGATGAGAAGTGCAACGAAGAGAGGAAGAGAGATGGAGTGAGTCTATTGCGCATCTTCGCCGAACGTCGTCTGATGAGAGGACGAGAAAGAAAGAGAGAGAGAGAGACAGGAATTTTCATTATCCAAATGCGTTGAATGGAGCCGTTGTAGAGAGACAGCGAGGCGGTGACGAGCGTGAAGATCTCAATAAATGCTTTACGAACGTTTGATTGTGCGGGATGTAATGGCGTTGTAAAGGTTCTAGTGCGGTGCTTATGGACGGACGAGGAAGAGAGAGAGAGAGAGCTTTGATGCGTAAGGTTTTTATCACGCTGCGATAATGTAAATACCGTTTAGGATCGCGTAAAAAGTTAGTGTACAACTTGGTGGGTCTTATATATCGTGATTATACACAATGTTAAAGACACTATAAATGTAGTAGTACTTACGGAAACCAGTGGAATGAATATATTTTTGGTAGGATCAGCGGAAACTTACCTGTAACAGAAAGAAAAATAAATCATTAGTTTTATTTCAAAATAAACGAACATCTTTAAAGTATACAAAAAAAACATATATAAAAGAAACATTAGTAATTGTACATTGTTGTTATAGAATTTCACAATGGGAATTATATAGCGAGATTTAAATAACTAAAATGAATCATCCTGATTCGACGTTCGATTTCTATATATACGCGAATACAATACTGCATTACAATACAATGAATGCATTATGCATTCACGATAACTGAAACTGAAGCCGCAAAATTATGTCATCAAAATATTCCCTCAAAACAAACTATTTCCCGCGGACTACTCAAACCACTTCACTCGAATTTTACCCGCTGTAAATCGACGATTCGAATACACCACACCCCTGTATATATATATACGTATATATACTTATACATAGCCGCCCGAAGACTCTAGGGGCAATTTCGCCGACGTGGGAAATTCGCGTTGTGGCGGCGTCGGTGTTGGGGCCGCCTCGCTATTATCGTCCACATGTACTTAAGCACTCGCGCTCAGCGCACTTATATGCTTATGCCTGGGACTTAAGCGCATTCTCTTCTTTCTCCTTCTCGCTCGCTCCCGCGAGGAACGCACACTTAAGCACATGTGCGCGAGAGAGAGAGAGAGAGAGACTCGGCCTTCACGTGCACGCATCGCTGCCCTTAGGTGGTAACGAAGAGAAACATCGCGGGAGAGAAAGAAAGAGAGAGAGAGAGAGAGGCAGAGAAGAGCTAACCATCGAGAGGAACGGCGAGAGATGCTGAGAGAAGAATGGCCGACCGCAATGAAGATTTTAACTGGTACCCTCGTTGCAAGAGAGAGAGAGAGAGAGTCCTTTTTACTTTTCTTCGTCTTCGTCTCTTCTTCTTCTTACGCTGCTTCTTCGACCATCGTTCTCGCACCGATGCCTTTTCTTTGCGCTGCGCTCTCTGTCTTTCTCATTTCGAGTAAGGTGCTTTTTTCTCTGTCTCATCTCTTCGAGCTCCGAGTTTTTGGGGCTACGGGTAGGATTTATCGAGGCCGCGTTTGCGCTTGGTAAAGTATGCGGGATGGAGATCAAGTGCGAAATTGTACGTTCAAATGTGAGAGGATGTAAACAAACGTATTTTCTCTTCTATACAGTTTTGAAAATTCTTCTTTGAATTAAAACCATCCTTTTGCATTATATATTATACGATACAAAAAGTAACATTGTACAACAACCCCATATATTCATCGGAAACAATAATGAAATCCATCCAAAGCAAACGAATCGCAAGAATCATTTCCATTAACGAGTCCCGCAACGACCTTAATTAAATAAAAGCCCCTAAAACCAAAGCCAATCCCCAGCAACTCAAACAATCTAATCGTAACCTAATCCAATTCTCCAACTCTCTCTCTCTCTGAATCCCTCCGCCCTGCTGCGCACACATACGCGTGGCTACACCTCTGCCACTTGAAAAAAAAACTCAATAATCGAGCGATGACACCGAAATCCGTCTCTCTCTCTCTCTCTCTCTTTCTCTGTCGCTTCGCCAGAGCAAACATACACACACGCGTCTAGCCGTCATCCCTCGCGTCGCCGCCCACCCATACGCACACACGTCCACATGTTCATATACGTATACGAACACACATACACATATACATATATATAGGGGGGAACGGAACTCGTGCGCTCGCGTGTGCACGCACACGCGGAGCTAACACACGCGATATCCGACTCGGGGAGGCGGCAGGTGCTCAGCCCGCCATTGGCCACCTCTCAAACATGGCCGGGCACAGGCGCGAGCGTAAGCGTCACATACACGTATATATATATAACCTTTTCCTTCCTCGTGGACCCGCTCGACATCGTGGACGAAATTGCAGGCGCAGGTTCGTGCGAGACGTTAATTCGCCAAGAGTTGCGGGGGGTGTGGGTTGGGGGTTTTGTTAAAGACCGAGTGTGTGCTGCACGGTTGACGAAAAGATAAAATTAATTTCTGTATATACCATATATATAAGAGAAAAGGAAATATTTTTATTTAAATTATTTTAAATTTAATTAATTGAAAGTTTAATCACATTCCTACATGAATGTGATTTTTTAATAAAAAGTCAACTTTATATAATAAATTCAGCACGAACTGTAATTGCAGCGTAATTTATTAGGGTTTTATTTACAACCTTTTCAATAAATAAATAATTCTCATGAAACAAGATATACAAATAAATATTCGCTCCAAACAGGATAACCTGTAGCTATCACCGAAAATCCATTCACCTTAATTAAGCGTCTCTGCAACTACAACAAGAGTCACCGTCGTTCTTGTAAATTTCCACATTAATCGAAAAGGCAATTAGGTTGATCGAAACGTGATCAAACATCTGGCCAAACAAATCGCACAGAAATATCCCTCTTCTTATTCCATTCCACACACGTATACATATACACATATACTCTATGACTATATACAGCGAACCAATGCAGACTCGCGCATTCACTCACCTTATTCCTCGACCCCCCGACGGGAATATTTAATTACAAGCTTCGGTAGTCGCGAGCGCGCGCGCGCGCCTCCCTTTCTCGAGAAACACATGCACGCGCGCTCGCACTGTGTTTACCCCGCGCAGCTGTAATTGCTCCGCGCGGCCTGGCAATTACATGGATCCGCGATTCCTTTCCTCTCCCGAAGATAAAGAGAAAGAGAGAAACTTACCGCGACCGCGGGGTAGAGAAAGAGAGAGAGAGCAAGAGAAAGAGAGGGAAAGATAAAAGGAGGCGCGGAACGCTAATTATATCGAACGTCGATCTCTCTCGCGATGCAGCGAGGAGCAGCACTACTACTACTACTACTACTAGCTCCTGCGCAGTGCACGAATTCGCATCGTCGATGATGACCCTTTTCGTGCGAGGCACCAACGATGCGCACCGTGATTTTTACCATGCGAGCTTCTTATATATATAATACTGGTAAGCGCCTATAATAAAGACCTTGCAAGGTAGCGGAGGAGTCCTGATGGTATGATTATACATCACGCGCGCGCGCGCGTGGGATTCCCACAAAATGGGAGGAGAGCACGGATGTATATATATATAAATGGAGTTTTTCTAATTTCAGATGGTTAGAAGTATACTTTATTATGTTATAATTTTTAATTCGACTAATTTGAGTTTTGAATAATAATAGATATATACGTAGCTCAGCAGGCGTGCGTAAAAGATACATACGTTTTATCTGATATGTAATTATAATACAGCCATCGCTAAGAGATATATCACTCGATGCTTTGTATATGGTATATAGTGCTACGGTTAAAAACGAGAATATAACGTTGACTAATTAGGAGATATGAATATAAGCGAGTGGCGGGCCGGGCTTTCAAAAAAAGATTTATATACCGACGCGGCAAATTTATGCACGTCCCAGAACTCACGAGGGAAAGACACACGCATATACACACACATACACACACAATGCATAAATATTCAATAAAACCTTTCTTCGGTTCTGACCGAACTATATCCTAGCCGGCCCCGTAGGAAATCCTAGAGGGAAAAAAAAGGTATTTTGCACGGGAGGAATTCGGTCGTAATAACCTCGCGACCAGAAGAGAGAAGAAGAAGGAAGCGCGCACACGAAACGGGGCAAAAAAGTAATACAGAGTATTAGGAGACGAGATATAGAGAAAAGAGTTGGGACGAAACGAAAGCGAGACGAAAGAATATGGGGACCGAGTGCGAGCTGGCTTATACTGGAAAAAAAAACGGAGCGAAGGAGAGAAAAGGCCCCGAGGAGCTGCGCGAGCATACATATATATACACAGACGAGCTTGGCTTTCTATAAATCATTTTAGTCCCTCAAATCCCGCGGACCCGTATTTACGAGCGTTCGAACAGGGCCCCTGTATATGTGTACACGTATGTATATACACATATACATAGGCGTATACACTTGGGCTTGTCTCTCTCTCGCGCGCGATTACCTCGCCTCGTCCTCCCGCGCCTCCCTCTTTTTTCTCTCTCTCTCGCTCGCTCGCTTACGTCTTTCGCACGACTTCTTTGTATTTAACGGCCGCGAAACTAACTTTTTTAACGACGGGACAAAGTTATACTTTTACGAGCGCGCGAGGCCCGAGGGGTAGGAGAGGTGGAGGAAGGAGGTGGAGGAAAAAAGAAACGAGGGACAAGACATTGAAATTCACGGAACTACAAAACGCGAAACGATCGCCGCTGCGATTTCGCAAGGGGAAAGTGAGAGAGGATTGAAATACAAAGTTTTCGAGGGATTTGCTATATAACTAAAGTATACGTATGTCGTAATGCTATTTCCGTGTGTATACGTGTGTGGGCCTCTATATATCGTTGCGCATGAGAGATACGTGATAAAATGTCGCGCGTTTCGTCTTCTTATAGTTTTTAGATTTTTTCCGGTGAGTGCATCACGCGGTGAATATATATACATATACGCGAATCCAGCCAAGGATTAATGACGTGTACATTTTTTTGTCTTTTTGCATTTATTTCGGGAGGGCGTATATAAACGCGCGCGATCGCAGTCGCAAAAAAAATACAAGATTTATTTTACGAGAGTAGCGCAGCGTGTAGTTAAAAAATGAATGAAGGTTTATGTGTCTATTATACGTAAAAATATTGGAATCGGGTCGCCCAGTTTTAACTTACGTATCATAACAAACCGAAAATGTGCGCCCAGCTTGCGCGAAGACTCATTTAAAGCGTATACGTTACAACTTCCTCTAAATCGTCATTTACATTTTATATTTGCGTTTTATTTTCATAATACGACACCTACAACTTTTCTACATTAAAAAAAAAAAATCATGTACACGTGAGGAGCGATAAAAAGATTTTTATTCAAATAGGTCAGGCGACACCTTACCCCTCACGCATGCGTGTGCACAGCACACATCAACCCCCCGGCGCGTAAATTCGTCGATAATATTGAAAAATGAGATTGGCGTGCGAGCGGAAAATCAAGGCGAGAATGCAGCTCGTATGTATATATATAATGTACCCATGGACGTGTATACACATGGAAAATCTGATTAAAGTCGAAGACGAGAAGGGAGAGGAAGGGAGTGCGTGCGTTCGCAATTGCGTTTTTATCTTATCGCGCCGAACGCGCTATATAAGCCCTCTGCGTGCGTTTCGCGCGCACTCGCGTATATGTTTAACGCACGCATCTATGCGCACGATTTCTCTCTTGCTGTCGCGGCCGACGATCGATACGCGTTTTTCTCTGTTTGCTTGTTTCCCAGCGAGAAATACATGGTAACGCGTATAGTGTATACGTTAAGCAAAACTTTTTTACATTTTATTTTCATTTCCCATATATAATACGAGCTCGTTTATATGTATATAATCAAGTTTAAAATGATATTCAATGTATAGCGCTATATATATATATATATATATATATATATATATATATATATACGGGTTTGTAATTTATTTCCATAATTATTTACAATTATACGAAGCGCTAATGTAATATTCACAGTTTCGTAAAATTATTTTGTGTATTATATGTAGACGCAAGAGCGCGTATAGACTTGTGCAAGTATATATGTGTATATATATATTATAAATAACTAATTAAGCATAAATTACCGTGGGCTAAATAATCAATACACACAATGCGCGAGCGAACCGAAAGAACGGGAAATACCCGACGCCGCCGGAGAATTCTAGACGATTTGTCGGGATAATCGAAACAGTGAAAGCGCGCGCGCGCGCACCGGATAACCCGCTGAAAATTTCACGACTATACGCGGGGCGAAGCCGAGCTCGCTTGCGCTTGGCAATATCGCACAAGCTTTTCGGTAATGCAAAGAGTAATTAACATTCCTGTTTTAATTACAGCCCGGCTCGCTGGTGCACGTCGTCCCTCTTTATTCTCGCGCGCGCGCACGCTGGGCTGGCCTTCCGTGCCATTAGCTGACAGCACGCTCGACTACTCGGCGAAATTTTCGCGCCGCACGCTCGCCTATTCACCTGCAAGCGGCCGCGAGAGGCTATTTACAATAAAGCGCATAATTCCCGGTATTATGTACTTTTTATTTTATCTCCCTATGTAAGTCCAACTCGTTAAAGTTTACCTTTTTATAATAGTGGCCTTTTATATATAAACTTTCTATGTATACGAGTATACGTGTAGTTCTGGCAAATTATGCTATAACAATTTTAGCAGAAACTCAGATACCGCAAACCGCAAGATAATTATCTATCAAAAAATAACGAAAACGGAGAAAAAAAAGAAACTGAAAAAGTGTTGATATCTTAACCAAACATTGTTATCCCATTTCCAACGCGTCAAAAACTCGTCAAATTCGAAACCACTCTACGGACACAAAACCTCAAAAAGAATCTCTCTCTCTCTCTCTCTCTCCCTTACACTCTCCTATACATCCATACACACATACACGCATACACAGAGCCGGCAAAGCAATTCCCGAACGATTTTTCGGTCGCGCGCATGCGGGGCGCCGGGAAATTTCGGCTGCTGCTGCTGCTGCTACTGCACCACCGGCCGCGCGCGACAGAGACAGAGACAACGGCGGCGCTGGGGCTTGCATCCCGTTCGGATATCCGCGTGTGCGCGCAGCCGTGTGACCTTGCTTCGTGCTATATATACACACACCGTTGCAACGACGCACAGGACGTGCGCTCGGCCGCGCGTATGCATCGCCGGCGATCATATCGACCTGTGCCACCAAACCTCTCTCCCCCTGCCCCCTCCCCCCTCTCCTCTCTCTCACTCTCTCCACACCTCGTTGACTTTCCCAAACACCGACGGCGGCGGTATAGCCACCCCCTCACACATACGCGTATAGCAAAAGCTCGTCGTCGGTGATTTCAGTTTCGGTGGTAGTGGGTGGCTCGAAACACGCCGTTACGTCGTAACGCCTCGCGCGTCATGTCCAATATACACGCCGTTCGCGTTATCGCTCGTGCGAGCCGCACGGCAGCAGGGCTGTGTAGGCGAATGCAAAAAAAAAACACACACACATACACATATACAGGAACAAAACGCATCCGGTGGTAGGACGCTTCTTTTTTTTTACGTTGTGCGCGCGCGTTTGTTTTTGTTTTAAATAAACGCGGAGGCTGTAGTCCTGTGCTTTTTTTTGGTATACGTATATGTATATACATACGTGTAAGCTCGGCAACGGCTGAGCCGCTTTTATTCGCGCGAGAGAGCGAGCGCTTTTATTGCGCGGAGGAGCGCGTGGCACATTTTCCGAGTTTCGCACGTTTTTAACCGAGGATAACGTATGCGCGTGGCTGGTGAGTGTATACGAGTGTATGTATGTACGTATATATATATGCGTATATACACGTATGTGGTGAAAAAATGTTGATGATTCGGGCAGGGGAACGCTGTTGTTGGACGATGTTTTATTGTGCCGCTGGTGCTTGTACGGTAACGTGTTTTTATGTTGCTCTGATGGTGACGATTTTCGTATAGTACTGCAGCAAGTTTATGTGTCCTTTAAAAAAAGGAAACGCAGAAATAACGGCGTTTTCGCTTGTGTGTAAATTTGTAAAATAATATATACATCAACTAAAATTATATCATTTTGATTTATAGATATATATAATCCTCGTAACTATAAACGTAACAACCTAGAAATGAATGTATAAGCTACGAAAAAGATTGACGCTTCATTTAAAAAAATCCACAACGCGAACACCGCAACGTAGACACGGACAGAACACAAATATTATCGCACCCTTGCAAAGGAGAACGGACGTGTGCGGGGCAAACCGCGCGCGACCGATTATATCCTCCGATCAGCAGTCATCGCGCATATAGTCGGCCCGCGGTGCTGAAAGTCACGGTATGGCCCTCGCACACCCACTCACACTCTCTCACGTGCAGCAGCGACGGCGAGGGCGGAGAGGGCAGAGAGAGAGGGAGAGAGAGAGAGAGCGGGGGGTCGTCGGGTCGGTCGGTTCCATTTTGTTTCTCTGCCGGCGTGTGGCGGTGCGATAGCAGCGGCACTCTGTCAGAGCGTGACGTTATCGCGACACCCCTTCTCTCTCTCTCCCTGAGCGAGGTATATATGTATATATATAAGCGTGAGAGAGAGAGAGGAAGGTAGGGGGTTGAGGTAGGGTACGTGAAAGTTTGTCCTTCTCTAGTACTCGCGCGGCTTTTGCTATTGCTTTCGCTACTTTTACTTTTTGGACGGGAGTATAAGAGAGAGAGGTGAGCCTTGAGTAGAAAAGAGGGTTGTGATAAGATTACGCTGCAGGGAGAATGAGAGAGAGAGTTAGAATTTCGAGGCATGAAATTGCGACCGGACAGTTTTTTTCCAACGCTCTATACAGTCTCTGCAGTATGTTTATCGTCGGTCTTCCATTCAATTAGAAAAGTTCAACTTAGATAAATTATATCTCTAATATATCTTTAGCGGGTAAAATGAAAAATTTTTCGTTCTCGCAGAATGCACCAGAGAATAAAGAGTTTACGCGTTGGTGTATATATATACGAGAGCGAGCATACCACAGCGGTGTGGATGCAAAACACGGACAAAGGTATATAAGAAACGACGAGCGCGGGACTTAAGGCTCTTCTCTCACTCTCTCTCTCTCTCCTCGCCCTGGCGAATCGTGAATGCGCGCGCGCGAAGGAACGTATTATATGATTTCGGATCGGAGCCAAGAGCGCATTTCAGAACGAGACAGAGAGATAGAGAGTAAGAGAGAGAGAGAGAGTGTGCGAGAGAGAGAGATCCCTCGCTCGGATCTAACCAGGTATGCAGCCAGAGAGCGCGGGTTGAAAATAAGCAACGACACGCCATCAACATAGCATCGCCATGGCGGAGGGGAGAGCTTCTCTCTCTCTCTCTCTTTCGTCGTCGCATTTGACTTTTTTGCCAGCTGGCAGCCTGTTATAGCGGCAGATGATCTCCGCGCGAGAGCGCTTCTCTCTCTCTCTCGCTCCTTTTCTTTCTCTCTTTTCTCCGGCTCTCGCCGCTCGCGTCATCCCTTACCCTTTCTCCTCCGTCTTCTTTAGCCCTTTTATTTCGGCTCATCTTTTACCTCGCGAGCGAGAGCTCGCCTTTGGATTTCTCCTTTTTCAGCAGTGCGAGCGGGCGAACTCGCGCGTGCAGTTTCTCGTTTTGCTCGGATAAAAAGAAATGTGGAAACAAAATATGTCTTTTATCAGATTCTATAATGCGCAGCTTCTATTTCTGCCTTCCCGCCAATCTAAAAGCTTTTATTTCTTATCTTGTAAGTAAGAGTAAGAGGGAACTGCATATTTTAATGGAATATTATTAATGATTTCCGAAACATTGAGTTTGTTGAATGCAAACTGAAGAATTTACAATAAAGTTTGGTACCGCAGCCATTGCAAGTCAGTCCCGTTGGTATTCCACATTTCCATTCTCCAAAAGAAAATCGCTCGACCAAAACAAGTCGCTTAACACCCCTGCACCTTCGATCCCACGATAAACGGTGAAAGTGTAACCAAGAAACGAAAAACAACAGCGGCTCCAATGAATCAGCCCAATGAAAATTCCAAATTTCGAAGGACTCGCAGCCGACTTTTCATATCTCTTCCGCTGACCACATGGTACCAATGCACGCAGCCAAACACACGCGCTTGCTACACCTCCTTCCTCAGAATATATATCGACGCGATCTCTCCTCTCTCTCCTCTCTCTCCTCTCTCTCCTCTCTCTCTCTCTCTCTCTCTGTCTTCACGCACACCACAGTGGCAAAGCTAAGGCCCTTACGATTTATTTCCTTGTGCGCGAGCGCAGTCGCACTTCCGAGACGAATAAATTCCTTACTCGCGCGAGCCCGCAGGGAGGCGAAGCGCGTCACGCTTCCGCGCGTCTTATTCTTTCAACGGGCATGCGCGCGTTCGCCATATGCCTCTCCGGAGAATTGGCATTACACCTCGCGCGAGCGTCCGTGAGAATCGACGGGCGACGGAGAATCGAAACGGCTTTATACTCAAGACTCTGTGTGTGAGTATGTGCCATACGAATATAGTAGTATAGTAGAACGTATATAGAGAGGAGGTGAGAAAGTGAGAGAGAAATCCTTTCGAGCTATATATATCTGCGCCACGCGCGACGGGACGTCCGATTTCCTAATATTAACCGTAAAATAGTGCGAGAGGAGGTACAGACGAGGAAAACACATGTGTGATGTTGGGGTAGGAGTGTGATCCCGTGGAAAATGAGATTTTTTTTATGTTGCAGGTGATTTATATACGTTTTGGAGTCTTCGGCTGAACATGTAAATATATTTACCAATCGATCTGTTTAATAAAAATATAATTAAAAAAACTTCTGTCATTTCCTTGAAAAAAATCACAATTTTTTGCTTTAATTAATTACAAGTTGCACAACCCTTTCTTATCTAACGGAATTCTCAAAAAACCAAGAAACCGACGATACTCCGAACGCTACAAATGAACGTCGGAGAAGCAAAAAACAACGAGGCAAAAGCAGACCAAAGACTCTCCGGAAAAAAGTTTTAAAAAATAGCCTATAGCAGCGCACAACAAACGAGACGAAAAAAGGGTAAAAAAAAAAGAAAAGAGAGAGACGCAAGGAAGACGAACGAACGCCGGTGCCGAAGGAGCCGCAAGCGCGCGCACTACGGTGCGACACCGCTCACAGCTCTCGCGCGCAGGGATATCCTAAACTCGATCGAGTTGCCATAAATATCGGAAGGCCCGGTAGAGCCGGTGCGCAATCCCTTGAGAGAGCGCCCGTACGCCGCCGGAGAAAAAAGAGAGAAAAACCACGACGACGGCTTTGCCTCGAGACGAAATTTCCGAGAGAGAAAGAGAGAGAGAGAGAGAAGGAGCGACTCTTGTTTGCGTGTACGACAGAAATCTCCGATTTTTATCGGCTCTCGGAGACACGGGACTGTGGTAACGAGAGGATTCGTAATCCCGTCAACGCGCGTCCATCGAGCACCGCCATCTCGTCGCGCACACCGCGGTATATACCGAGCGATGAGAGAAGAGCCGTGATAAATTTGACGCGCGCATTGCAGATGAGACGAGTAAGTATAAGAAGACGAGAGCAATGAAATCGGGAAAGGTGAAGTGACATTTGTTGAGAAAAAGGTTTACTTGGACGTGTGCGAAAAGACGAGTACGTAATGATGATGATGATGATACCTCCGTCATAACTGTGTATCGTTAGGAAATTGTAAATATACTACTGTTTTAAATAAGTATACAAAGTTTTTGCAAATGCTTTTTAATTATTTTAACAGAATAGTATTATAATTCAGGGTCTGTTTTAAGGTTTATGTAAACCGGATAATCGGTTAAAAAAATCTTAAAAGACGAAAACGCTAATTAAATGCAACAATATTTTGAAACCGTCAAGAAGGGCAAGTCTTCCCCAAAATCGTACCTGCGATAAATAAAACTCACGAGCCATTACGACAACCTAATCACGGCGTTTAAGGCCATTGTCAGCGGATTGATTTAACGTCCTCCCATTGACACTTGACTCGCGAGAGACGAGACAGCGAGATAAGATAGAAATCAAATGGCGCGAGCGCGCGGAGAGAGCCGAGCCGAGAGAGAGAGAGAGAAAGAAAGAGTGAAAAAAAAGACGACGCAAGGCGCGAGAGACGAAAGGGGTGATACGAGAGGAGGAATCGAAAAGAGAGAGACGAATAGACGGAAAGACGAATGCGCGTCCGCTTGACTGTCGGAGGAGCGTCAAATATCGAAAGAGAGAGTCCTTCTGTTCCGAGAAGCTCGTCCGCGTTCGCTGCGAGCGCGACGGTTGTTAGTTTCGGCTTTAAACCGAAATAATTAATCAAGTGGTCCGGGCCACCAACTCTCCCCCCTCCTTTCTCTCCTTTCTCTCCTCTCTTCGAAAGAGAGAGAGAGAGAGAGGGCCTCAGGGTATCCATTACATTATACATCACGCGGATACTCGAATTCTAATTTATTCACGGCCGTCCGAGAGAGCGAGTCTCTTCGAAACTTTGCCTTCTCCGAGTTCACTTACTGTCTCGACGTTCCCCTCCTCCTTTTCCTCCTCCTCCTCCTCCTTCTGGTCCTTTTGTTCGCGAGAGGCGCTCCTTTTTTCTGATAAATCTTTCGGACGGCCCGTAATTGTCGCGCTTGCACCTTGCGACAAGTGTGCGACCGCCGCGCGCTGTCGCTTTGTCCCCGGGATTTCTATGTTATCTTCGGCATCGATCCCCCGTGCCAGCAGACAAGGAATCTATATCTAATTGACGATTTCGAGAGACGCGCTGAAAGGAAAAAGGAACACACTGCTGCTGCTCCTGCCGCACATTGCTTCGAATGTTAATGGGCCTCGTGCCTTTCGTATCGTAATTTCTTTTTCGAGGCGTAAGTAGCCTGAGAACTTGTCACTTAGTATCCTCTTGCCAAGTGATTTCAATCTAATTAGATCTCTATAGAGCAATTGTATAAAGGAAAGGTATATATATACTCGAGGTTTCTCTTCTAATTAATTTGTAATTTCATAGGATATATGCGATTCAAGCATTAAGAGAGTTGAATATTTATTTTTGTTAAATGCAATTTTATACCGTCACCTCACACAACATTTTTAGTTTTCCCGTAACGAGTTTTAATTAGAGCTTTCGCGTGGATGTAAAAAAAGGCACAACCCACCCCTTTGCTCTTTTCCGCGCGAGTGTGTATATAAAAAGAGAAAGAGAGAGAACATTGCACACGAGAACTTGTCGTGGAAAGAAAGAGACGCGTAGAGGCAGTGCTTCTCGTTAAGCGCTTTAAAATCGCGTGGATATAGCATGTTTCTCTGGTTCTCCTCCCGCCCCCAGCTCTCATACTCCCTCTTTTTCCGCGACCGCGTCAGACGCCGCTGGGACAGATTAGCGCGTGTTACGCGAGCCTCTCTCAGAAGACCTGAACGTGCCTTAACGTCACTCTTTACTTTCGCCGTGTAATTTAACTCGTTAAAATTTTAACTTTTCCCGTAATTTCTATTTTTAGATTTTCTATTTTCAGCGTGTATATATATATATACACATCCTTAATGAAGAATCCCGTATCCTTGAGAGTTTCTAATTTTTTTTTGTTTCGTTGCCAACCAAGGCACAACAATTATCCTCGTAATTCTTATACAGTGCGTCAAAGATGCACGATTAAGAAAAAAAAAATTACGCAGATTGCGTTGCATAATTACCCCGTCGGCCATCAATAGGACGATCATTTGCATATTTATGACGTCAAGGCATACATGCGAAACTCGAATTTGCGATTGATCGGACGATCCAAGCTGTTTATTAAAAATATATCGCGAATTATAATAGACTTTTTCTGCGTGTGCCGTTCCTCGCAGTCTTTTTTGCTCCTCTACTCGCGCACGCGCACTCTGTAGTAATTTTCTTTGACGAGTTCCAGAGAGTGGACTATGCGCGATTATAATTTCATTTATGCACGGCGAGCCGCGAGTGCCATTAAGGGTTCCATCGTGAATAATTAGGTAGAGAAAAAAAAGGTTGAGCGAGAGAAGGAAGACAGAGCAAGGAAGAAAGAGAGAGAGAGAGACGAGATATCGGCTTGATCGACGTCATCCCAATCCTCGAGACGATAGGATTTGATTGGCTCCTTGCCATGGCCGTGTAACTTGAGGTCTTGGCGAATTCCGCGATATATACTTTTACGATGCGTTCCAGCCAGGTTTCTTTTGATTTTCATCGAATTTTCAGTTTTGGCGCTCCTCAGGCGAATGGGAATTCGGAAAATTGGCAAAGAATGTAAAATATTTCGAAGTAAACTATTTCGAAACGTTCCATAAATTTCGTCCGAGTAAAAAGGGTTTACGGTTTCCTACCATCTAAATTTTCAAAGCAAAAAGTTCCTGGTATATACATATAAGAAAGCATAAATTTTCTATCAAATGTTTGCGATTCCCGCCGCAGCGTTATATTTCGATGACGAAATAAATTGAATTAAAGTATGCAAAAATTATTCACGGAATCGAGCACAAAAAGCAATTTTCTCTTTCGCCGAGGAATCCACCTCCGAATCCCGCTTTAATATCCTCGCGTTATCAAATCCATCGTTCTTCATTCCCCGTCCCTCTCTTATTATACATCCCTCGACCTCCCCCGTCCTCCTCCTCCTCCTTCTCCACCTCCACCTCCAGCGCATTTCTTTCCTCGAGTTCTCGTCTGCGCGCGCTCGGTGCGTTTCTTGCGCAGGATAAACCGGGATAAATGTCCCGGAAATATAGCGAACCCCCGCCGTCGTCGTGGTCGGGCGACCGGAAATGGAAGCTTGCGGTCGGATGCGGATACGTATACCGATATTTCGTTTGGCTCTGCGAATTTTTTCCCTCCACAAATACGTGTATAAATACATACATACATACATATATATACATACACGCGCGTTACATTTTCTCCTCTCGTTCTCCTAAGGTCACGTCGTAATACACAGCTAGTCCTCGATATCCGGAGGGTGCGCGCGTGTAGAGGGCCGAGATCCTCGATTTTGTACGCGCCGACAGTTCCTAACTGCCGGCGAGTATGCTGCCGGCTATATGGTCTTCGCAAAGAGACCCCGTCTCCCTATATGTGTTTTGCTCAAGTCACTTAAGTTCACGATTGCGGGAGCGAGAACAGCGGCCCGGCACGTCGTGTACGAAGGACTCGAACAACTACGTATATATATATATATATCTACATCCAGCCTATCTTCGTAATCGATCTACTTAAAATAACCTACAAGTACGGGTATATCACTTAACTTTGAGTACAGCTGATATATAACACACTACATTTAGCTAAGAAAAAGTACTTTAAAGGTAAGTTTTACTCTTTCGCGTATATAACTTACATTTTCGAAAAATACGAGAGCCATATAACTCGGAGCATTTCAAGAACAAGTTACACCCGGCATTATACACCCTTTCTCTCTCTCTCTCTCTCTCTCTCTCTCTCGTCTTGCCTCGCGTAAGGATCCTCGCGGAAAACGAGTAATAAGACAGCGGAAACAACAAAGGAAAGCAGCCGAGAGAGAGGGAGAGAGAGTGAGAGAGGCAGCAGCAGCAGCGACGTCTCGCCGGACCGAGCTGTTGCAGGGGGTAGCAGTCGTCGTCGTCACCGTAGTAGTAGTAGTAGTAGTTGCAGCAGCAGCAGCCGCCGCCGCCTCGGGAAAGAGCTCGCAGAAAACGCGGCGGGACGAGAGAGGAGGAGAAGGTGGAGAAGAGGGCGAGAGGGGTCCCGCGGAGATTTATGACAGGCGTTAAGCAGTAATGAAATTGCTCGTTGCTCGTTCCTGGCGGGGGTGGGAACCGGGCGGCACAGGGCTGCTGCGTATATATATATATATATATACGTTGGCGTAGTCACGTGGCGCAATTACCTTTGCCAGCTGTGTGTGTGTGTATGTATGTGTAAGAGAAAGAGAGAGAGTGCATCACAGTGTGTAAGAGAGAAAGAGACTTTAATTCGTCCTTTCGCGGACCCGCCTTTCTCGTGCGTGTTATCTGCGCGCACGCGCTCGTAAAGCTGCAGCGAGACGCATGACTCTCTACCTTGGCTGCTGCTGCTGCTGTTGTTTGCTCTTTCTAGTACGGATACGTTTGTTTCTTTCTTTTTCAGACGGCTCGTTTAGATGCGGCCCTATCTCGTTCTCTTGATTCTATTTGATTCGCGACGATTTACCGCGGTGCGAGCTTTAAGTTAGCGCTAAACGGTATAGTCGATGTACACACACACACACTTATTATAGTTAAGGGTTTGAAATGGTCTTAGAAGAGGTTTTTATGTATATATATATATATATATATACGTGCAATAGTACCGCGGTGAACTCAGAAAATTTAACGGAATGACCTGCTGCGCGGCGGCGGCGGCAGTTCTTTCACTATATGTATACTATACGCGAATGCACCTCTGGAATGTTGATTCGAATAATTAGAACTCGCGCGCTACGAAACAAAAACTCGGCGACGCGGGGCGGCCAAATACACGCCGGGGCTCCCCATAAATCATTCTCTCATCGCTATATTCCAAGGCAATCGAGAAGAATCTCTCTCTTTCTCTCTACTCTTTCTCTCCTTCTCCCGCCACAAGAAAGCGCGCGGCGCAAAAGTTCACGTCGGACTTTTCGCGCGCTCGCAGATCGGAATTTCGATGGGGAGGGCGCCAGTAGTAGTGAATAGTTCCGCTCGACGAGGCGTTGATTAGCGCTCCGCGAATGTTTTCCTCTTTCTCTCTCTCTCTCTCTCTCTTTCTCTCGTTCTCACCTGCGTGCGGAATGCAGCCTATCACTATGCGCCCGCAAAAAACTAGTACTTCGTCTCGACGAGGTGAGGTGAGAGGAATAGTGTGTGCGAGGTAGTGTGTAGCAGTAGTCGGAAGAGTCGCTCGGCCGTGTAGGCATTAGGGGCCCGAAACGCGCGCGCGTGCACGTTGTTGTAAGCCGACACGTTGCGCGCACAGCAGTGTGCACTGCTCGTAATGCAGGGTAGAAGAGGAGGAGGAGGAGGAGGAGAAAGACGACGAGACGGTGTATACGCTTACCCGGCCATGATCGCGATTATGCCAGGTGTAAGCTTACAAGGGAGTTGAGTTTTCGATGGTTCTTTTTTTGCTGAGAGGATGGGGACTTGCTGTGAGAGACGAATTTTTTTTTTTTTTTAGTTGGCAGTGGAGGATGAGGATAACTTTAATTTGCTGAGAATTTTCGGGTATCTTATCAGTTACTTCAAAGTATTTAAAATACCTCGATATATTTTTTTATAATGAATCGGAATGATTTCTTGTAAAATCCTATCATTTAAAACTTATGGTAACGCTACAAATATCTTTTCGGTATATCAAAAATGCATAAATACGTGTCGCGTGTCATTCTTCATACAACTGTCATTGTAAAATATTTAAAACTCAATGAAAATTATTTTAAATTCCTAAATATTAAATATTAAAATCATTAAAATCTATAAGAATCAAAAAAATGAATCCTAACTGAAACAAATATTGCAGTGTATGTGTAAAGAAAAACAAGCAAATAAATCGATCAAAAATACAAGCAAAACAGTTGTATACGGCAACGACTCAATTTTTAAAAGAATATCTCCAATACTCACAAGTGCATAATATACATGACGCGACCGTTGACCTCGGCCTCTTAATTTATTTGCGCCGCGCGGAAAATAAATTCCATAAAGCGCTTTCGCATACACATACACACACTCTCTCTCGCCGCAAAAGCTCTTAATGAATGGAAGGCGCTTACATAATTAATGCACATCTCGCGACTTTAACTGTCAAGACAAATCCAGAGTACGCGTCGCGAAATCGGGACTGGCGCCAGATAATGCATTTTAGCGCTCTCTCTCTTTCTCTTTCTGCTCTCATATAACGCGCTCACGAGAACGAGTGCATTGTTCATTCGTCTTCGCGCTCGATTCGCGCGTGCTTTGCACTCGTTTGCTCGAGTGATTGTAACGCACAGGCACGCAGCTGTCCTTCTCAAATATGCCAATTAATTATACGCAAAATGCACCGTATAGCAAATTGATGTTTTCATCAGAATCATTTTTTAACTCACGCGTATAATTGATATAACATTGATGTATATGTAATTACTTATACACTCTCAAGCCAGTGTACATGTATTTTAGCTTTTGATCTTTCTATACTTTTAACGTTAAAATGCCGGATGAGCTCTTTCACTCTTACCTCGGAATTAGATTTTATTATATATAATTCAAGACGGAACGCGGAAACGCACTCAGCGATAAATCTTGGGGTATTAGAACTACACGGTTTATCCGCGCAAAGAGAGAGAGAGAGAGCCTCGTTCCGCAGGATCGCTAAAACGTACGACTCGCAGGGAATAAAAATGCGGGAGGGGGGAATTGGAGTAAACAGCGCGCTACCTTAGTACGAGCTTCTCTCTCTCTCTTCTTCGAGTCGATCGACCTCTCGCCCTCTCTACGAAGTACGTTATTCCGGTAAACGTTCCCGGAGACCATAAGGTCTGATCAGCGCATCGGAAGTCACTATATAGCAACGGCAGCAGCAGCAGCAGTAGTGGCAGCAGAGAAAGAGGGGAAGGGAGAGATGGGATTCCTTATATAGAGATGGCCGCTCGTGATATAAGATCCGGCGGATCCCGTAGGAAATCCCGAGAACGGATCTATCTTACCCCGAGGGATAGCCGAGGGTGGGAGGGGGTGAGGGGGTTCACCTGTCAGCCTGAATTAAAGGATGGCCGGGTCGCCCCGGTGAAATGGAGAGAACGAGAGCTAGCTGCTGCCGTTGCTGCTGCTGCTGCTGCGTGCAAAGACGGTGAAGGCGGGAAAAGGAAAGGTCGTTGCAATAAAAGAAAATGTTTGTTAAAATGCAGACGCCAAGGTACGATGAATTTTCTGGGAATTAGTTGAATAGTATATGTTATTGCGTTATATGCTAGGCTGAATTTGAGAAAAATTCATTAGCAAAACAAGACAGGAAGCATTTCGTTCCACTAGTTGTGCAAAACAAACATTAAAAACAGCATCGTGGATATCCGGTAAAAGAAAGAGCGCATCTCAAATCTATTACTGTAGCTATATAACGGACACCCGTCTTCGAAAATTCACTCGTCAATCGTCTCGCAGGCTTGCATTCCAGTCTCTTATTCCGATCTATCGCAGCAAAACACGTGAACCAAGCGCCAGTCATCTAATCGCTTCTGCACGCCTTTGATCCGCCCCGTTGCGGAAGGTCTTCGCGATTTTTGCGGTACTTAACGCGATGCGTCAACTCATCTTCCCTTTTGTCGTTCCGGAATTTCATCTTCCGCTCGTGTTCGTGCGTCGATAATCGCTGCGGTTGCGTGCCAATATTTAAATTATTTCATTACGTTATATCGACATGGCACGCGTGAAATTCCAAGTAAAGCCGAAAAGATGAGAGAATTTAGCAGAGGAGAGAGAAATGCGTCACACGCGAGTGTGTTCCTAAATAAGGAGCAACTTCAGTGTGTGTCGTGTTCCAGATTTTTCGGCAATTTTATGGAAATACATGTTTTCTCTGCGTTTGCGTCATCGTGAGCGACGAGGTATTAAATTAAGGCTTTTTATCTATAACGGGCTTACCTTATACACTCGGTATATACATATATATCTCTCTTTTCCAAACTGTACGCGATTAACTTGGCATAAGCGAGTTAATAAAAGTGAATTTACGTTGACTCGAGAAAAATTCGAACGGTGGTTTCACGTACCGATAATAACCCAAAAAAAAGAAAAAAAACAAATGGCAAACGAGAGCGAAAGACTATGTACAGCCTTAAGCTAGATTAATGTACAGCGGCAATTATTGTTGATCAGTTAAGCCAGTAACTACTGCCTTAAGGTAGCTAGACGTGAAAATGATAATATACATAACACAGACGTTAATTCGAAAGGGAGAACGCGTGCGATGTAGTGGTACGCTGCGACTGCAAGCGAAAATAAAGAAGGGCAAACATTAACTCTGCTACTGATACGCAACTCCACTTCAGTATGCTCAGGCAGGCTCACGTACGATTCGGAGCAAGTATTTTATAATTTATGCTCGTGCACACACGTGCGCGCGTACACGACGGCTACTCCGGGCGCGATACGATCAATTAACGAACGAGAGAGAGAGAGAGAGAGCGCATTTATAATTAATTAATAATGCATTAATCATAAAGCTGAGATCAGAAATTTCATATGACATGACTCGCGGCACTCACTCTCTCTCTCTCACCCTCTCTTTCCATCTCTATTTTCCCTGTATATATAGCCCCTGCTCGACGCGTTAATTCGGAATTAAAATGGCCGCGATGCGTTCATATTTTGCTGCAGTGTGTATGCGTGTGGGAAGCGAAATCCGACGCGGGTATTTTTATGGAGCGAAATAATTAACGGCGCGCGTGGCTGTTTCCATAAATTCGATCGCGGCCGCTTAAAAACAATCGGCATGGACCAATCGGATGCCATGGACGTCTCCCTTTTTCCCTCTTTCTCGTTCGCGTAAAGGGAGAAGAGGAGGAGGAGGGGAGGCGATTTATGTCAGCTGGATAAGTTCTATGAAAATTCAACTCCCCCTGATTGTTCGCGTGCATTTTGCAATAACGTTGGGGGGGGGGGGAGTGAAAGAGCTGATTTTCCCAGTGCATAATGAACTCGCGAGTTTATTGTGCGCGTGTGTATGTGTATGTGGAGGTGGAGAGCGTTATAGGGATTGCAGAGCCGCCCCGAGCGGCAGTCTGTTCGGTTGAATCGCAGTCGTGAAATTATTAGATAATCGAGTTTCCACGAGTAGTATATATACACGCAGGGCACATTTAAATGGGAAACTTTGTATAGCTATTTGCACAGTGACATTGGCAGTTTATCGAGAAACATGTGTCACTTTATTTACAGCACACTTATACATTTAAACAAATAAATTCTAGCAGGGTTCAACTATATCCAATATCATATAGCTTTACTATTTCACTGGCGTTCTCGCGTCTCTTAGGCCTTAAACTTTATATCCCCCCGTACGTATAGACATACATATATATATACACATCCACGAAAACCTTTGCGTTAAAAGTGCAAACGTGCGAGCGCGCTGGTAGGAAAGACGCACCACATTCCACCTTCTGGCAAATGTGTCTCTTCCCAACTTCCCGTGAAAAATAAATACGCGTCCCTTTAAAAAGCCATGACCACGCGCTGGGTAGACGTGGACCGCCAACCATTTCAAACATTCATCGTCCGCGCGCGAGCTCATCATAAACTATTCAAAGCTCGCGCGTAGCTTGGCCGCGACGGATCGAACGCCGAATTAGTGTTCGATGCGCGGCACACACCCACGTGTATATGTAAGGACATAAGAGTGTAAGGGAGGGGGGAGGAGAGGAGGTGAACGAGAGCAAAGCTTTCTATAAGACTGGTATCAGTATTTACGAGGGATGTTAGCCCCTCGGGAGACCATTAAACGTTCACCGGAGATTCGCCGCGCGGTCAAGTAATCCGGTAGACCCGTGCGAATGCACACGCGCCCATGTGCTGCCGTATGTATGTATAGGAGCTTTAGATTTTGCCGGCGCGTCGCGTGAATTTTCTATATTATCCTGGACGCGAGAGCACATCACATGGAATTTTTAACAGCAGACGGGCTTACGTTATTCAAAGCTTTCCCTTCAGTTTTCCTTTTTCAGCAATCTTCGAGCTACTCTTCTTTCAATTTCTCTACGTCGTCAGATCGAAAGGAAATATTTAGGTTCCTTCGGTCCCTTGAGGATTTATCAATATCGTGCGTTTATCATCGATCAGAGAGAGAGAGAGAGAGAGTATACAGGGCAGTGAAAATCTCATTACTATAAATGAACAGGTCATCGGTTAGAGCTGCCAGGTGTGCGCGTGCGTGGGTTAACGAAGGAAGTTGGAAGTGTATATGCTAACGCGCGGTCGTACGTATGTATATAGCACCTCGCTGATAGAGGGAGAGAGGGAAAGAGGAAGGGTTCGAAACGCATTTGCTTGGATGTATCGATCGATGACTAACTCAAGCGCGTGTAAATGCCCACGCGGTCGAGCGTTGCCGTCGTCGTGCAAACACGCGTTTCCTCAATCTGTTCGCGAATCAAATAGTTTCTTCCAATGCGATTTACCTTTAGTACGATACGATCGCTTTTTGTAATTATTTTATCATTTTTATTTGAATCAAACAAGATTGAAATACATTATTTCATCTGACCAGATTTTAGTACCCTGTTGAAATTAAAGGGCAAAACATTACGAGTCATTAAAACTTCGTAAAAGCTAACGCACCCGGCCATTCCCAAAATCCATTTGTGAGCTATATATATATCGATTACCCGAGAATCTTCGGGAGTCCCTTTTGCCAGTCGATGACTCGTCGCCGACCAAGAGTAGTATAGCAGCTCACATACACATATATACGCAATTCTCGTGTAAGAGACCACCACTGCGCACCCCCTTCAAATTTCCCATCACCCACTGCTGCTGCTGCTGCGACCGCCGCGTGAAAGTGCTTAATGTATTGTGAATAATATAATCCGCGAGTCACCCCCCGGATGGCCAACCCGAGGGTAGGATTCAGGGACCCATACATACGCGTTGTATATAGAGCAACCGAGAGACTAGCCGTTCCCCCATCAAGTATTGATGGTACTTTGACCATCATGTTGCAGGTATATGTGTGTGAGTGTGTATATACACAAGAAGCGCACTTTTACGTCACGCGCACATGCGCACTCGAAAACCCGTGCGTTCGCGCTATATTATTGGTATTGAATCGTATAGTATATGTAGCAAGCTGCACTTTCCTTAATAGCGCGAGCGCACTGGACTCTCGGATCGAAGCCAAGAAACACACGCGTTATATAGACGACACGCGTAAAGTGTATATATATACGTGCGGATAATGGATGAAAGGTCGTCGCGAAGTGCCTTTGTCGTCGCCGCTGCCGTTTCTGCTGCTACTACTACTACTACTGCTACTGCTTGCGATAGCATACGTATACGCATTGTACTTTCAAAGTAGGAGAATCATTGATTGGATGTTTTAATGCATGGGGAATTTGTTCGATTCACTGTATACGCGCGACGATGCTTTTGTCGGAATGATAGAACTGATGGATGGTTGGTATATATCTATATATATATATATATATATATATAAAATACATGCGATTAGTTTGAATTATACGAGAAACAGTTTGTGTGTAATGGTATGCAAACGTGTAGTACAGGGATATTACACATTCCTTACGTTAACCCGTATATATACACGATTCTGAAGTCATCGTTCAAAATATATATGTGTATATACAAAAATATTAGTTCATCCGGAGAGAGAGAGAACGAGAGGAGCACATAACTCTCGAGAAAATGAAGATACAGTTAGAGAGGAGAAGCAGCAGCAGCTCGTATTTATAAAGTTGGAATAAATCACAGACCCGGCTTGGTATATACACCACGCGAGAAGCAACTGATGCCAACCGGCAAGTATATAGCCCGCTAGCGGCCAAAGTGGACGCGGACGAAGGTTTTAGTGTCTACGCAACGGGTTTATAAGCGCGGGAGCGAGAGAGAGAGAGAGCATTTTCCGAACGATCGAGGCCCCCGCGAGCACACGAAATCGTTGTAACTAATCCTCCGTCGAGTCTTTGCATATGGATGGACTTGAGCGTATATATACGCAGGCGTCCATTACGAGATTCGCGAGGGCGCTAATGTGTCCCGGTTCATGTATGTATATATACATACATACATACATACATACATACGTATATGCGTATAGCTGCGTGGCATGCATAATTGGATTAATTTAAAGGATAATACTACCGCAGCCCTTTTCGCGCGTATAACGCGCCTTCCGATTCTTTCCGTCTGCATTCGGTCTCGCGCGTATATAACGCGTGTGGTGTTACTCTCTGGCAGCGAGAGCGTCGCCAAGAATTACGGACGCATAAACGGCCTCCTGACAGGCCGAAGAGAAATGAGTCTCTGCCCACGGCTTCCTGTGGGAATAATGTGACAGGCGCACTTAGTCATTCCGATTCCCGGAATGAGCGTTTCTGCATCATCAAGCGCGACTGAATAATTTTCACTATAGCATACGCGCGTGCGCGTGCGGATCTATCGCCGCACGAGAGAAAGTTATATCGAATGGGAGAAGACGATAGTTGCATGAGGTTGTTAATACAGACCGAGGTTTGTCCATCTATCGATATCGATTCGTCATGTTGGCTAAAGCAAGATGGAAGAAAATGACGGTGTGTAATGCGCGTGTTATCGCAGATTGAATCTACGCATCGCCTATAGTGAGATTGACAATGGTTATAACGTGTTTTTGTAACAAACCATAGTCTATACGTATATTATACTGGCAATATTTGAGCCAGAAAAGCAGAATTTTTCTGAATTTTAAAAATATATAGCGTAGAGAACGTTCTTTCAACACAAAGGGCAGTTATACAGGACGATATACAACGGGAGAAAGAGAGAGAGATTGAAAAAGAGAAACGCGCAGGCAAATCAAGAGGAGGGTCGCGCACAGCAGCATACCGTCCAGGACTCGTGGTTAAGCCGCACGGACCAGCTCTCTCTCTCTCTCTCTCTCATGCGCGGGAGGATTACCGCGAGCGACAAGTGGGACCGTAAAGGCTAGCCCTTCCCTCCCGAGTTAATGCCACGGCGTCAGTGGTGACCCTCCCTCTTCCTCCCTCACCTTCTGTTTTCCTACGCACACGCCTCACCTCTCGTGTGCGCGTGAGATACGAATATTTTAAATCCTCCAGGGATTAGGTGACGCGCGAGTGCGTGAATATATACATATACGAATAAACATACGCGTATACGCTTAGAATAAGGGCGATTTAACGCGCTTTTTTTAATATATATCGACGAGGTAAGTGACACGAGTACGAGAGAGAGAGAGAGAGAGAGAGAGTAGGGGAGGAATGAGAAAGAAAGAGAGTAGGAGTGGGAGAAAGATAAAAAGCTCGTTGGCAGGAGAGCTTGAGGGATTAAAGGCGATAAATTTCACAAAAATGGAGGCTTAAGCTGTCGCGAGGAAAATGCTCTAATCCGAGGGTCCGCGCGCTGCTGCGCACTCTGTCGTCGGGAAGGGAAGAGGGGGTGGATGGTGGTACCAGGATCGTTTTCAGGAAGTACAGTTTTTTGCAATTATCTCTGCGAGAGTGAGAGAGAGAGCGCAGCGACTCTTAGAGCGCAGGCTATCGTTCCTTCATTCTCTCTCTCTCTTTTATTCCGGGTCGCGAGGCTTCGAGCAGCGGATTATATGATTACTTCTGCGCGACCGGGAAAGAGAAAAATGAAATTTCAACGAGGTCGATCGACTTACAGCCAAGGGTTTTACGTTTCAAAATCTTAACGTTGCGATTAAATTTATAAAATTATTTAAACTACCAACAATAAAGTACATTACTTTTGCACGAATACATATATATGTATATACATAATACAGCAACGTAATCATTTCAAAGGCTCACGAGAGTGAGATCCAAGGGGACAGCCGTCCGCCGTAATTTCCTCTCTATTCTCTCGCTCCTCCGTCACACCAACCCGGCCAACGTTTCTGCATATACGCGTATCTCGGTCGCCCCCTCCCTCTACACACACGCTCACGTATATACACCTCCCGCTTTCGCCTCTCTCTCTCTCTCTCTCTCTCTCTCTCTGGTACCTCTTCGCTCAGCCCCCGGGCGACGGCGGCGACGACGACGCGGGCCTCTCTCTCTCTCTCTCTCTTGCTCTGGCGCCGCCTTGCATTTGAATATAATGCTCTCGTGCGGCCGGCCCGTCACGCACACTGCCGCCGCCCTGCCCTGACTCATTCGGCTATAGCGCGAGCAAGAGAGAGAGAGAGACTGTAATTATGTTGATGCGCGCGACCATTGTTGTGCGATGGCCGCGAGCGCGTGCACGCGGAGAAAGAGAAAAAGACTCTTTCTGCTACGCACACGCGGTGACAGGCCTTCGACGCGGATTTTTCAGGGGATCGTCTGATTCGCGGCTGATTTATGCGTGAGACGACAAAGGGTGCGCAAGAAAGTACCTATATATATGTGTATGCCTGTGTATGTTAGTGCGATTCAATTTTTAACGACTGTATTATGAGCTTTGTTGTTGTGCGGTTGATGTGTAAGGAGGTAAAGATGCTCTTGATATGGGGCGCTTTTTTTGTGGGCTGTATAGAGAGGTAGAGAGAGTATAGATGTGTAATTGTTGGGGATGCTAATACACATTGATTTGTCATCTAAGATATCCCGTGATTTATGTTCTATTATATACAGGATGAAAAATTTTATTTAAAATATGCCCGGTTACAAAAATGGAGTAAATATAAAGGTACGTGCTTTTATGTTGAATGTGAGCGAAACAAAAACTGAAAAAGTACAAATTTTATCACGCGAGTGCGAAATTTTATCAAGACGAAGAAACGTGAGTCAAATACATTGCTCGACTATACTTCTACCGGCAACGCGAGGGGTGCAAAAATTTCATTCGCATCTCCGTTTAAAGTGCGCACTAGCGAGAAAAATAACCCTCCGTGGACGTTTCGAATACCGAGGCGGATTCCCCGCGACCCTCTGTACTTCTGTCGCAAAAATAACCCTCCTGTCCTCTCTCTCTTTCTTTGAAAAAAAAAGAGGAAAGAGAATCAAGAAAGAAAGCACAAGAAAAATCCCACACGCGTGGAAAAACAGTTCGCGCGTGGAAAGTACAGGGTATGTATATATACGCACAAAGAGCCATTGACTTTCCAGCCCTCGAGGATTTGTTCGGGTGGAAAACTGCCGGTCGATGTATGCAAACGCGAGAAGACGAGCTCGCGCGTCCTTTAGTGCGCCGATAGGGTGACAACGGGCGTGTCGCGCGCGAGAGGAAAACGTACAAGTATTGTCGGGGAAGTTAGTATTTCGCGCGGCTGGGTTTCCGGGACAATAGATGTTAGGTGCGGCTATATACGCCGAGATACGTGATCTAAGTAGGCCATGCCGGGCTATGGTTATGGCGGTATAAAACGCTCGGCGAGTGAAGGGAAAGCAGCCAGGGTGGCCCCCTTTACGGCCGAAAAAACTGCCGCTATGATTGCCTATGCAAATTGTTTAAGATATCCGGGAGCCGGGCAGCAAGTCGTTTACGTATCCTTGGGACGACTCAAGCTTCGGTGTCTCGATTATGTGTTTCGTCGTGTATGTGTGTATGTGTGTATGTGTGAGGGTATAGGAACGTAAAGGTTGGTTAGTAGTCAATTTTTATGGACAGTCGAGCTTTACTGTACACGTATACGATTCTTTTTTTTAGGGTTTGGTGAGAGTAATCCGTTAAACGTAACACACACTTGATATAAATATTTTTACGGTTACTTTGGTTTTATCGTTGTATATACTTACAAATAGTTGATAAGGTGGTGGACGAATTTGTAAATTGCTTACCTGAAACAGAAGAAAAACAAAAGACATGTAAGTCGAATGCTTCATTAACTTTATCGCGGTATACTTTATATTTACGATCGGGACTCGCATCTATATACACACACGCGTAATTTTTTCTTCATGAATTTTTATTACGAGGCAATATCTTGTATTACATTTTCCATCCTATATCTCTCTCTCATTCTCCTTCCTTTTCTCTCTCTCTCTCTCTCTCTCTCTCCCAGGCATCGTGTATACACATGTATACATATATATAAGAAGCGAGCGCGTTAGACGCAGATTTTAAATTACCGCAGTGTTATTCCGGCGATACAGGAATTCCAATTTTCGAAATGTCAAGCTCGTACATAAACGCGCGCTATATGTATACGGTGGCGGTGGCGGTGGCGGCGGCGGCGAACCGGCAAATGTAATTCCTTAGAACGGGCTTTGCCATTGATTTAAGAAAAGCGGAAGAGAGGTGCGCCCAGCACCGGGAATCGCATATATACGCCAGGAAACTGCAAGCCAAAACGAATATATATCTCGGCATAGAGCAACCCTTCTCTCTTCCCCCATCCGTGGAGTAAATTAAAATGGATTATAAATTTTGTTGGAAAAATCTCGGGCGTTCTCCCTTTCGATTGCCGATATATGTGTGTGTGGAACGAGCGATTGCAGGCAATTTTAAGAATCGCCGAAAATTCCGCGGTACATAAATCATGATACGGCGATTGCACGCGTTACGTTTCCGCGTAGAAATTGAATCTTCCACTTAGCGTGTAAAGAATCGCGTCGCTGCGGTGCTGCCGCGCACGCTTGGATATATAAGTTGTTTTTGCTGCTCGCGTGCAGTATATATATGCGAAATGTTTTATTACGTACGCGTCTCAAAATAGACGAATGGAAATGTTATTCATAAAGCTACTATAGGAATAAACCAATATGCATTATCGTTCATATATATGCATTTCATGACTACAATAAGAATTACGTATATAATTCTTTTTATTTGAGTAGTATAATAAACAAAGTAAATACTATACTATGCGCTAACTTTTCATCAAGTTAGATACTAAGCGACAAAGAGGGAGCGAGAGGAGAGAAGAGCGACAGGAGCTGGTGAAATTAAGGCGCATAGGTGCAAAATATGAACTTGAGAGAGCGAGACAGAGATAGAAAGTGGATAGAAGCTGAGAGGATAGGAGGAAAGACCAAGCCCGTGATGTATATACCCGCTTCTCTGTCTAATTAAACTCCGGGAGAGGCGAGTCGTCGCGCAGGGTCGCTCGCTCGCACTCGCGCTCGTTCGACCGACGGGATACACTGCCACCCGCTATACTACTACTACTACCACTAGTCCCAGTGCTTCTGCAACTGCGAGCTTTCAAAATGACAAGCCTGACGCAACGTCTGACCTCGCTCCAGAATGAACGCGCGTCGACGCGAGCGTTATTCTTTCTTCTAAATTTGAAAACGTTTCACGCACTATACGACTACTGCGTTTGAAATTCCACGCGCGCATATAGACGTATAGTATGCAATGAATTATATATTTTTGAGGAAAAATGTATGTCGAAAGTGATGAAATTTTATTTCCGAACGCTATGGAGAAGGAAATGCTCGTTCATTTGCGCAGATTTCATTGGAAGCTTTATGACTATTTTGAAAAAACATTTCAGAAATATTGCGCTATCGAGGGAGGGAGGCGATAGGGGGAAGGGAAAAAATTTTTACTGCCGTAATCTACGTGCGGCCGTACACGCCAGGGTTGGAAAAAAAAAGAGAGAAAACGGTCAGGGGGAAATGAATTTCGGAACATCGAAACGATAAAATTGTGCAGCAAAATCAACAGACGCATATATAACTCAGGGTTGGCGCGTAGGCTATATGGTGTATGTGTGTGTGCTTGCGCATCGGCCGCCACTGCCGCGTATATAGCGGAAAAATTTTTAATTTTCGAAAATCATTCATCATCGCAGTTGTCGTCCGCTGCGCCGTTTCATCAATTTATCGCGTGTGCTCGCGCATAGCGCTCGTCTCTTTTTATTGGTGCATCAACGAGAGAGAGAGAGAGAGAGAGAGAGGGGGAAGGAGGAGTGTAGGAGGGAACGAAAAAGTCGGCAATTTCTGCATATGCGTTTTCTGCTACTGCTGCTGCTGCGGCAACGAGTATAATGTGCGCGCGCGTATCTCTGCGTGCGTACTCGTGCAATCCGCGTAACAGGAACGAAATTTAATCAAACCGGCTTGCTGCTCGCCGCGTGCAAGCTAGATACGAGAGATGCGGCTGCGCAGTCGGGGCAAATATGCGCTGGGATGGAATAGCGACAGAGAAAGAAGGAGAGGGAGAGAGAGAGAGTGAGAGAGCGAGGGATTCCACCTCCATCAAATTAATTTAATTTATTTCTAGCTGTCCGAGGCCGCCAAGAGATGTGGTCAGAGAATTCTCGTCTCCCTCATCCCCTTTTTTTCATCATCTCTCTCTCTTACTCTCTATCTTTTTGCTCAGAGCGTTTTCTCTACTATTTTGGTGCATTAATATTATAGACGTTGGCAAATTGAATAAGTGGATTAGTAATTTTTTTTCTCTTTAAAAGAACAGGGAGAGAAGTATATTGTATATGCGAGCTGAGAGCATTTTCTAAAAGTAAGAAATTTCAATGTTAATTTGTTTAGTCGTATATATATGTATCGGTATATAGCATACGCAAGCGTAATTGAATTAATTAGAACTTCTCAAGTGTTTTGCATCTGGTTGTTTATTTTTAAAGAGTCGACAAGAAGGAAGTGCTTTCACGCGAAATTATATAGAAAAACGAAATAAATAATAATGAAGAAGCTCAGCTACCAGTATAGATAGCAGTTTTTCTGGTAATCATCATTCGCAATGGAAATGAACAACGCAAATATATTCAGTAATATTTACGAACTTTTTTGAATCATAATGTCATACGACACTTTTCTATCCCATCACATTCCCCAATCGTTTCCTCATCAACGCTTGCTCATACACGCAGATTCACACGCACACGTTCCCCACCGCCGAGATAAAATATTTATCGAGACATCAGTGTAATCATGCGCCTGTCTCCGTATTCTCGAATTTCGGAATTATTATTATTATTATTATGACGATGAGCTACCTCCGCCGCTGCTGCTACCACCACCACCTCCTCCTCTAGCACCCCCCAAGTCATCCGTACGTAAGCCCGATTCGATTACCGCTAGCAACTCTCCTCTCTCTCTCTCTCTCTCGCTCGCGTACCGATCGATCCTCGATAGTTAACCCAGAGCCGTGAACGCGGGGGCAGGCGTTGCACATGCATTAAAGCCAAGAACCCAACTATGTTGCCGACGTCATATCCAATACACCCGGCGGCTTGCGCGCACAGAGAGGAAGGGGGGCGGTGGGAGATTGAGGGAGGGAGGAAGAGAGGGAGAGAGAGAGAGAGAGAGCGAGTCTCTCGAAGCCCTCAGCGGGTGCGCGAGCGCGCACCACCCCCGATTGGGCAGTAATGGCATTAACCGACGCTGCAATATGATTACCGCTCTCTCGCCAAGGTAACCTGATCGTGCGCCCGCGCTCCCCGAAATCCACGAGGCGCCTCGCTCTCTCTCTCTCTTGCTAGCCCCCCTAACTCTCGTGCGTCCGCTCTCTCTCTCTCTATTCATCTATATGGGGCTATCTATCCATCTCCATCTCGCTTCCGGCTGTGCGTTATACATATACGCAATAGCGGTGGTTTCTCATCATCACGTAGCGCGCTTAAATAGTTGTTAATTAGTTCTGAATGGTTATTACAACGTTTTGATTTCGTATATACTAGACAAAAATGTTCCAAAATTAAAAAAAAAAACAGATTGTTTTTCTACTTGAATAAATCGCAGTTGTATGTCGAGTATACAAAAATCTATATATTTTAATTATGTATATAAAAAATGTAACCGCATCGTGATAGCAAATGATTCGTTATGCAAACGTCGCACTCTTACGTTATTCTGAGCAACCAAGCCGACAAATTAAATTCACGCAGCAACTTCCCTTTGTCTCTTTAGCCACGGCAACCAGCAGCTCGACATGTGGGCCATTGTGATGAAATTTTGCACCACAGCGAGTCATATATGATGCGGGGCGCGTGCGTTGTGCTTTTTGCGGCTCGGATTACTCGTGAATCGCGCTAGGGGTGGTAAGGCAAGCATGCTTGCTACCGTTGCCGCATATATAGGAGGGGGACACTTCTTATCTCGGCATTAGAAGATTAGGAGATTAAGATAGTGCGTCGGATATGGACGGGGCGCATTCGATCTCCGTCCCTAATACTGTACACCGCTGGATATATAGATATACATATATATATTGTTCGTGCGTGAACGTCGTTCTGTGAAATTTCGGACGATTGTTATTGGATATTTAATGTAATTATACACGTGAAGGTCTTTATACGTGATTATTCGTAATTGAAAGTGTCTAGTTCAATTTTAGAATAAAATTAAACTGCTGTTTCTGCGCACTTAACTTCATAACAGTAAATCGATCTATTAACTTGTTCAGTCAATTGGACGCGTCTATTCATTTAACTAATTCCAATCGGTCGAAATTTAAAACGAAATTGCTCTTTCGAACTGTAAACTGCGGACGAAAAACCATTTACCGAAAGCGAGACTCGCGACGTTAATTTCGTCTGGTGATCGCGGACAAAAACGTTCCCGTGGCTCGACGTAATTCGACGGGCAATTATCAAATTATTCGTCCGCCGCGTGTATGCTACGTTTTCCCGCGCGCGTTTCAAGAACACGAGAACAATTTTCTTAATTTTCTAGAAAACTATATCTCGCACACCCATCGGCCATTTAATTAAAACGCGCACGCCTGCGCGATTTCAAATAAGAAGCAACAATTTCACGCCGCGTCGTCGCACTTTTTTGTCGCAACCTCTGCTCCGAACACTGGAATTTCACACGCGGGATGAGTGCCGACTATACGACGACGACGACGTTTCGCGGAACGCTGATTTCGAACAAGCCATCGGCGCGTCGTCGGCTCACCCGTAGCCCCCTTTTCTTTTTGTCCGTCATTTCGCTCTTATTCATTTCGTTTTATTTTACACGTCGCTCGTAGCACGTGCTATATACTACTACTCTCGCGTGTATATATATATATATATATATAAAAACAACTTCCACGAAGCGCGCGGGTCTCGAACTGTAACAGCAGCAGCTCCCTTACTGCAGTCTGCATGGTGTATATAGGCGCGAAGTTGAAAATCGTCGTCATGTGTGTCCTGAGTGCACATATACGCGGAGAGGACAGGAAGCGTCAACGTCTCGACTCCACGGCGCGAGTGTGAAAGAAAAAGTCGAACACGATACTCGGTAAGTTTAGGAAAGATATATATATATATGTATATGCCTTCGTGTGAGAGAAGATGGAGACACCAGTTGTACAGAGTACACATATATGTGTATATGTATATATATATAAATGTGCGCAATGCAGGTTTATACTCACCGTGAGGTGTTGAAACAGCCACGCCCTGAGGATGTTGGTCGCGACCTTGGGAAAGATGCCCCTCTTCTTTTGGTTCTTCTTACCCGACGAGTCGTCGTCTTCCTCGCCCGTCCCTTCGCCGCTGCCGATACTCGCGTTACTCGCGTCACCTGCAAACAATAAGCATCGTTGCGTTATAGCTCAACGTTCGTGAATATATATATGTATATACACAGAGAGGATGCCAGCCGAGTGAAAGAGCGCATTGTGCGTGAAGTTTGCTAATTAAAGTAACTTACAGGATGGGAGAAGGGAGGGGACGACAAGGGATAGGCTATGCATTCAAGTTTGAAATTGAATCCTGGGGATTCGGTTGGTGTGTATAAGCGCCTCGTGGGCGCGTCAAAATTAGTTACATCATGCCATAGGTACTTTCATCAATATACTATTGTTATATCCAACTTTACGACAATAACGAGCTTTTCAATTTGTAAAGCTCTCATCGTACGATGAAACATTGTGTATATTCTTGTATACATATATTATATGAAATAAATAATTACGCATATTTGGCATTACGAATTTCTCGGTAAAAATGATTTGCTCAATAATGTTTCTACGAGCCCGGAAGAAAGAAAATGCAGGATAAAGCATCGTCATCTTCTTGCTTTCTTCTTCAGCTCGCAGGTACTTCATTTTCTCGACGTATAAGAACACAGCACTATCGCATAAATTCCCCGTCGTTTATCAATCTTAGCTTTTTAATTGCCGCCGCGCACTCGGGAGCTCCACCCGGTCTCCGAAGGCCCTTAGCAAGCTCCCTGAGCTTATGACAGTAATGAGAGATATTAAGGCGACTTACGCACCTACGTGAGCCAAATATTGTTCTTACAATCTCCAGGGGGAAAACGACATGACAAAATTTTAAAAGACGCGGACTTACAGCGTATCATAAGATTTTTTTTTTGTTCACACCCGTCGTACTGCTGGAATTTCTTAATACTGTGTTTTAAACACTAGAAAAGAGTACAGAAATTGCTAATATAACAAACAAAATGTGGTTATACGAAACTTAATAGTTTTACGCTTCATTTTAATTAAAGGACAACACTAATGATTTCAAAGGTGTCCATACACAAAGCATCATCTCGCTAATGCTATAACTATTGTACACCGACAATTTTGTACTGATATCTCTTTCTTCTTCCCGAAGCCCACCCATCGCTAAATTACACCGCAACAATCGCGGCAAGAAGTACGATTAAAGCGCTTTTGCGCTATCGCTGCACGCGCTGCTGGTATATAGACGAAAGAAAAAAGTTCAGCGCTCGCGCTCTCCTCTCTATCGGAGTGACGATGCGAATCGACGGTAATAACGTAAAAGTCATCGAGATTAGGCATCGGCGCGTCGCATCGCGAATCCTTCGTCCGCTACATTAACCCGATTTGCCCGGCAAATTAACCGCAATCGCAGAGCGAGCGAACAACCAGAAGCGAGAGAGAGAGAGAGAAGTCCATGACCATTTTGCCGTCGAGCATATATATTACCGGCAAGCGCTCTATCCGTTCGTTCTTCGTTGGAACGCCATTACCGAGGAGCTCGCGCGCGGTCGTTCGAGGTTCCGTGTCTTCGGTAGTTTTTTGTCCGACGTCCGAGAGATGCGCGTAGTAGTTCTGGTAACGGTCCTCTGCGCGCATAGCATCTCTATATACGCGTGTATATATACGCAAGAGTAGACTTGCGCGTTCGGTAAAAACAAAGAGTTACGAAGGCGAAGCTCATGCTTGAGCGATTTAAATTTTCCTTGGCAATAGAATTCTGCGTGTAAGAACACGAGCTTGTGAGGAAAAAGGAAAGATTTAATAAGTGCGCGCTAGCGTGTGTTGATGTTTTGTCGTAGTGTAAAAGTTGAACGAGGATTGGCAACTACAAGAAAAGTTTTGTTAATTCGAGCGAGCACTTTGTAAAAGTTTGTTGACATTTCTTATATTTATAGCATCGATATATATATACGTGGTAACAAAAGATTTTCTTGGCATAGCACTCAAAGGAGTATTTATTAAAATCAAAGATCGCGTGTTCTTAGAGAAAATATTTCGAAACAAAACAAGAGGCACGCGCGCGAGTGCGTGTTGAAGCAGACTTAAGAAAACTTTTTATATTCTGTTTATTTTACGCGGAACGAGCGAACGCGTTCATTTAATAAAAGAAATCTGGTAGTCGGCGACGACGACGACGACAACGTGCGAAATTGAATGAAGAAGCGAGGAAAGGAAAGAGAGAAAGGAACGACGAATCGTCGAATAATCGGAATATTTTCGGGACGCGCAGTATTTTTCCTGCGCGTCGTCGGGTTCAAAGTTAATCTCGAATGCGGGACCGCTTGGCATGTGAAGGAAGGGTGTTGTCATCGCGAATCTCAAGAGAGAACGCGCAGCCGAGAAAGGAGCAAGCAAGTGAGAGAGGGAGAAAGACGGGTATATAGAAAGAGAGAAAGAAGGGAACTTGCTCGTTCGCTCTCCGCGATTTCTCCAGCACGATAGAAGCTTGGGAAACGGACCGTACGATAAGATTCGGTCATTTATAATCCCGCTCTCTATCAGATGAGACTTCGTCAGAGATACGTACGCTCCTCTACCGTTTTGCAGATGCCCTCTCGGACTTTTTATATTCACCCCCTTCGGTTCTCCTTCGAGCCAACCGAAAAGTGTTTATTTGCTCGTGGTCAAAACTATGCATGTTATTTTAAAGACATTCTACAGCACAGATATAGACTGTGCTTTCGTATACTTTTTTTGCTTTTATGTTAGCAAAAATTGCGATTAATCGCGAAATGCGCAGAGTATCAGGAGTTGATTGAAAGTAAATTGACCTTACGGGTGTGGGCTTCGAGTAAAAAGAAAGCCGATTTTGACGACGAGTTTACGAGCTTGTGAGGAATATATATCGTGATTGCAAAATGCTCGCGATAGCGAAGGTAGATGAAAAAGGAAAAAAAGCGAAAGAGAGCGAGAGAGAAAGAGAGGGGGGAAGGGAAGTGCAAAGAGGGTGAAAAGAGAGTTAGCGGGGTGGTCGCGAGCGCCATATCGTCCTCGTGTTGATTTACGCAGCGGCTCGCGCATTTTTACTGCTGCGTTATAGAGATTTAAGTGCAGCCAATTACACGTTTATGCGTCCCTCTACGTTGCGCTCGAGCGGCTCAAACGTTTTTCTCCCTCTCCGCGTTCCTCCTCTCTTTCGCATATTTTTCTCTTCTTTTCCTTCTCTCTCTCTCTCTCTCTTCCGTTTTTCTGTCTCTCGCTTCTTTGCACGGACTTTTCCTCAACATTCGCGCGTACAACAGCAACAGAGCGAGGAGTAAATACAGCTTGCTTTTTCTCTTCTTCCTCGTCGCTCGCTTCCCACTCGCCTAAATTTAGAGGTATACGCGTCTGCAAAGACTCGAGCTCACGTCTTGTCCGTATGTACGAGTATTTTGGAACGACGCATAATTCTGCTAAATTTTTGCCACTAATACGCGGTGTCGTATTAAGCGCACGGCTCGCCTCTTTTCCGTCACCACGCTCAACACTCGAGCTCAAAGAGCAGCAGCAGCAGCAGCAGCAGCAGTAGCTCCAAAACACACGAGTAAATATCGTAAATTTGCGGCGCCACCACAAACGTATATACCACATACACGCACACATGTAGAAGTTGCGACGCAAGAGTACCCGAAAAGAGCAGCGCAGCGTGTGTTTCGTCTCGCTGCGTGCGTACATATATGAGACATCTTCCTCCCGCGCGTGCACGCAAGATAGTCGACGAGGCCGTACCGCAACTCCTCTAGGCTCTATTTACGGTCCTGACTTCGAAACTCGCGCACTCTCTCTCTCTCTTACGCGCGTACGCTTACTCGCGCTGTCGAAATAACCTCGCATATGGTCGACGAAAATAAACCTCCTAATTCCCATCTCGTCGAACTGCCGCTTCGTACACATATATACATCTCGCCCAAAGAGAGAGAGAGAGAGAGAGAGAGAGAGAGAGAGAGAAGCTGCAGGAAGCCACCCCGGTGTTAACGGTGCGCGGCCCGCCGCTGAGATTTATACCGGATACTTGACGAATCGTCCGCCGAGAGATTGACTGTAATATCTTCGCCCCGCCGCGGCGCGTGCGGTTAATTCTTTGTTTGCCTCGAGAGGATTTATTTCCGTAGTTAAAAAATCATCGGTTGGATTTATTGCGCGCCGTATAGCGAGCGAGTGAGCGTAGATAGGTTTCGAATTATATGGATGCTACGAGGAGTTTTAAATAAGCCGTTGTGAATGAGTGCTTGCGGGAGGAGGAGGAGGATGATCATGGGAACGATGAGCGAGTGCGTTAGAGGGTTAATCATATTGTTGCGGAGAAATAAAAATAGTTTTAGTTATATTTTTAATTTGTATTATTATTGCGTATAGGTATTGTGAGTTTTATTTTAATAGATTGGGGGTTACGATATTCAAACAAGATAACATTAATATGATTAAAGGGTGAACAAATGGGTATAAACGAAATTAAACTTCGAAGATACGCGGAACACGTCGAGCAAAAAATCGGAAAGCGGCAGATTAGCTACGGAAATGGAATGGAAAAAAGTGCTTATAGAATGTAAAAAAGAAAAAAAAAGAAGCGAAGACGACTACGGGAGGGGGAAGAGAGAAACGTATACACACCGGATACCGAGACATTTATTCGCTGCCACGCTACGGTGCGCCATGCGAGCAAGCGAGCGAGTGAGCGAGCAAGGGTAAAAACGAAGTAAAAAGAAGACGAGTAAAGAAAAATACGAGAAAAGAAGACGAAGAAGAAGGCGAGGGGGGGAACAAGAAAAGCAGAAATATCTACGCCTCTTTGGATATCGCGTTTCACGGCCACAAGTCCTCCCAGCACTCGCGGTTCCTCCCGCTCTTCTTATATTTATTAAAGTTGTTTCTCTGTCTTTTTCTTAATTTTTTTTTTAAATCGCTCCTTTATTTATCAGTCTTATCTGTGAAAAACGCGGCGAAGTGCAAGAAGTAAAAAGTATTATTGTAAGTATAATCAGGATGCCGGTCTCAGATGTCGCGTGTTGCAAATATTTATGCGAAACGTTATAATTTTCAATTTAAATGATAATTAGTGCGCATTGCGACTAATAAAACTAGACTTTATCCTTCTCCTCGCGAGAATTCTAGTTACCAGAATCAATTTAAAGCCACCGAGGCTCCCATGAAAAAGCGAAACCTGTACAAAAACGTTCTCGCAGAAGCATAAACCTTCGCTCAGCCAATCTACGCTCAAAAGCAGCGACGACGGTGGAAAAAAATCCCGAGATTCAGTTGTACTATCGCGGATACCGATGCCACGTGAGAGAGAGAGAGTGGGAGAATTTAAATACATGTACACGTAGGGTGCATTGAATTCGGCGCGACTTTGGGAAGCTGGCTGAAAGCCCCACGGGCTCAACCAATCGCGCTCGTGCAAAATCGACGGCCGCCTATACACGCGGAATTCCTCGCTGCAATAAAGCCTCGTTACTCGCGCCGCGACGGCCGCGTTCGCATTGAATTCTCGAGACCCAGCGTGCACCACGCGTATACGCATATATATATACACGCGTGCACGAAACACGTAATTCACACCTCGGGCCTCGTGAAATTTCACCGAAAACGCTCTCACTCCGAGAGAGGGCAAAAAAAATCGATGCTAACGCTCGCGCAGACGCTTTATGGATATTGCCGCGGGTGCGAGCTCGCTTTAATACCGTTCCTTCGCGTATAGCCCCTCGGGCAAAAGTATGCACGCGCGCGCTCGGGTATTTTGCTGCACGGCGGCTACGGCAGTGGGCGAAAGATCGAGGGCGTAGTCGCTTCTTTCGGCCGAGAGAGCGAACGGTGCGACCTTTTCTGCAGCTTAGCTTGCGATATTCCGAAGATTTTTCGAGCGCTGCTGCAGCTGTTACGTGAGAGGCGAAATGCAAGAGTTTCTCCTTCACTATGCGAGGGCGGCTGCAACTGATGGCTGACTTCGTCTCAGAACGCTACGTTCTTTTTTTTCTCTCTTTTGCGTCGAAGCGATTTCTTATCTTCTTTTGTCGCGAGCTCTACAGGGTGCCGAAGTGGGAGGAGAGGATTTGCTGCAATTTGAAAATGCAAAGAATTTCCAGGTAGATTTCTTAGAAATTCGATGGTGCTCAGCTAGCATACAACGTTGTGAGAACATACGCTGAGCAGGCAACTTTTGTCGCATGGAAGATTAGAATTCGAAACGTTCAAAGTTCACTTCCACGTTTATCAAAGCCGCTTAAATAAAAATGATTTTTACATTTCCAATTATTAAACGCGCAACCTCATCGTCAATTACACAGCCATCAAACTTATATATCTTATAAGCGAGGGATAAGAAAAGAAACATAAACGAAGCAACCAAGTGCGTACGCGCACTCTACCAGATTTATTTACCCTAATAAAGTAAAACCACGCCACTGGCCATCAGCGCTGACGACGCGCGGCAGCGGCGGCAGGCTTTCATTTTAATGACGCATTTCCCCGCGGAAAAACACGCGCGGCAATTTTTATCGGCTCGCCCCGCGAGAAAAGCCGTAGCGAGCGCGCGGGATCCGGAAGAAAGAGGCCGTCCGCATTCCTCCGTGCAGACGAGGAGGAGGCAGCTCAGCCCGTCGGAATTAAGTGCGAGTGGCACTTAAAGTGCCGCACCGCGCTGAGGCGCAAATGCACCGACGATGCGAATACGCACCGCGTCAGAGTATAAGTGTCTATATATATATATATATATATATATATATATATATATGTGCGTGTGTATACGTAGAGAAGCTAATGTTTTCGCATACTCCAAATCGAGAGAGGGTCATTGCACCAAAACACTCGCCTCGCCTGTCTGTGCCAGCCTGCAAGCTTATCTATACGCTCTAATGGGATTTTACGGCGATGATGTGAAGTGAACGTTTGTACGAGAAATCACAAAAACTAAGTATTTTCATACATCTCGAAAGATTATTTATACGTCGTTTTATTTAATTAGAGAAACACGCTTATAGGAATAGCTCGCTAAACATTCTATATTTAATTTGTGTCTTTTGCATTGGTTAAATATTACAAATGAGTTTGCAAAGAGCGCCGAACGCTTTTAGGCGAACAAATGATCTAAAATCTTCGTTGCGTTCGAGAAAGACCTCGAGCCAAGATTCCCGAGACGCATCATTATTCTTGAGGCAAGACCGATTCTCAGTAAAGGAGAGAGAGCATTCGCACCGAAAAAACGCATCAGAGAGAACACGCGTGTGTCTTTCTAAAATCAGTGCCAAGAACGTTTTTTCTTTTATTTTTCTTTCTTTTTCCTCTCTCTCTCTCTCACGAGCGACGAGCGGAAAATATAACGACCGCGCGCGACTTTCTCAAGCTTCGGACTCACTTAGCCGGAAGATTAATCGAAGATTGTTGTGCGGCGAGATGAGCCGCGAAGTTGGCTTTTACGCTCATGACAAGCGTACTAAATGCTCGCGCGGAAAATAGAGATTGCGACGAGGCGGCAGCAGCAACCGACGAGTGAAACAATGTCATGAGCATGACTGCAACGTGCTGCAGAAGACGGAGACCGAGAGACACGGAGGAAGAAAGAGAAAAAGACTGATTTATAGCGTTGTTATAACGTTTCTATGAATATGTGTACAAAAATTTAGCCAGAGGTGTGAGCAAAAAGAGCGCCCGCAAGTCAAAACGGGGTCAAACAAAGCATCGAACCGAAAATTAAGTCGAGCAAAAACGGGGGCGAAAATTTATACCGTGAACTCGACTGAAATTAAGTCTCGGTATAGAAAAACGCGTTCTTTGCGTGAGCAGAATGTACTTTTAAATTAAACATTTTATGTTAAATGCACGTATACTTATGGAGACCGAAAATTGCACGTTATTTCGCAAATAGAGACCACTTGAAATAGACTACATTAAAGTAAAATGACTCGCGAAACTCAGGCGTACCATTCATCACGCGACGAGCGTGTACGTAAAGAAAAAAAAAGAAAAATAACGAATCAAAACTTTCGTCGAGAGCGACCTTCACTCGCGTATATAGCGGGAAAACGAGGAGAGAAAAGAAATAAGAGCGAGAACAAGAGAGAGAGAGAGAGAGAGACGCGTGCGCAAAGAGATGGTACTGCACCGACGGGAAGATACACAAGCTCGTGAGAGAGGAAGAACTCGCGCGAAGTTTGTCTTACAAATGAGCCGCGCGACGCGAATGATTTAGTGCGACGGCGCGCGCTGCCTCATGCGCTAACCTTTGCTGCGGATGACGGAGCGTGGGTGGCTAGTTACACTTTAGTTATTAGTCCCAGCCGCGAGAGAAAGAGAGAGAGAAAGACACACACGCGCGTATAGGCACGCGGCACTCGATGGATATAATAAATATCGACGCGAGAGCGATCGTTATATTTGGCTGCAACGCGTCGATGTATAGCAGTGGCGGCGCGTGTCCAACGATAAATATCGATCGGCTTGTTACACTTGTTCTAGAACATCAAAAGGTGTGTAGTAGTGGCGGGCGCTCGTGAAAAATTGCTTTTAATGGGTTTGTTTATACGCGAAGAGAGAGAGAGAGAGAGAGCTTTGAAGTGATCACGGGAGCTGGAAGGTTATATTGCGCGCCGACTTCGCGGTTATGATTGATAGCTTAATGCCGATTCGTATATAACTGCGTTTCGTATAATTATTTATGATTATCGATTTCTACGAGGCGGTAGACTAAACAACTGCAAGGTTTACGGCTCGAATAGTCTTACGTTGGATGCTAAAGAAGTTATTTCAAAAGTTATGATGATAACTGGAAAACAATCGACTTTGATTATTTTAATTGGATTATATGTATTCTAACTCTATATGGTAGGTAACTATATAACTAAAGAAAATCATTTTTCACTATAATAAATCCTTACTATATATACATGCACTGACCGCGAGGACCCAAGCAAACTTATACGCGAGGCCAGTGAAACATCCGCTGAATTATCCTAATCCTGATGACGCACAGGCGTGCGCTTTGTGGAGCCACGAAGGAGTCAGAAATATCTAATTCCGGGGTGGAGCGGTCGAGAGACGATCCGAAGGGACGACGACGAAACTCTGCGGGGCCCACGAAAGTTATGCGGATTAGCGAAGGGAATCCTATCCCCGCGCGTCTCTCACATTTCGCGCGAACGTGAGAGCTGCCGCAGACGGTATGCGAGAGAAAGAGAGAGAGAGAGTGAGAGCATTGTTGTGACGAGAAGATTTTCGGGAATCCGATTGAAACGCTATGTGATCGATCGGAAGTTGGGAATACCGTTGAGAATGTTTTTGCAAATTTTCACATGGATTGGGTGAGATATTCGAAGATAAGAAGTGATCAAAGTTGTTGTTTTGGTATAGGGAGAATTCAGTCCAGAAGATATTGTTGAGGAACGAGTGTTTCAAGATAAAAGGCATAAGACGCAATAAATTAATAAAGACTACAAGAATGACTGGAGTTTGAACAGACAATGAATATACATAACTCCAATTTTATTAAAGACTATAAAAAAGTAGTATTATCCATTATTCAATAGCGGATAAATTTGCTTAAATCAATTTATTATACGAAATCAATTAGATAGCAGTAAAAGTCAGGCATAAGAGCCGCATCCTTTCCCTTTCTATTAAACATCATATATATTTGTTTTAAACTGCCATTGATCAAACATTCTTTTTGCGCACTCGGCATTCTTGCGAGGCTAATAAAACCGCTTATACAAAACACGCTCGGCACACTGTCTCTCTTAAAGTACACTCTCGAACGTCACTGAATTATTCATAAGAATCCTCAAAACTATAATAAAAGCACGAAAAGCGCGGAGAAAAGATTTACCATTTTTACCCGTGCGTAAGCAGTCAAAGAGACTCTCGTGGACACGACGACGATGTCCCGCGGTAGCGCTAACAATTTATTCGAAAGACCGAAAGAGGCCTACAGAAGAAGAAGAAGAAGAAGAAGAAAAACGACAGCAAGAACTTGAAGTCGTCGTTTACGGGAGGAAAGTCATTTGCAATCTACATTGACGAGGTATATATAATCGCGAGCAGTAAGTGTAAGAGCACGCGTGTGTATGCCATCAGAGAGAAAGAGAAAGAGCGCGCACAGTGACCATACAGAAAGAAGAGGCGAAGGAGAGAAGGTAAAAGAGAGAGAGAGAGGTAGAATCTTGAGGCCCTCGACGATTGAGACATCGCTCTTTGGAGCGGCACTGACAGTTATCTGATTCATGGACATGCCGAGTGTATTTTATGCCGTACGACCTATGAATACAGATCGATCGCCGCTGCCGGCCGCCTGCAGCACACGCGAAGAGAACCAACGGAGAGGCAGAGAGAGAGAGAGAAGGAGAGGAGAGGCAGAAGCAACAGAGCGAAGGAGGCGGCCCGATGCCAGGGAGGAGATCATAGGTGCATCTCGGCTACTTGTATATCAATTACATTTATACACACCAAGGATGGGAGTATACATACATATCTATATGTATATATACGTAGTAGGATGCGCTCTCGGGATATGCGTGCATGCGCAAGAGAGAGAGGGAGAACGCATAGCGACGATAAGAAAGACGAATTGCATGACGCGGATGACGATGCTCGGATCGCAATTAGTCAAGCGTATCGTGACGCGAACGCGCGCACGCTGGGGGTTTGCACAGTTTCTTTTTCTTACTACGGTATATCGCGCTTTCTTGCCCCCATGTGGTATACACTCAAGCCCAAACAAACGTGTCTCAGCCAATATTGATTTTCATTCGGATCTGATATAGCTCAACGTCTATCTTTATTTTTAACTTTATAGATCGCGATCGCCAACTAATTTTCCCATTCACCGGTTCATCCATTCAGAAAAAGAACGCATGCACGTGTGAGTGTGCATATATATAAAAAAGACAAATTCCAGGTGGAAACACACGAAAAATGCTTCATCGAAATCGAGCGTCATATCTCTCCTTTCCAAGCCATTATCAACATATGGATTCGGACATACATACATATACACATACAGGTAGACATACCCATATTCCCCGGCGACGTTCGTATATATACGCGCGTGCGCACTTTTCAAAACGGCCGCAGCTATCCATTTCTCCGCGGCCGACATAACGGAATCCCGCGCGTTCGACGACACACGTGAAAACGCGGCATTATATACGAATCGGCGGCTATATATGTGTGCGCACGCCGTTCCGCGAGGATGCGCCACCACTCGTGCGCGTGATAAATTGCCGCTTTGTCCGCGGGAGCTTTGCTATTATTTGCCTAGGCGCGCGAGAGCGTACCTATACCATCCGCGCTCTCCAGTGTCGGTCCATCTCTCTCTCTCTCTCGCCCTCTCACATGCGAGAACGCTTCGGTCTATTCCATTTTTCCGCTGTACAAATTGGCGAAGCTAGCGAGGAAAATATTTTTTTTTTTTTTTTTAAGGGAAAATGTTTGATTTGCGAGTTGCCCATAGTGAAATGGTAAAAATAATCCATTATACATGTTTATATATGTATATACTTTTATCTTAAAATATACGTTTGAACGAAATCAGACACATTATCATAACCATTCTCTGTATAGACTTGATAAAAAGAAAAAGAGAAACTCACCGGAAACGCTTTATTAAAGAAGCTCGAGGCACGTCAAACGTTTCTTTTCCGAGAAGCTTTGCAGTTACAGTGTCGTCGCGTTATCCGACGCCCTTTGCGCGCGTGCCTCTAATTAAGACGGAGTCTCACGTGCCGCTAGCGCGCGCGAGCTGTAATTATCATAGTAACGGGCGCTCGCGACACATCACCGAGAGATCGGAGGAGAGTGGGAGGGTGGGGGGCATTAATTAGCGCAATCTCCGTACGTGTGCCCACGATATCTTCGGCCCGGTCCTTGCAGCGCGCCTTTAAACCTGCTAATCCACGAGCCCCATGGATTCAGGGATTCTACTCTTCCTCCTCCCCTCCCTCTCTCTTTCGCTTAATTCGCCGATTGGATTAGTATTTCAATTGCCGGAATTCGGGAGTGGAGCGGGACCGATTTTACGAGGCAATCGGTATTATCCCAGGACTTTTGCACCTTGTAGTTTCGGAACCAAGTTACGAGGTTTTTATTTAAATATCACTTTGCTCGATATCCCAATTAACAGTGAGTATATAAAATAAATTTTATCTCGCATCTTACGATCAACTTTATGCTTTGTATTGTGTATATATATATAAACAGTTTTGACGTGTGTATGTATGCACATACGCAGCCTTTAATAGGCCTCATATTTTCGTAAATTTGTCCGGCTGTCGTTCTAATAAATCACAGCGAAATTAATAGCCGTAAACCACCGTGGATATAACGATGAAAAAAGACATCAAACACACCAGCCCGTAGAGCGGGCGTCTTTCAATCAACGGGCAATAAATAATCCCTCGGGCGCCTACTGCTATATACGCGCGTGCGAGGCAGTTGTAGGCGTCGCCACACAGGATACGCCACTACTCAACTCATGTATATATATATGTATATATATACACGCGGATCACACATAACAACAACGTATATATATGTATATATAGTATACACGACGCGATTCCGCGAGATGATTACCGCGTGGGGCGCGCGCATTTGTATAAACTCCAAGAGCTCGTTCGCCGTGCGGTGCGACACACGTTATAACGCCCGCCAGTAAAATCGCTCGTTCGAACGTCGTATGCGCGCGCATGCGTGCGTCCGAGTCGTTTAAGTGTCGGGAATAAAAGCGTTAATGGAATCGCGCTTTGTTTTGTACGTAAGGTATGTATGTATGTGTGTGTGTGTGCAGAAAAAAAAGAAAGTGAAGAAGGAATGAATCAGACGTAAAAACAACGAATAAATTTGGGAAGACGAGAGGTACGAAAGAAAAAATAGAATAGAGCGAGAGGGAGAGATAAAAATATATATGTGAGGACGAGAAGGGAGAAAGATGAAAAGCCCGAGACGAGAGATGATAGGAAGCAAATGCGAGGACATGTGACGAGCACGTGTCGCGAGCGCGAAGCTTCGTTAGGCACAAGGTTTGTATATATGGGTCTCGACGCGAACGTCTACCCGGGTTAAGAGGGTGACGTATGGGACTGTTTGGATTGCCGGAAGATCTGTTCGTGTGTAGACGCGTTTTCGAATCAAAACTCACGCGTTCTATATACTACACTAATCGATTGTAAAACGTTTGACTGACACGTTGGATTCTTTATTTTTTTCGATAAATTACACCGTGAATTCCATAAAGTCGCGTGCTCTCACTCTTTAGCTACATCTCGTAAAGATAAAAATAAAGACGCGCTTCGCATAAAACGCTTGAGAAATGGATGCGACTCTTCTCTATATACTTTACTTCATTATCGTCGAAGAAGTTTTAGCCGCGAGAACGAAAATAGAATTTTCGAAATATAGCATATAGAACGACGCGTCGTGGAGAAAAAAAAATCCGAGGTCGTAAATAACGGAGCGACGTAAATCAAGACAATAGTATATACTTCGGAGAGCGAAATAGAAAATTGCGGATTCCCATGCAGCCGAGAATATAATCCTAATTCCCGGCGAATCGGTGCGTTGCGCATGATTCGAGGTTAATGGTCTAACGTATATATATGTACACACGTACGTGCACACATACACACGTATACGAATAACGCGGCGGCGTAGCCGTTACAGTATAAGCCGGTGCGAGAGCGCGCGCAGCTTAATGTCCGCGATTTATCAAGCGGGCCGAGTAGGAGACGAAACAAGAAAAGCCTGTCACGGAACGTGGATCTCTCTTCCACCCTCTCCACATTTCCTATAATTATCTCCTTCCATTCTCAACTCCCCCTTCTCTCTCTCTCCCTCTCTTGCCTCTCGTTCGCTCTCATCTCGTAAATATACGATTGTAATTACGAGTCGTCAAACGAATACGCTCCTCGCGTATGGCGATCAAAAAGGAGAGGAGAAAATTTCGTGTACGGAAAGGCGAAAAAGAGAGAGAGGGAGAGAGAGAGAAGAGGAATGGGCGTCGGCGGCCAGTAATGAGCCAGAAAACTGGCGACAGCTCGCTATGAGATGTGTGACGCTGCCGCCGCCGCCGCTGTTGCGCGTTTATATACACATGTATGTGTTTGTCCATGCGCGGTCCCATAATTCACGCGGGGCCCCCTTATATACTCTCTTTCGGGAGAGAGAGAGAGAGAGGAGGAAGAGAGAGAGTGTGTCTTGTTAGCGCCGAACCGACTCGAAAGAGCCGACATTAAGATTCCCCGGGACTCGTCCGCGCCGACCCATGAGCCATTATATTTTACGCCGGGGGTCGAGAGAATGCGAGATCGATGACGTCTAACGAGTTGATACAGAAATGAAATTAATACACTATGGTGAGATTTATACCTATGTTATACTGAAGCAGATTTTGATCGATTTTCGAATAACAGTTTTTGGTTCAAATTATAATTTGAAAGAAATACCTAAACGAGAAACCATTTGAACGCTTCCCAACAAAAACACACAGTGTGCTTATTTCAGACATCGATAAAATATTAAATAATGTATCAGTAAGTTGCGATTTTGAAAGCAATAATCCACTATTTATATGAAAAATTTCAATAAAAAAAAATGACGAGTGGCATCTAATTTTTTAACTTGGTTGCAACCAATTCATCAACCTCGTCAATTCGACGCGTTACATATACACACACAGTGCGAATACCAACCACCATCGCACCATACTCGCTTGTGCGTATATACACATACATATACACAGAACTGTTCATGGAAGAATACGCTATCTGGGTGGCGCATCTCCCCGCAGCGAGAGCGCACTGCGCGCTTTTCGTTCCCTTCGTACTATATACTCTCGCGCTCGCGTTATCGCGGCCTGATAAATCCGAGCTGAAGAATAATGAGTCGCCATTACTCATCCCGCGGCCCGCATCCCCCGCGTCAGCGTAGTGTTGAATCATAGTATACGTATATACACACGCGTATATAGTTGTGTATATATATGTACGTGTCTCTCGGCCTTCGGAAGATTTTATTTTCGAGCACGTTGCCATACGAAAAAGCGAAAGTTCGCGCGTTGTTTTTTCAAAGTGAAAAGCTCTGAAGAGAGAGAGAGAGAGAGAGAGAAAAGGGAGAAGATCTAAAATAATACGATTCCGCACGCGCGTGAACTAAATATAAATTCATCGCGGGGACTGCGTATATAGTTTCGTCAAAAGCAGAGCGTGGATTACGGGGAGAGGAAGAATTAGACGAGGCGGACTCTCTCTCTCTCTCTCTCTCGAAACGTGACGTGGGACGGTAGCGTCACATTTTGGCAGCGCTACGTGTTTTCCGTGCTGTGCTGGTTCTCGCTTGTATATATATGAATGCATGTATATCGTTTCTGGCGTTATTAAAAAGAGACGAGAGTCACACGCGCGTGCGTGCGAAAAAAAAACGCTCGGTACATCGCTGCAAGAAAGAAAAGTTTCTCTCTCTCTCTCCCCATATCGGCCGTTTTGTACCGGTAGAATATATATATGTATTCCAAGCGGTGCCGGCGTCCACGTGCGTGACGTTGAGTGACAAGCTTAACGCGCTCGTTTTATTGCAAGTCGCGAATGCGCGCTCTACACCCCCTCTCGTCACTCTCATATATATATACACACACTGTCACCAGTACTACTTGCTAGTCCGTAGCTATATGGGCTGGTTGTGATGCTGCTGCTGCTGCTTCACCCTCACCGCCGCGCCAATTTCCCGCAGTACAATAAAACACGTGGCGACAAATTCGGCGCGCCGGCAATCACGATCAAAAGCAACCAGTCCGTGTGTATATAAGTGTGCGTATAGTATGTGCTTGTATTTATATATATGTGTATGGATGGACGAAGGAAGGATTGTAGTATATGTGTATAGGGTGGTATAGTGTGCGGTTACGCGCGAGCGTGACCCTGCGGTCTCTTCGATCGCGTATACGTACGCATCGCATGGAGAGTATACATATAGCGAGATGGGAAAAGTGGTTCCGCTTTCCGATCTCATCATGCGTACCTGCTAGAATTTCATATGGAATTGGTGCCGTCAGTGTGGGAAGTGGTATTTTGCGAGGTAATTTAAAGAAACGAGAATAATTACAAATATAACCATGGAAATAGTATTTTTAGAAAAAAAATAATCTTTAAATATATACTTGGACACAAATCACTTGCAAAAAAATTATCTTATTTAGCATACAAGCGTCTGTCTTGTACACGTATATACAATAAACATGTATAGCAAAGGCTCGCGCCGACAAACAGCGCGACCGCGTTCACCGCCTTTATACATAAAAGGAGCGAGTGAACGAGAGAGCATCTAATCGTCCGATTATTATCTCCGCGTTTTAAAAAGATGCGGAACGTCTTGCCGCCAAATATGGCGGCGGAATTAATCGCCGATGGCCGCGCAGGTATCTATATATAAAGGAGAAACCGCGCGCGATGCCTATATATATATCATATAAAAGAGTTGCGAGGACGGGAGACAAAGAGGCGCAGCCAAGGTGTCTTACACGACGCACACGTGTCGCCATGCCGCGTGCTCTTCTCTCGCGCCCGTGTGCGTGTATATATAGCGCGACGCGTCGATACTTATGTATATGCAGTCTATATGTGCTCCTCGCGACTGTATCTATATGTGTATGTATGTGTACGAGAAAAGAACGTAGGGGAGAGGGAGGGAGAGAAAGGCAGCGGAGCGAGAGAGGATCCGATGGGCTGAAGGCAGCATTCCATCAAACCAGCCTTCATCTCGTATATACGCCTATCCTCCGGCTATGCTCCTCTCCTCCCTTTGATTCTCTCTCTCTCGCGCGCGCGTGTGCTCATCTTTTCTCTGAGCGCGAGACCGAGCTCTCGGCTCCTTTGTTTTTTCCTCTCTTCTGGCTGCTTTTTTTTCTTCTTTTTAATATACACGTGGTATGTGCATATATGTATAGCGAATGTGTTCTCCTATGTGTATATATATATTTATTATAAGTATATATACAATGTGAAGTTAAAATGGGAACGCATGGCGCTCGAGCGAATATCCGAAGTAACCGAAGGTGTGTAAGTATTTTTGCGTATTTCTTTTATCTTTTATGTGCAAAGCGTGGAGATTTCTTAACCATATTTATGAAAAAGAGACGAGAAAAGTTCTCTTGATTCGTTAAAATTTACAAATTTCCGTATCTTACAAAGCGACCAGGCACGTAAGCAACTTCGTTTTTCAAGCAACCCACGCCCGCTCAACGGTGCTAAAGCTATTACGCCGCGTATAAATTTTACTTTTTAACGAGGAGTTGATAGAGCGGTACGATGCACTGTACACCGAAACGTTCTGTATTAACATTGCAACGAAACTCTCACCGGAATAGAGCTCGCGCGTATATACTTCTCGAATTCGAGAGGGGAAAAGTCACGTCTCGCGCGTCGAATCAAGATTTAAAATAGTCCGCACCGCCGTATAGCAGCGTATACGACGACTTTCTACACGCTACTTTCCTGCGTCCCGATCCTCTTGTATATTTATTGTCTCCAGCGCTTTTATTATTAAACACGGGCTACTACGAGCGCGTGCGCCTCACAAAAGAATACGATGAAGCAGTTAAGGTCGAGGGCCCTGGCGACACTGTCTCTCTCTCTCTCTCTCTCTATGCGACCCCGATGGATGCATTTTTAACGCAACGAAAATAGCGAGAGAGAGAGAGCAAACGCGTAAGGGGACACAGAGGAAAAAAGAAAAGCGTATGTGTGTGCGCGTCCCTCTTGGGAAGAAAGGGTATATACGCGCGGAGGAGAATAAGAAGTTCGGCGGTGGCGACGGCGGCTGCTGTTCACAGACAAAACAGCGGTAGCAGCTGCTACTGCAGTAGCGTCGACGACGAATTCCCTGACTCGTCGCGATGCTGCCCTTTTCGCTTTTCTCTCCATCAACGTTTCAATTCTCCTTATGCCGCCTCGCGTCGTCACGCGCCACAGCGTTACAGTTGTCGTTTTTCTTCTGGTAAACGCGAGTAGTGTTCCTTGTTCGCAGATTCACGACGTGTGTTTTCAGCTGAATCTTATTGCTGAATTCTGTCGCGATAAATTATCAGTTTTTTAAATTTAGAATTAAATAATTATTGTTATTACAGCAACATTTTTATATACAAAAGTTAGCTTTTAATATAAGGATCGTCCACGTTAATACGAATGAATATACACAGTTAATTGAAAAAATGTTACGCAGTATTAATGTTCCAATTCAAAGAATTCCAAGTATGCAAGAGAACGATCTCTAACTCGATCAGATATAATTAAACTTCAATGTCCGCGCAGCGAAATAATTAAGCGCAGCTCGAGTCTCTTATTAGACTTTCCATCCAGGGAGCGCGAATACCAGCTTGGTGTATCATTAAATTAAATCAATGTATTTACAGGATATACGCAACGACGTTCGACTTTATTCGGGCGTTTCATTAATACCATTCGCAAACTATGCAAACGCGCGTATACAGCCGCCGTCGTCGGAATCGAAGAAGAAGAAGAAGAAGAAGATCTCGAAAGAAGATTGTATACACGAGCATGCGATTGCGAATCGCCGTAATAATTAGGGACTCCGGGGCGGTCGTAAAAAATTAAACTTAACACCATCTTACGCGTGCCACGGCGCGTTTAATGAATACTTTATGGACCCGCGTATATAAACGTATGCGACAGGTAAACGAGAATCGTCGTCGTGTGCCGGAAGAACAAAAAAAAGGATACGACGGGTAACTGGATTATGCGCGTGTACAGTTTGCGCGTACGGAGAATCGTTCAAGAGAAGAAGCGAAAGAGAGTTGATAAAACGCGACGATATGTGGCTTATTTACCTTCGGCGTTCGAATACGCGCACGTGCCCAAAACAGTCGTTTACACAATGAATGTACGTAGATATATCCTATTCGGAAAGTATACGACTCAATTAAATAGTGAAGTGATCTTTTTTCAGTCAATTTAAATACATGTCAAAGACATTTCCTGACCGAAGAATCATCACAAGCCGAGCCCACTTGAGCCTCGGTAGCCGTAAAAATCATAATTACCGTCTAAAAAGCTCACGAGTCACGACAACATATCCACATCCACACGCAGAGACACAGACAAATAAAGCTTGTATGGCCAGAAAAACTCGGAATCGCATAAAAAAGCCAACCCATGAAGCGCCGCACTCAAAAATCCTTCCAACGACAACTCTGTAACACATATACACACACGCATATACTTGCAGCTGTAAATCACTGGGATTAGCCCCTAAAAACGATTAACTCGCTCGCTCGCGTGCGCGCGCAGGGCGAAGAAATTTTACGAGTCTCCGAGGAGCTCGAGCATCTGTTTTTCCCGTACTCGCAAGCGCTGCCGGAAGTCACAAGAGAGTGAGAGAGAGAGAGAGAGAGAGAGGAAAAGGGCAAGCGTATATATATATACGCGAGATATCGCGGGACCACACCGAAGTGGTGACGCTGCGGCGGCGGCGGCAGCAGTGGCGGCGCGTGGACGAGATGATGACCTCGTAAATCACCGGGCGCTTAGATTGCGCCATATTAGCACCCGTTTTACGATGCACTTAGCCAGATACGAGAGGCGAGCCCGTAGCGCAGCGGCTGCTGTTTTCTCGAGGGCCACGCGTCCTAGGTATATATATACGCTAAAAATTGACGCCGCGGCCGAAGGAACCGCTATATGAGTAATTAGAGGTGCGCGCGTGGTTGACCTGTGAGCTATATACAAAGTTTCGGGATAGAAGTGGGTAAGTATAAGAGTATAAAAGTAGCGTGAAGAAACAGTATAATGGTGTTTTGATTCAGTATACCGATAAAAATGGAAATGGAGATACGAGGATTTTCATTCACCTCAAAGCCAATAAATTCGTGATTTTCAAAGGAATGCGTGGAAGATAAAATGCAACACTTATAAGCGCAGTATTACTTCTATTCAAATAGGATCAAGTTCTCCCGCGTCTACAAGAGCCGTGATAATGACAGAACGAATGCACAAAAGAAACAGCAAATAATCGTATACCTCGAGCGTGAAGTCCCCGAACAACAGCAACAATACGCAGCTATCCCCGTGCGTATATATACTCTCCTCGTAATTTGCGCCGCATGAAACGCACTCACTCTCTTTCTCTCTCCCTCACACATACATACATACATACATGTATATACTATACACACGCCCACGGTAGCATCGTTGGGTATGTAAATGTACCGGGGCACCTGCAGTGATAAATTGATTATCCCTACCCACCTTTTCAACTGAGGTCCCAAGTTCTCCCTTCGTTGCGTCTTGTACTTGTAGGCCCACGACGACGACGACGACGACGAGGACTGCGCGGCGACGGCGAGCCGATCTCACCCTTCGGCGGTGTAATAAATACGTAATATCGATGCTCTTCGCATATTACTCGGCTGTACGCGCGCGCGCGAGCAAGCGGGATGTATATATGTAGTATATATACGAGAGCGGAGGCAAGACATATTTCAAACCCGCGCTCTGCCAATTAACGATGTATCTTTGATGCGCGGGCGAGTGTATGTATATGTGTATATAGCTACGTGTTTGTGCATGCGCTGCTCGTGAGTGGAAGCAATATTCCGAGTAGTCGAATAATTGATAAATATGATTAATGAACGGCGCGAGCGCTCTGCTGTTCGATATACGTCCGCTCGAATTATTACTCTGGGAATAACGGGTATATGGATATTTTTGCGAATAATTTTTCGAATATTTATATATTACCGAGAGATTTGGCTACCGCGCTGTGAGAAAAGAATAACGTTTATTTTTGGATGAATTTAATTCTCTTAAGTACTATTTTTTTTCTGATATTTTCAATCGTAATCTTCATGTTTTTTTAATTAATTTATACAAACTTTCGGAAATAGTATACTAATGTCATTAAGGAATTATGAAATTATTACTTGACACTAATGATTCACAAGTTTGAAGGACACCTTGGCATAACATTAATTAGTCAAAAGGAAAAAAAACCAAGTATCCCTTTCACACGCGCTCAACTTACAATGGCCCGTAGAATGTGATCAAGGACCCGACTTTTAAGACCGTTTGTCGTCAAACATACGTATATATATACACACACGAACACTCACGAAACCAAGCTACATTTCCTACGAAGGGGAGAAATCCAGGCGGTATATATAATACACTCGAGCAAAAGCCCCACACAGAGCGACCGGCTAAAACAACATACACTCATATATATATATACGTATATATACACGCGTCGTTTTGCGTGCGATGCATTCCGCAGATCCGGCATTGTTTTCTCGCGATCTCGGGCAATCTGTTGTGGGCCCTCGAGAGTCGAGTGGCTCTCTTGCCCGCCCTGCACGCGCCGCGCGTCTCTGTCGAGGACTTGGCCACCCTCTAGGTACGCACGTGTATATGTATGTATATACACAATACACGTACGCACCTAAAGCTGCACGTCACCCCTTCTGCTCTCTTTTCTTCTCTACGCGTCGGTCTTGTATTGAATGGCTTCGACAATTAGTCTCCCATTGACCCAGCGCGTAGAGTGCGCCCGTGCTATATATATATATATACATATACGCGTGTGCGCGCGATTTTCAGCGAGGCGGAAAAATTGCTTTGCTTGCTCGCTTTGTGCCGCAGTATAAGCGCGTGTGTGGTTTGACGAGGCGCGATGGTATAATTTCCTCTAGGCCGCGGTTGAGTGGATGTATTATATTATATTTTGATGTGAATAGCCCGTATATGTATATATGTGTTTTTGCTTGGTTTTCTTTATTTTACTATATATTCACGCGCGTGTGCGACGACGAGTCATATAATAAATTTTATTAGCTGCGTTCGCTCGAGCTTTCTCGTTAAAAAGAAGGTACACGAGGATTTTCGCAATGAAAAAGGAGCAATAATAAAAAAAAAAGAAAAGAGAGCTAACGTTATCAGAATAAGTGTCGCGCGCGTGTCCACTCTCGGAATAATTAAAACACTCGACGAACGTGCGCACATATACATGCATATACATCCGAAACTTCATCCGGCAGATGCTAAAGATAAGCGATGCTACGGCAACAGCAGCAGCCGCAGCAGCTCTCTTACTCTCCGGCTTTATAAAAAAGATCTTTATTTTCTGTACACTTTCCGCAGATATACCGATGAGGTGCGAGAGCCGCGGTACGAGAGAAGGGGAGCATAAAAGCGCGGCTCGTGTTGCCGTTAATTAACGAGCACGAAGGTGTTGAAATCAAGTCGCAGTATTTCACGCGCGTGCGGCTCGTCGAGGCTGGAAGTTAAAAAAAAAAATAAAAAGAAGGCCCGAGAGAGAGAGAGAGAGGAGAAGGTATGGAGGCTCGCGCACACCGCGCGCGGCAACTAATAGGCGGAGTGAGAAACAAGCCGGCCGCCAGATAAGGGGACCGCGCGCGAACGGGCCCCAGCGCAATAATTTGTTTTGGCCGAGCCTGGGTCTCTTCGCGACGAGAGCGAGAAAGCAAGGTTCAGAGTAAGAGAGACAGAGACGTCTCTATTAAAGCCGATGATCGAATATTCAAATCACGCGCGCGACAAGGACTGAAAAACCGTGCCAGATAAGAGAGACGCGCTTGAGAGTTAAATGAGGCCTCGTGTATATATATGTTTATGTATATATATCTGTGCCGGTGTATATATACGTGTTTATATTACGACTGAAAGAAGAGGTGAGATATACAAGTGGCGTATTGTCGCCTTGCCGGACTTCTCGGAATCCCGGAATTCATTAATTAATTCCACAACACACTAGATTTCCCTGGAAATATATCGTGATTTGCCGTTTCTCAATGGGGGAATTTCCAGAAATCTGTTGAAGCACACACGCCTATATACGTATAATATACGTATCATAATATATCATATATATATATATGTATTAACCATGATTTAACAGACCACACGAAAGCAAATTAAACCGACAGACAAATCTAATTAAATTTTTTCCAATTAAACGCTCACGCAATCATCATCATTAGAATTATAATTACCAGTCTGTGCGCGAATAGGCATAGGATAAGCACGACGGTATACGGAAAAATAGCGGAGAATCGCCACACGCTCGACTAACAAAAAGCTTCATTATACCTGCGGGCAGTCGCGCGCGCGCGCGCGCATGCGCATTCCTCGATAATTTACAATCTCCTTATCCTCAATCCTTAATCGCAGAAAAATAATACACAAAGAAAATCTCCTTATAAACCCTGCCGAGCTCTCGCACGAGAGTGGACCGAGACTAAAGCAGCCGCGTCCTCGCATAAGTTTTAATTTTAACGAGCCGCGGGAGATCCGCGAGGTCGGCGTGCTCGCGCAAGCGTGGGCCTTAAAATGAGAAACGAGGATGTTTCCAGCGGCGCAAGGTCGAGGAGTGGACGCGACGAAGACGACGACGAGGAGAAGTAGAGATGTGTGTTGCTGTATATGTATGTGTGTATGTTCCGTGGGAGGCCAGAGGCGAGAGAACGAGAGGTAAAAATTTAAGGAGACGCGAATGGAGCTTATGCAGGATCATTATGTGGTTTAATGCGAGTGTATAAGGGAATAAAGTAGGTTTTGTAAAATTGTTCATTTTGTAGTATATGTTATATTCAACCTATACACTGAAAATTAAATGTAAAGTCAAAATTCAATCTAAACGTTATTCTATATACCATTAACAGAATAAAACCTTACAATATACACATACCACTATTCAAACCCAACACAGGCCGACAAGTACACCATAGTCAAGCAGATACAATATCGTCCTCCTTATACCTCTCTCGTGAAAATGCAAATGCGCGCACAACCTTACATAACCAAAAGTCCCTCGTGGACGGAAAAATGCAAAGAAAAAAAGAAAATGTCGGGGATGCAACGCGGTTTATGGATTTTCCGTGAGCGCGCCCGCGCTTGTGCACATGTGCTCGCTCTCGCGTGTGCTCGTTAAATTTTATATCCGCGGCGCTGCGAGGGCGACTTTTTCGCGTCTCTCGCACATGCCTTGGAGACTATATAAGCCGCCGTGCGGGCTCGTGAGATGGAGGATCATTGTGTCACGAGGTCCGCCGTGCATATATACTATATACACACGCGCTGGCTATTTCGTATTTCATCGGCGACTACTTGAAACGCTATAGGTAATATGGTTTATTTGATGTGGCGAGCTGTGCTTCCAGTTGTTTAAGAGGGACTGTCTTTTGTTAAGCGATTTATGAAAAATTTGAGTTGGTTTGTATAAAGAAAAAGATATTAAGTATAGTTGCTCAAACCAATGATATCATTCGACTTGAAAGCTTATGATATTGCATAATCAAAACGGGCGTTGGGATTGAAAAAGCTTTGATTTTTCCACGAATACATTAACGTCTCCGACTGTAGCCATGGAGATATTACATTCAATTGTCATGCAAAATTATCCTGTTAAGACGTTTCACCGTAACATAATGAAACTCTGTCTCGAGCCAACGTGTCTATCTATCCATACGCGCTTCACGGTAATCGAAACCCGATCCACGCACACACATATACACACCTATACTCACTCAGCGCATGATTCGCATTTTAAAAACGGAAAAAAGCCGGCGTGAAAAGCCAAGTCGACAATCTCCTCTTATACTTCGGAGCCCACGAGTGAGCGCAATTACAGTCCGCGTCGAATGTCAAACGGCCCACACTTTTGTTGCTGCCTCGGCTGTACAGTGTTTTTCTTTCTTGCTCGCGCTCATTTTCTCTCTCACACTCTCTTCGACTCTCTCTGTATATACGCGCGTCAGCGCCGTTCCCTCTCTCTCTCTCTCAACCCTCGAAGCCGCGGCGGTGCGGTTCTACTCATTGTTGTCCGAGAGCGAAAGAGCGGGACCCTCATTGTGCACCGACACAATAATAATTGCTCTAATGATCGCGTGCGCCTGGCAAAAATGCCTCGTAATCGCCGCACCGCCGCCATCGTGTATGTATACGTATGAACGTGTGTATGTGTATATATATATTCAAATGCATCCTTAACGATATCCGCGTGTACATGTATGTTGAGTATAAGTGCAGTGCTCTCGTGTGTATGTAAGTGTGTATGTGCACACAATGCATGCAACGGCGGCATCGCCGTCTTCTTTGAGAGGCTCGCGAAGGCCACGACACATACGCGAGCATCGGCGAGTGTATATATATATGCTTGTGCGCTGGCGTGCGATTAACCGGCAGGATTTTTATGCTACACGCCGCGAGCGAGGCGCGTCTTGTTTTGAAAATTACTTTGGTTTATCGTCGAGCTCGATAGCATATATGAGAAATATATATACACGTGTGTATATATATATATGTATATACAAGCTCCTCCGTGTATGAGCGCCACGCATTAGCTTATCGACACGTGAGCCCGCGTGCTTTTTACGTTGCGCTGTTTTTAATAGCGTTAATCGTGACGAGGGAAATTTTCATTTAAAAATGGGAGATATGAAAATAAAGTGCGCTCTTGGCGAACGCTTTATCGTGTTCATATATATACATATACGCACGCGAGAATGTAAAATTTTTAGTTGTATTCTGAATATACATATACGTAACATATGTGAACAATAAAGATTTTAATAAGTCCTTGTTCTTGGAGGAGGCCGATAAAATAATAACCCAACAAGCAGTATTCAGGAACGATCTAAAAAAAAAATCTTTATATATACGCAACGCCGACCCTCGGTACACAACAACTTCCCGCGATATATCCAACGGCGCGTCGATTTTCCGCAGGTTCGCGAAAACGAAACACATATAGTATAGTGCTGCGCCTATACGAGCGAAAACAAAAAAAAAAATTCCGTACATACAACCACCTACCTATATATACACACACGCTTGCGTGCAGAAGCACAGGCCCGGAACATCAAAGCCAAGCGTTCGAAAAAAGCCGTCGAAAAAAAAAGAAGAAATCCGCACGCGCTATATACGCTGCCGTTGCTGCTACTGCAGCCGGAGAAAAACAAACGAGCGTCCGCGTGCGCGCGAACCAAAAAAAAAAAGCAGCTCGAACAAAAAACAGGGAGCCAGTCGAGTGGCGGCAGCGGCGGCGGACGGCGAAGGGTAGTTTTCTCCACTGGCGCCCGCGCGTGTGCGAGTCCGTAAATAGGGCGGTCACGCGGAGCGCGAGTGCCACCCTCTCTCTCTCCTCATGCGCACGCTTCTCTCGTTCTCTCTCTCGTACTCGCTCGGAGAGCGCAAGTTTCGAAACCTACTACTCTCGCTCTCGCTCTTTCGCCCAGACCCTGCAGCTGTCAAACGCAGCCAGAATCTTCTTCTGCTCGTGACAGCCTGGAAATGAAGAGAATGCCGTTGCTGCCGCTACTACTGCTGCTGCTGCTGCTGTTACCCCGCGCGTATTCTCCGCGTGCGTGCGCTCACCCACCCGCGTGTGTGTTTCTCTCATGCAGAAGGGGAGTGAGAGAGAGAGAGAGAGTTTCGCACTTTGTGTGCTCCGAGTGCCTCATCCGCGATCTCTCTCTCTCTCTTTCCTTTCCCTTTCTTTCGATGTAGGGACAAGGGGGTGGGTGGTCTCTGCGCACCCCTCCTCCTCCTCTCTTGGCTTTAATCGCTCGCGAATGCAATTATTTTCTTTCTTCTGCTCGTTCGCGAGGTCTCTCTCTCTCTCTCTCTCTCTTTCGTTTTTTTTCTCGTGTTGTGTGTTGCGAGAGCGCCCTGAGCCCTGGCTCCGAGATTTACTTTAAGCGCTTGATTACGCTTTTATTGGCCGATGAGGGAGAAAATGAAAATGAGATTGAAAACAGGATTGGGTTATATAAGGGAGAGCGCGCGCCTCTATCGTTCAGATTATTCCCTAAGAATTTCGTCATCGTGTGTTACGTTTAGTTATCAAAATAACATTATCATTACCCAACGATAAATGAAATTAATTATACAGTATTTAAATATAACACTATGGCTTATTAATACTGAAAAGGAGAAAAGGATATCAACAAAGCTGAACGTTCTCCATTATTATTTCGAAGTACTTTTGTACCTCCCTCGTTCACTTGTATGTTTTCTTCCACCCGTGTTTTTCGTCGTTCCTTTTTCTCGCGTATTCGCCGATTTCTTTTTTTTTTGTTTCACCACTCCAATACGGTATCGTTCGTGAATGCAGCGGGTGGGACGATGCGTGTGCAACCCCTTCGTAAATACCACATTTTAATTATTCCGCGAGCGTTCTTTTTACCGTTCGCCGCTTCTGCGCGTATATGATTGCGACGAGGGACGGGAAAACGCGACGGAACAATGTGAATGTACGTCCCATAAAAATCGAGAAACGTGCTTTAATTTTCCTCGTTCGCGTGGGATGAAAGAAATTTAAATTGTGCATATGTTTCTGCAGGGTTTAGGTTTATAGTTCTATCGCCGTGATCCAGCTCTACATTCAATTTTGTTACTTATTACTCTCCACTAAAAAAAAAAGAAACAATTTTATCTTTCAGATACCATCTTTTCAAAAACTCTATAGTACTGCAACGCATCTATAACAAGCAATCTAAAACAAGTACGCACGCCACACCTATTCTGATTGCACTCCGCGTGCTCTCCGGAAAAAGTACCTCGATAAGTGCACGCAGCACATGCGGCCGGTAATTCAATTTCACATCGGTGCTCATAAATAAGCTCACCTCTCGCCATTAGCTTTCTGGAAAAATTCAGAAATTTCATCGAAGCGCCGCGCTACTCTTACGCACGCGGAAGGCATATAAATTGTCGCGAGAGCGCGTTTGCTCGCGCATATATGAGAGAAAGAGCGGTGAGGGAAGAGGAAAAGGGGGAGGGGGGGGGGGGGGAGAAAATGACTCGAGGCGACGTTATATCTGCAACACCATTACGCGCAGCTGCTCCTCATGGGATGCAGCGACGGCACGGCATATAGGAGGTACGAGAGGAGAGAGAGAAAGAGAGCCTTCCATCGTGCCGCCGCGTGACGAACTATGCGCCGGTGTGAATTTCATATCGCGAATGATATTGCCGAGCGGGCAGGTACAAGGGAGAGAAAGCGAGCGAATGTGAATAGAGAGAGAAAGAGACGAAAGAGAAGGAGTTATTACGGTACGGATTGAGAGAGTTTATACCTAAGTTCGTCATATTTTTGAAGTTTAATGTATATATAGGTAATTGAACAATGGAAATTAAAAATAAAGCTAAAAAAAAAAGAAATTCGAAAAATAAAGTATGTTATTAACGTTTATGGAATGCTGCATTTTCAATTCCCTTTCAACTTTGCATAAGCGCGCATTTTTTTCAGTCCGCAGGTATATATATACACGCGAAGCCGATTGTAAATTCAAAACGCACGTAAAACAAACAGCATATGCGAGAAAGGTTATACCCGCGCGGGCGCGCATGTATGTATATTCAAAAGCGTACACGACGAGAAGATAGAAAAGAAAAGAGAAAGACGGAGAGAACGCGAGAGGACCGGCGTATATATGCGAGAGAGAGAGAGAGAGAGAATTCGAAACGCAGATGCACCGACGGCTGCTGGCTGTTTAATATCAGAGCCGCACATGGGTACAGCTCGGAGACACATTTCACTAATATTACACAGAAGTGGGAAAGGGGGGAAAAGAGCGAGCGGGAACGCACGCGCGTGCAAGAGAGAGAGAGAGAGACAAAGAGAGTCATATTCACTCTCCTAGTCGCGTGTACGCTTTACATATCTCTCGGCGCATTAATATATTCAACGCGTATGAATATTACGCTGGCAAAAGTACGCGACGGCGTGGAGAAGAGAGAGAGGAAAAGAGAGAATGGAAAAAGAGAGAAGAAGCGAGAGAGAGAGAGAGAAGGCTCACGTGCGTACATTGGCTAAAGCATTGTGCCTATCTCGCGGGCTTCATGAAATCTGCGGCTTTCATTGTTCTACGACGGCGAGCTTTGTGCTTTGTGCCCGAGCGCGCGCCAACTCCGGAACTATTCCCCCGGCCTTTGAATAAGGAACTAATGAATATCCCTGGACCGCGAGAGCGCGACACGAACGCTTCTCTTTCTTTTCCTCTCTGTCTCTCCCTCTCATTCGCTCGCTCTCTCTCTCTCTCTATCCCCGTCGTCCTGTCCCTTTTCTCTCGTTCGGCGAAGAGAGAAAGAGGCTTTGCACTTCGCTAGGAATCGCGCGTTTATCGAGTAGAGTCTCTTATGTAGACGATATATCGCGCGATTCTCTCTCTCTCTCTCTCTCTCTCTCTTCTTGATTCCCGAGACGGTACGACTACGTCGTGATGCGTGAGCCAGGTTCGCACTGCGTTCCATTCAATGGGCATACGTACTTTCTTATTCGAATCGAAGTGCAACGTTTGTTATTGATTTTACGACAGGGAAGTTAAAGGCTCCGTTCGTTCTTATACGGAATACTTGAACGATATGCGATTTTTGCAAAGTAATATATTGCGATAATAGGTAATATGATATCTTATGAAACGTAATTTTTTCTTTTAAACAACTATCCATATATTCCGTTAATAATATTACGTGGAATAAACTACTGTAAAATCATATACACCAACGAAACCGAAAAAAGCCTCCGAAAGCAAATAAAAAAGCTCGGACAAAATACCTGTCGACAGGCTCTCTAAACACACTATAAGCGCTTTGGACTCGGGCATCGCTCAAACGTTGATAAAATCGCGGACGACGTGGCATTTGAAGAAACATCGAAAAATATCTCTTCCTCGCTTCGCACTTATATATATATATATATATATATATATATATATAACTATACGCCGCCATATATATACACACACGCATCACTGCGATACGATGCTCTCTGTACGCGCAGACTCTCCACGCGCACGCAGCATGCGTGAGAAGCGCGCGTGTCCGCTCACATGGATAAGAAAGCCAGCCTCTCGCGCACACATACACACACACACGCGAGAAACCGGCGGTCAAAGAAGAGAACCGAGCAAGAGAGAGAGAGAAGAGGCCTGCGGTGATGGATCGTCCAATCAGTGCCGCAAGATGGAGCACGGCGGCATGCGTGTGTGCGTGTGCGCGGCATGGATAAAGAGAGGGAGAGAGAGAGAGAGAGAAGGGGTCATGGTCGGGTCGCTCGCTCGCTCGCTCGCTGCTAATCGAAGACCGCGTGGTGGTGGTGTACATTATATGTTGCATACCTATATATATATATATATATATATATATATATATATATATACGTACGCGCGAAGAAATTCTCTCTCGCGAGCGCGCGAGAATACCTGCGTGTACAAGCAGCCGCCGTATAGCGTACATCTTTTACGTAACGTAGTCGTCGTCGTCGTCGCGTGAGTATATATGTATACGTGAGCGAACGTTTTTTTTTTGTTACACGCGCGTCAGGTATATACAAAACGGCCGTCATGCTAATGCCGATAAAAGCGCCGTGCGATCGAACGTTTTTTCGGTTCTCAAGACGATGATCGGACTCTGTATGTTGCCGCCGACGCCACAAGCGAGGATTACATATATAGTTTGGCAATCTCGCTCGACATTGCTACCGATGTCTGTGTGTATGTGTGTTTTTTTTTCGGAACGAATAGCGAATCGAAGTTATCTCGTATAGATCGGTGATGCGTAATTATTCCACTTAGAGCGCGGTGTTATTAGAGACGATGATGATGTGATGTGCTCTCTGCTTCGTGGGAGAAAAAGTCTCGTTAGACACTCGATTATAATGAGCATGGAGCAAAGTGTATATATATATATAGATAAACATAGAGCCGCTAAAAAGTTATTAATTATTCATGCAATTACGAGGGCTGAACACTCGCGCGATTCCATTTGAGATTAATAAACGATCCATTGATAATTGCTTCTCTTTGCGAGTATGTAGCGTAAGAAATCCATCTCTGTTAATCGAGCGATTTTAAACCTCCGCAATCGTCAGAGATTACATAACCAAAGTGCTATACCAACAAAAAGCTTTATACATCTATATACATCACCTAACACCACACAACGCGAAACTCCCTGTGACAAATCAAACGACTCTTGGAGAAGAGAAAACACAGCGGCGGCGGCAGCAGCAGCAGCAGCGAACTCGTAACCCAGAACGCAATCGAGGTAAAAGGCACGCGCGCGCGGGTGGAGGCTGAATCGACAGAGACAGGGCTGAAACCGCGACTGTGTATCTCTCCCTTGCCGCTTCAGGTATAACTTTGGGCCCCCGCGAAACTTGTGGTTTCACCGGAGTGTGCAACGGGAGGAAGAAGAACCCAGGGACGAACATCTCTCAAAGCGGCCGGAGGGATGGAGAGAGAGAGAGAGAAATCTCTCTGTTAGTCGCGAGGGAAAGAGACCTTCCCAAACAATGCTAATAAATCTATCGGGAGGGAGGCCGCGTGCGGTGCCGTGGCGGTTTGCTGCCGAACTTCCGTTTTCCTGCGGCCCGCGTGCGCGCGCGGCCGAATCTGCATCGACGAATGGAAAACTTTGCGGCTGATCGATCGCGGATGCTCGACGGCGCGCAGTGAGACGAGCGATTGGTGTGTATGTATATATAGAGAAGTATGGAGTACTGTGGGCTTTAACTTCGTTATAGCCGAGTTCTGAGAGTGCATTTTTCGTGCATGGAGTTTTAAATTTGGAGGTTTTGGTATAACTTTTGTTGCCGTCTGAATAGACCAAGTCTGTATCTACTGGAACAACAATACTGTTTTTATAAACTATATAAAGGTTGGTTAAAAATCTCGTATTGTATAATATTAAAAAACTTTTAAAAAGAAATACATTTTATTTAAATCTTTAAACCCTTAAATACATAATATTTGAAAAACCAGAAAAGACGCAGAAGAAAGAGATTCGCAAAATAAAAGATCAGCTTGGATTCGCTGCTCGCAAAGCCGCAGTCCGCGGCAGTGGTACACCATGGATTTTTTTTCACTCGTTTTTGCCACATAATTCTTTAGCGAGAGCGAGGTTGGTTCCAGCCGCGGCGCGTTTTGAAACCAAGCGCTGGCACTTTAAAGGGAAAAGCGAAAGACACGGAAAACGAACGAACGGTGCGGTACTGTCGGCAGCGGCGGCAACAGCAGCAGCAGACGAAAGGGAGAAAGAACGAGAGAGAGAGAGAGCACGACTAACAATGGCCGCCAACCAAAACATCCGATAAATCTAACAGACCCGGACCTCAAGCCCTCGAGGGGTTTTAAACTCACTCTACCGTTCGTTCGTATACGCACGAACACGAGCTCAAACTCTTTCGCCCCTAACCGGCCGCGCGCAACCCTTATATTAAAGGCAGACCTCAATGTCGAGCTGGCGCGGTGGTTCACTCTGTGTGGGTGTGGGTGGGTGGTCGGGAGGGGGAGGCGGAGAAAACGAAAGCTGGGCATGGTGGACTCGCCACGTAAGCGGGATAGGATGACGGATACAACGTGGAGAGCTCACCAACGAAACGGAATGTTTCCACGCGGACCATTTGCATATACGGTTTCGTTGGTCAATGGAATTCTGTCTGAATTATGTATATAGTTTTTTAATACAACTCGCAATACCATATGAATAGTTAAAATAGATATATAAAAAAATTAACGAGCATTCGTCCCAAATGACTAAAAATCTCAAAAATCCCATAAAAACCCCTATATATCCCTTAGCGTTTGATTTTAATAAGACGCAATAGCCAGGGATCCTTGCTAACATTGCCTCGTCGTGTAACACAGCGTCCCGCGCGCTCTTAAGGCGATTTTAACCCCAGCGGATTTTCCATACAGGCTGCAGCATCACCCCGAGGCCTTCGCTGCGTATATATACACCGCGACATGACACATACGCTGCTCCTCTCCGCGAGCGGTAACGAGATCTCGCTCTGACCCTTCTACTACTCTCACCCCACTCCCTCACCGGTGGCTTTTCGTCGAAATTTCCGTAAATTTGTATGCGGTCGCCTCGTAATTCGTTTTGTGCGACCCTTACTCACGCTACGCGCATAGCCGTCTCCCCCTCCCTTCTACCTTCTCGCCTCTCGCGTGTACTGTTTTTCCGTATCAAACATTCAAAAGTACGAGGGTCGACGCAAGCGCGTGTCCGAGGCCGGACCGCAAATTGTTTCTAGCTTTTCGTAATTTTCGGCAGAAATGAAAGCGCGCCGCCGCCGCCGCCGCCGTTGGTGCAAGCGAATAAATAATAGAACGCGACGCGCTTCGGGGAGGCCGTTGCGTTACTCGCGTCGAGAATTTTGCCGTATGAAAAATTCATAAGTGTAACGAGGTTAAAGGTGGACGGCTCTGGTGGACGGGGAGTAGGGAGGGGGGAAGTCGCGTGATGGGGGGGCACCATTACCGCGTCAATAAATAATATTCATTTGAGATGTTATTATTTTATTAGGAAGCAGCGGACTCCGATGAAATATTCAAACGGTTGCCAAGGGTGTATCTTGTTAATGAAATTATTTTGGTTAGAGGCGAGTCAATATTTTGGTAACGAATACGAATTTATTACTGTTTCTTTTATTTCAAGTTACATATTCATACAATAAGGAGAAAAAATGACTACATCGAACGATAACGTATTTGTAATAATGATTTCCTTATTTGTAACATCATTTTTGCAAATTGCAATAACGAAAAAAAGTCACATTGCTTATAACTATTTAAAGCTCTTTAGATACCGCGTATATATACTTCATTTGATAAAGATTCATTTTTAAATCTCTGCACTGAAAAAAAACGCATAATTGGCAAATTTATTTGCAACTCCGATTTATTTTCCTCTCGCGAACGATGGGGAGAAAGAGAGTGAGATGAGATGCAGTACAAGCGCAAAAAGAAAGGAAAACAATTCGTCGAGCGCTCTAACAAGACACTCTACATCCTTAACGACCGATAAGAAATCGCTATCGTCACACACCGGCCAGTATACGTAAAAACGTCCCACCAATCAGTCATCTCAATCGACGGAAAGAGAGAGAGAGAGAGAGAAAGAAAGAGAGCTATATAGACTCGCTGCGAAAAAAGACCTCTCGCAGCCGGCGTACATCGGCGCGCTTATCGATTGGCTCGAATCTCAAGGTCAATCCGCTCTCGACGGACTCCATGACGTCAAGAGCAAACCTATACCTCCTCCTCCCTCCTCTCCATCTAACCACGCGGGCGCGCGTGTGTAACGTCATCCTCGGCTCAAAGATATCTTCCTCACCGCAGCGCGCAAGTGTGTATATACGCGTGTAAGTGGCTGTGCGCGAGGCGTCGGCCGAGGTGAGCACCATCGCGAGAATCCTTCTTTTCTCCATTCTTCCTCGCTTCATGCTCGCTCTCCTTCTCTCACGCGCGTCTATATACCTTTCCGTGCTGTGCTCCACCTCTTCCCTCCCATCTCCTCCTGCTTTCCGTCGTCCACGAGAGAACGAAAGACGAGAGAGAGAGAGAGCGAAGAAAAGAGAGAATGAGAGAGAAAGAGAGAAGAGATCGCGAACGAAAAGAGAAAAGTACGAAGAAGAGAGAAAGAGAGAGAACGGCAGAGCAGGTTTCCGTGGGCGGAAGGAAGAGGTCCAGATGAGAGCGAGTGAGAGAGAGGAGAGGACAGACAGGTTGAGCGAGAGAGAGAGAGAGAGCGCGCGCGCCTGCGGCTGCCATGGTTACCGTCGCATTCCCGCCTCGCCTCGTTGCCATGGAGACCTCACTCGCGCTAACCTTTCGCAGTGCCCTGCTGCTGCCGCCGCCGCCGCCAGCGGCGTCCCGTCTTTCCCTCACGCGCGAGCGAGAGAGACGGAGTGATCCGACTCACGGCGGCGCTCGTGATGGAAAGAGGAGGAAGAAAGGATAGAGGATGAGCTGCAGACGATACTCTTTGCGACGTATAGCGCGCGCACTGAGGAAAGAAAGAAGGAGGACGAGAAGGAGAACGCAGAGCCACCCGCGCACGCGCAGATGATGCTGCGGTTTTTTTTCCGTCTTCCTTTTTTTTTTCTTCTTCTTTATGCTCCGGTTTGCTCACTTGTCAAATAAGGCTTTTTGTGGTTTTAAGAGACTTTGTAAAGTATTGTTTTTTTTTTGTAGCTAACTTTTTATCGGAGACGAAAATTGCTTTGGATTTATTATACGTACGAAAGATATATAATAATACTCGTATCTTATTGCGATGAACTTTTTTTTAGACATGGAACAAAAAACTGAAATATACTTTTATATGAATTAAGTACTTTCGAAATTAATAGAAGGCTTTGATAAATAATGTTGATCAAATTAATACATTAAATAATAATAAAAGAAATAATTTAGTCAATTTCGAATAAAATCAATAATGATAATCATTAACCATCATACCGCTGTGCATTATCACGAATACTATTACACATTCTACACGCACAGCCGATAAATTACCATCTCATAACAACAGCACGTTGCAGACGAGCAACACCTCTGCTCTGAAAAAAGCCTCTCCAAACCGCGGCGTCGACAAATTATATCGCACCTATACACACACGATACAAACTACGTGTACACCACGCTCGGGAGCAAAGGTGCTTGCAAATATATATACACACACACACAAACACGTACACGCGACGGCGGTGGCGGCTTGCCGCGATTGGTCGTCGCGTCGCGCTCTCGGGCATCAATATTTATTCAATGCGGCGAATGCTCGCACACGCTGCCACCACGATATATATATATAGACGCGTGTGTGTACACGCTCGTGTGTTTATGCCGTAAAACCGCGGCGCTCGCTCCACCCACTGTGCGGAGACCTCGGCCGCGGCGCGCACGCGGCGGACGAGTGATTGCGCGGCTGGATGCGCAGATTCGTCATTATCTGGCGCGTGAACGCGTCGTCGTCGTCTTTTATTATAAGCGATGGGTGAACGAGATCGCAGCGAGTGTAGAGTTATTATTATTATTTTGAGGTTTGGAATTTGATTTTAATTTTTAAATTTTCTTTTATTATATTAAGAATAATTTGTAGATTACGTTATGTATAACTATAAAAGTCTCGTGAAAATGAATTAAAAAAAATATAATTATTTTTTGTATTGTTGAAAGTATTATGGTACGATGCTTGCAGGCACAATTCAGCCTGTACATATATATACGCACTAATAAGAGAAACTTCAGCACAATTCCGCTCGCCTCGTTAACAGTAAAAATAGTTTTTGCAGTAACATGTGTGTGTATGTAGGAAAATTGACTTACCGGGACTGCCGAGGAAGACGGAGGAGTAAAGAGCGCCGCGTCGCGCGGCGTCGCTTGCCGCTCTTTGCGCGTCGGTCGGCGAGCTCCAGTCTCGTGGACGTTGACACCATTTACCTGCAACAAGACAAAAAACACAGAGGCCATTATAGCGAGCGTATACGAGCCATCATCGCGAAACGAGCGAGCGAGCCCGTTCTTTGTAAGCGCGTATATGCGCGTTGTGATTAGGATCGTCAGAAAAATGCATTGATCTCGCCGTTATTATTATATACGTATGTACATAGCTTTTCACGTCTTTTTGTATGCTTTTTCGAATATATATAGAAAAAATCACCTTAATTAATACCATAAGGGATACTAAAAGTATACTAAAATACTAAATATTGGGGTTGAAAATTATCAACACAAATAAATTCAGGAATAATCTCGTGGTAACAAAACTATATATTGTTTTTGCAATATTTGATCTCGTGAAAAAGAAACGTCTTGACATTTGGAGAACAGAAGAAAGCCGGCGGCACATACTCAGCGAAAAAATAATAAAAAAGATTTATCGTCACGAGCCTTCTCTCTCTCTCTCTCTCTCCGCATTCTTTTTTATGTGTTTAATGTAGAAATAATGTTGTATCGAAGTATGTTGTTCTCTTTCTCTCACGCGTATACTCACGCGCACTATACACAGCGGCAAGGTGGCCCTTTGGTTAGGCCGGTCACGTGTACTCGACACATACACATATACATATAGGCGCCGAGGCACACTAACCGCGAATGTGTGGGTCGATCGTAAAGGTGCGAGCCAGTAAATCAAATTCCCATGAACGTGTGCGAGCGCAGCCCGAGATATAGAGGCTGCTGCCTGTGTATATATATATGTGTGTGTGTGTGTGTATATATATATATGTGCACACCGCAGCGAGCTCGCGCTTAAAAACCTATAACGGAAGTTATGACACGCGTTATGCGCGCCCGCGTGCAGTACCAACCCTCCGATGTTTTTCCGGCCTATACCACCACTACGCGTAAGAGAAGGGAAAACTTCTTCTACTGCGCGTAAACGAGATGTGTATATATGGTGAAGAGAAAGAGAGAAAGAGAGAGAGAGTCTGTAGGGGTGGCTCTAGAATTTTATTTGTCATTACTCTGCCGACGTGAGTTATGTTTATTTACACGGGATTCTTTGACGTACTCTCTTTCGTGATGCTTTTATACACGTACGTTGTTTCTTATTTTTATGGGGGAAGGAGGTAGAGAGTAGGTTTATAAAGAAAATCATCGGATAAGGGCAGTAGTAGAAGACGCGAGCGAGTCAGACGCTCTCTCGTGCGCGTGTAATTTCGCATTAGCATTTTACCTCGGCAAGTGCAATTTTACAAATTGCAGTCATATTTCGTAGCGTATCAAAATTATAGACGGCGCTTAATAAACAAACGATCGAGACGCTCCAAAAGCTGCGAGAATTTGCCGAGCCAAGCATCAACGAGGCGCAATTACCGGCTTCTCTCTCTCTCTCTCTCTCTCTCTCCGTAACCGACCAATCGAGAAAATCGCGATCGCTTTGAATCAAACAAGAAAAACGCGCTCGCTCGCTCGAGCACTCGTCATCAAATTATACGTTATTTTATCTTCCTCGATAAAATAAGCGACCTTCGCGCTTAAAAACGAGCAAGCAACTCTTGCTGCGCAAAAAAGACAGATTGTATACTCTCCCTCCCATCGCCACTATATGTATATAGTACCACCTCCACAGAAATGGTATACAGATATATATATATATACACACACACGTACACAAACGAGGAAGAAAGAGGCGCTCACGAGTACGAGAGAGAGAGAGAGAAAGACAAGAGAAGAGAGCGAAAATAAGCGTGAAGCAAATAAGTTCTTAATTGTCAGCGGCTCTTGCGCGCGATTTTATCGCGTGACGCGCGCACGCCTGGGCTTATTACATTTTTTGCCGCCGCCATCGCGGCGTTGCAACGCGTGCGATCTCCCGCGCAGCTTCGCGCACGCGCACGTATATATATGTATACACACACACACACATACGTATATGTACGTGCCGAGAGTGCGCGGAATAAATCGCGCAATTACATTAATTGGATAAGTGCGAGGAACGCCGCGCGACGTGTGTCTCGTGAGATCTCGCGCGTGAGTTGAAGAGCGCGGAGAGAGAGCAGCGCGTTTTCCGATAATAGCTTTGTAACACTTTGAACGGGGGGGCCTAGAAAAGACGTGCGCTCGATGGTACTTTCTAGTGAAAGAAGTTGAGTTGCGGCTCGAGTGGTTGTCTGGCTGTGGGTATTCTTTGATATATATAAATATATATATAAAGTCGTTTCATAAAATAATGTTGACTTTGAATATTTATAGCAGGAAACTATATCGTAAAAAGCTAAATTTGCGGGAAAAGGTAAAACAGAATGTTTTTAAAGATCTTATCAAGTAGACGTAAAATTTGATTAGATGTTTACACGTAATAAAACGTAAAAAATTCAGACCAGCGGTAATAATGTATATACCGAATTAGCCTTTAATCGGCTATAAAAAGATAAGTCTGTATTTCTATTGAGTAACGTCTTAACTGTTGTCGTAACCAGTCCATCGCGACATGTTGTTCGCTCAAGTATTTTCAGTAGAATGAGTCTTACCGAATGTATTGCATGATTCCATTAATTTAGCCACACGCAAATATAGAAGACAAATAATGATGCCCAAAGGATTATAACCCTGCGTAACGAAGGCAACATGCTGTCGTATTCCACGCGTCACGTAATACTTATCTTATAATATCTATATTAAACAAGAGTGTTTATAGAAGCTTACAGTTATACGTCATGCGTAATTTGTATCTAACTATACGTCTCGAAGAAATATATACGTTTGCGTAATATTATTAAATTTGGATTTGTTTCGTAATGTAGACCCAAGAGCAAAAGGGGCTTATGATTGCATTAAAGGTGATTATGACTTACGTATTGATATAAAAGGCTTCCAAATATAGTACGTTATCGTCTCGAAATACAGAAACAGTAGGAAGAATATTCCATATTATGCGAAGTGACTCTATATTAATATACTTACAATTAAATACTCTAATTATCTATACCTAAAACCAAGAACTACGAATCTCACATCTCTCTACCTCTATACCACCCATCTTCAAATCCTTTTACAATCGAAACAGCGAGTCTGGCAACACATCTAAACACACGTATCTATATACCTATATGATTCACTCGAGCGTGAACGCACAAGGCGAAGTGGAAGAAGACAGGACGACGCATTCCCAAAACCAATTCGAGCTTGCGCCTCGCTTCTTCGTCTCTCGTCTCGCTCTATATATACGTATATATAGGTACACACACACAGACATGAACACACGCGGGACGGCTACAGCAATTTTCCAGATGTGAAAATAGGAGAGGTATCTACTTTATTTCCAGGGAGATCCCGCCCGAATGAGAATACACGGTAGAACGGGCGAGGGTAAGCCGCGGAGCGAAGTAATTTCACACGGGATGGTGTGTGTGTGTGTGCGCGGCGCGGGGCTACACGACGCGGAGGGAAGGAAAGGAAGCAAGATCGCGCGCGCGAAGCCTGGGCGCAACGGTGGCAGTCTTATCTTGGGGAATGCGGAACGCAAGCGCGCGCACAGCAGCACACCCTCCGAGAGCGCGGAAAATTATATTCTCGAAAAGCAGAAAATTGCTTCCCTTCGACGAATTCGGGAATTTCGCACGCCCTATCGGGGACCGTAAAAATCGCCCGCGAAATTACACTTCCGTCACTCTCCGTGCACGCGTTCTTATGTATAGGGAAGAGGAGGAGCGACCCTATTCGTACCTTTTTTTCTTGATTCGCTCGTTCGTTTTTAATTCTCCATTACTATCAGTGTAAAAGGGCGTTTTTTTTTTAAATTTACCGATGGCTTCAACGTTTGATTTCAAAAGTAACAAGCATTGGATGATTTAGTACTAAAAATAAGTATAATATATTCTAAAGTAAATTTCTTAATGATTGAATGACTATAATTAAATTTCTTACATTGCACGATCCCGAGGGCTATAATCACGCGTAAACATTATGATTACGAATTCATGAATAATGACCCAGTTAGATAATTACTAAAATTATATAAACAGAGCAAGTCGCGCTAATGATCGTTATTATTACACTAGAGCGCGAGCGCGTCATAAATATTTATCCCTGCTATTAATACCTTTCAACCCCGGGCAACTATATACATATAGCACACGAAAAATTCATTCTAATTTCTAATCGCTTGTTTACCCAGAGATAATGCTCACGCTGTTCAGCTCGAGCACCAGCGGCAAAATTAATCAAATAACCCCTAATCTGTCGCATCGTCCCGAATGCGAAAGAAAGAAGAAAAAAGGGAGAGAGAGAGAAGCGTAGAAAACAGTCCTAAAACAGCGAGAGACGAAAAGGAAGAAGGGAGGGAGAGAGAGAGAGAGAGAGTTAGCTCTGTCGTTTAGCGTTTATCAAAGAGCGATTAGCGCGAGAGCGCACAGGGGGCGCGACTCGGCCACACCTTCGTTCGGCCCGGCAATTTGGTAGCCTCTCTCTCACTCTCCCTCAAAAGGCAAGCGCACGCGACCCACGCGCGCGCGCGTTATACAGCAATTCGGAAATAATGGAAGGAGCAGCTAGCCGGTCGGCAAGCTAGCTTGCTCTCTCCGCGGGGATCACCGTAATTATACTAATGGCAATAGTTCGTCGAGACCCTGCGCTCTGTGTGTACGTGTGTGTATGTGTGTGACGAGTGCTTTAATGCGAGGGTATCGACCGAAATCGCCGAGGAATGACTGGTCAATTCCATAGAGTGAGAGACAGAAAGAGAGAGAGAGAGAATGCGTAGAGGGACGGACGGCCGAGTTATCGGCGTTTAGTTTTTATTAAACGATTACTGTGATTCCGTATACGGGAGGTAATGGCTGCCGAGCGAGTATATAGAAGCAACGCGCTGAACACCTGGTGGTTTGAAGTTGTGGTGAGGCTTGAGGGGTGTTATTAAAATGCAAAAGTGCAAGCGTACACGTTTTGTTGGTAGTGCGGCAAAAGGATTGAGGAAGATGTTTGTGGTAATTCAAAGTCGGTGTACAGCATCGTAATTAATTGTTTTCAGAAAATTTATAGTTTTGTTATATAATAGTGGTGATTCATGGCTATCTGTAATAATAACTACGTAGTTTTCTTATATAGCTTTACATACAACCAGCAAAAATAATATAAGATTTTTGCAATCAGTAAGACGCTTTATTTCCGCAGTAACATCGACCTATATTATATAAAGACCTCGTGGGAGGATCAACACGTGATAGCTCATCATCTACTCCCACCTAAACAACACATCAGAATATCATTCGGCCCTACTTGATTTTTGCCCATCAGACGTATCTACACCTCGGAAGGATCACTGCCGTCAGACCCACACGCGAATTCTCCCCAAAAGAAGGTGAAGTCTGAAAACGACTGAAGGGACTATATAGGCAACGTTGACTTTACCCACATACAGACACACACACACGTGCATACATAGAGGTATGCATGTATATGTTCGACGCGACGTATATATACCTGGCGCGCGCGTTTTCGCGGGTAGGGGGAGGAGCGACGCGAGAACGGGAGAGAGATTTATAGCCGCGCGGAGACAGGGTGTAATCATACGCATCACCCCATCAACCCTGTAACTCTGATTTACCGTGGGAATTTTAAAAGTCGTTTCGATTTCTCTCCCCAAGCGCACAAGAGAGACAGAGAGAGAGAGAGAGGGACTATAGGATTCTTGACGTTCTCTACGCGCGCCGCCACGTTTGACTCGTGTCAACGGCGTGGCTTATCCGTGTTTCGTGGATGATGCCCTGTTTTGAATACGGGGAAATAATTTACGAATGTTGTATACATTTTTATGGACTTCTTTTCTTTACAACACGTTGATGTTTTTAGTGGAATAGATATATGTGTCTACTATATTTCACACACATTTATAGTTTTCGAATAGTAAATAATGTTTGACTTCTACGCCACGTTACTATATAAAAATAAATGCTGTGTACAAACTTCAAATCAAATTATGTAAAAAAAAATGCTACTCGTCACAAACTCAAAGAGTGCGCGGAAAGTCTCATTTCAACGACTTCTGTGCAGTGACGATCTCAGCTCGTGCAACCCACACTCTCTTGGCCATATAACGTCGCTTAAGTTGATTCCCCGAGCGAGTCATGCTGAGGATGACGCGTGTACGCAGGAACACTGCTCTTTAGCCTACACACATACACATACATACATATACACAGGAGCAAAAGATACAGTGACCGGCAACGACGACGACGACGACGTCACGATCGCCGGCGCGTAGCGGGCTGCTCGTTTATTTTTGCGCCCATGGCGATGAGCCCCTGCGTGACAGTTATAAATTGAAACGTGATTCGACGGACGCGCGGCACGCGAGTGCGACCGAGCGAACTATACTCCTACGCGCTTCTCTGATGTACAAGTAAGAGAGAGAGAGAGAGAGAAGCTCCCGCTTGTGCATACGCCAAACTTAGTCGCAGCGATACAGGCACGTATAGCAGTAGTGTCTAGTATATTTTCATCTTTGTTACTTCGAGAGTGTCGCCTCTTCTCTCGCGCGCTCGCGTGCGTGTATATACGCCTCCTCGATGATTTTTATTTTCGTAGACGTGCGCGACTGCCATACGCCGGCGACGCTACGACGCGTGCTCCACTTTTCCGTATGCTCTTTCCGCTCATTAAGAAATAGCGCGCTCTCTCTCTCTCTCTCTCTCTTTCTCCGTGACTGATGATCTTAGATGTGCTGAAGCACTGCGTGATACATCGAGCATGTTATATATTTTAATAACCATAAATTTTACAATTTGAATGATAAATTTAAAAAACAAAAGAATTTTACAAACAATCTGCAAGTATATAAGTATAAAACTTTCTTTCGCCACAATGATCGTCTTCCTTCGATAACCGCTTCTTGCAGAATTCATCCCTCCGCGCGTTCTCGCAAAAATGCAACGCCGGAGTAAAGAAAATTCCCGAAGACTCAGCACTTTACCGCCTCTTCCCATCTTATATACGCGCGGCGAAGGAAAAAGGCTCTTCTCTCTGGGCTACGATGTTCGCTATAGCTACGTATATATACGCGTACACACGCGTGTATATATGTGTGTGTGTGCAGCGAGGCGGCGATAGACAAAAAGGGCGACGCAGCAGAACGCTTATTTTCCCAATAACCCCATCAGCGAGTGGCTGTACGCGCGCACGCTCGGTATAAATAAATCAATATAACCCACCCTCGACGCGTGGCGCGTATATAGCAGCAGTAACAGCAGCAGCCCTCTCTTCTCCCCGGCGCCTACGACGTGACGTATGAGGCTCTCTCGTACCCGAGTGAGAGGAAAAGAGGCTATATACACATACACCCACATCTAGCTACCCTGTTATTTCACAGTTAGGCTGCTCTCGCACCCTTCGCGCACTCATCTTCCATCGCGTTTTCCTCTCTGCAGCAGCAGTAGCAGCAGTGCGCGAAAACGTCGTCGTCGTCGTCGTCGTCGCTGCGGCACATACACGAGTCCCCGGGGAAGCTTTTGTCCTCGAGCCGTAAGCGACTTCCTGACAGGCCAAGTTTGCACCTGCTCCCTCCCTCTCTCCCTCTCTTTATCTCTCTTCTCTAGGCTGCGCGTGCGCGCGTCTAGTCCCCTATATCCTAAAGCCCCCGCCCCCGACCCTCGCGCGTAATTTATTCCGGGCGCGCGCCGAAGATAATCCCCAGATCAGCTATCTCTTTCCCTCTCTCTCTCTCTCTCTCTGTCTCTCTTTCTCTCTCGGAGAGATATTATTTTCTCTTCAGCTTAGTTCCGCTCTTTCCGCTGCTGCCACTTTTAAAGTCGCGCCTGCTCGCGAGCAAGAGCGAGAGAGAGAGCAAGCGTGTCTATAGCACGGCCACGGCGGCAGCAGCAGCACGCGGAGAGGGGAAAAAAAGCTTGATTTACGACGCGTCCGGGGATATGATGTACTGCTGTAAACAATCTGGCCTTTGGCGAGCGAACGCTCGCGCGCGCGCGCGCACGCTCTTGGATTCCCCGTGCCGGAATGCGATGATGCGCGCACGCGCGTAAGCGGCCTCATGGAGCCGTTACGAATTCATAGATACGCGAGTTTGCATTATACAGCAGCAACAGCACTGCTATACGAGAGATCTCTTCTGATTGCGCAATTCACATCATCGCGCGTAGGTATATATATATATATATATATACATAAGTGTACGCGTGTATATATATGTATATTATAGGTACGGTACGGACGAAATTATACGCGCGGGTTCTCGCGTGGCAGGAAATGAGGATGGATGCGATGATAATGGAGACATTTATCAAAGATTTTCACTAAATAAAAGTGCCGACCGCCTCGTGGGGTGTATAATTTATGCGCTCGACACGAGAGTTTAGTGCGTTTTTATGTCCCTCTGATACGTTTAACTTCGAATCAATCTCAACCGGCGTCGAGTGTCTGTGTGCGTGTGTGTATGTGTGTACAATTTAATTTGTCGAATTTTCGACTTGTTTAGAGAGCGAGAAACAGAGAGGAGCTTACTTTTTATCATTTTTTAAAGTGATTTATTATGTGCCTTTTTATACGCTTCTCTCGTCGTTATAAAATATTTAGTATCCAATGTAGATCGGCTTGCTGCTATACGAAAAGGAAATCAAATAATTCAAAGACGCAGCAAAATTTATGGATATTGAAAAAGAAAAGTGTTTTATGGCGTATCAATTGGGACGCCGAAACTAATATTTTTCTTCCATTCATTAAAATGCAATAATTGTACATCAAAGCATATCGCCCCATTAATATTTTATCGCGCCGCGCGACCAGACTAACAAGTTACTTCGCGCATTCACATTCAGCAACAAAGTCATTTAAAAATCCCGTATATACCTGCGAGTCATCGTTCTAATGCAAAGTAAATTACGCAACGGAAAAAAGCATTATATACACACAGCGCGCGCCCAAGGCATAATGACAAAAAACGCATTCTTAAAAAAAAAAAACAAAAAGAAACGTTCGCTTCGCGTTCAATCTCGTAAATCCCCTCGCATTGCGTCGAACAAAAAGCATCTTTACGAGCGAATGACACTTTATCCGAAACGTACATCGATAATTCTCCAACTTTTTTCGCTACATATATACATATATATGTACCTATATATATGTGTATACAACTCGCGTAACGAGGGCATCGCATACACAGCAGAATATAGCTCAGCAATGTGCGGCGTTATGACCTATGGCAGTTTAATTCTGTCGGCCCCAGCTATGATAACCCCGCGCAGGAAGGGGGGTGGGGGTGATGAGGAGGGGATATATAGCAGTAGAGAGTATATAGCTTTGGGCAAAAGCGCTCGCTCGATCGTAATCAGTAATACGGCACGTCTAGATTATGCTCGAGATTTTGACGCGAACACGTGATGCAGTTTGTAGTAGCGCGAGCGCGCGCGGCGGCGGCGGCGGCGGCACGGAACTGCCTACCTGTCCGCCAGACGGACGACTCACTGAGCGTGGCATAGTAATTAATTATGAGCAGCGGGGATGCGATATTCTCGTCTTACACATGCTGCTGCTGCCGCTGTTGCTGCTGCTGTACCGCACATAGCACCACCAGCAGAAACGTGTGTGTACGTGTATGATGCGTATAAGCGCGTATATAGCCTATCGTTCGAGCCACTGGTCTTTGGGTATATATATACAAATGCATACGCGAGTAGTAGAAAGTCAGCGACGACAATGTAAACGGCAAATAATACGCGCGAAAATTCATTAGCAAGGGGTTATCGTACATGCGAGCTTTATACCGTTCTCCTGAGTTTCTTTTTATTTTTTCTTTATTTACACGCGTGTTCGAGTGTGAGTGTTTTGTTCCTGACTAGATTTATTGCATTAATTCGTCACTTTCGAAAGATCCTTTGTATAGAGAATAGGAATGCGTATGGGGCAGAATGCAGTTGCTGCTACTGGTCTGCTGGGCAAAGAAGAAACAAAATTATAAGAAAAATCGCGGTAGATTTATGCGAGGTTCTTTTTTGTACCGACAGAACGCATCTTAGCGTTTAATCATGTTTAGAGCGCAGTGACATGATTGGACAGTTTGTTATTCTCCTAATTAAGTGTCTTTTGCCATCTTTTTTTACGTTTATACAAATGCGTCTTCGCAACGTACAAATGGCCTTTCAGTTTACAACAAACTTCGAAGCACGCACTTTAAAGGAGCGGATAAATAATTACACTTTGAACAACCAAAAAAGTAATAAAAGATTCGCGGCAACCGCGTATATACATATATATATCTAATCGCTACAAACACGCCAAATTAAGGTAACACGAGTTTTTATCAGCACCTCGTAACTGCCGCGAAAAAATTCTTAAGTATTATACATACACCCCGGAAAAGCAAAATCCTTACGTTAACGTGAGAATTCACCTTTGTATTCATCGAAACGCTAAAAAAACCCGAGCGTGCGCGCGCACAGCGTAAGTTACGAGCGCGGCCAAGATTAGATTAGGGTCGTGCTCGACACACATACATACACACACACACACACACACGCCGTCTGGTTTGCGCCAAACGGAAACGAAGAAGCCGCGGTGGGCGATAGCGATCGGGCAACAACGATTTAACACGAGTTTGCGACAGCTGAGAGAGAGAAACCGAACTTCCGGCGTAAAAGGCAAATTCAACAATCAACACGTCGTCTTTGAACGTAGGGACTTACCGAACACCTCATAGAATTACAAATTTCAACGGTCGCGTGAGCTGCGCGAAATTCTCTATACAGTGTTAATTTTTTTAGCCTGTGATCGTATGGATTGGTGTAGACGGTCGAAGAATTTAGCAAATTGTATATACATACATACGAAGAGCTCCTATAACAATGTTCTTTTTTTTTCTTTAAAGTACTGACATTTGGAACAAACGAATGATATGTCGATAAAGTTGCAAGTATAGAGTAACTAAAAACTGTGACTGGTCAATCTCAATTTACGAGCGACAGTTATATAATTACAACTGCATAAACAACGATATTAAATCGATCAATCAATTATTCTACGAAATAATGTGATTTCTTTCTTATTTATACTCGAAAAAACTTGAACCCGTCGATCGAGCGCTAAAAAAATTTGCTAATCATAATTGATCCATCTATTTTAAACGCGAGCTATACGAAATAAAAACTCTCGCCAACACGCGAAAGTTCGTGCGACAGAACTCGCGCGGATTCTATCAAACAGCACGAAATGCATTGCTGTATAAATGTGTATATATGCCCAAACCTCGTAACCTCCCTATATATATACCAGACCCATAGTCCCTCATACACAGAATAGAAATTACGAAAGTGACGTCAATGTATCGTGACTCTCGTGACGAGCCAGCGCTAGTACATTCGCGATTTAATTAGCGATACAATACCACGCGCGCACATATAGATAGAGAAATTTCACCGATTCTTCCCCCGCTTTTATGCGCCTTCCTTCCTCTGGCACTTTGCCCGTGACCTTTGACCTCGCGCTTCGCGTATAGAGCGAAGGAACCAGCAGCAAACGCCGTCACGTCGCTCGAATGGTCGATTCGCCCTTTTAGCTTCTACATAACTAGCACTGCCGTCGTATACTACCTTTCTCCATGTCTCTCTCACTATCTACTTCGCGACTCTCGCGGCCGCAATTGATTGTTCGCTTTCTAGGTTACGAAATTTGGCTCGGAAAGCGTTTAGAGGACTCGTGTGTCTTTATGCAAACGCGATGTATATGTATGTGGCTGCACCGACGTTGTCGCCGCCGTAGTCGTCGCGCGTTATTAGAGATTCAACTGTGACATTTCTGAAGGTTATACTGCGGGAATTCAAATGCCGTGCATTATTTCAATTGTCTAAAGTTAGTCCCGCAGCTGGTTATATATATTTGTAAGTTTTTTCGACAACTTTTTACACGTCTTTTGTTATTATATACGTTACGCTGAGATATATCATATAGTTTATTTGATAAAATGAGAAATAAGGGATTCTGAAATTCTTTCAATTTCGGCAAATCACGTAAGCCCTATATCACAGCTGCTCCGAAATATATTCCGGAGCGCCAGGCTTGCCTAAAATATCGTAGGCAGACGCGACTGCGAACGTCCTCCATTTATTAACACCATCGTCGTGTAGAATTTTATCATTCATGGAACTAACGTGGTTCGATAGAGCAGATATTCGTCGAATTGTCAAAAAAAAAAAGAAAAAATGAATGATTATTTTAATAATATTTTACCAGTAATCTCCGAATCATGTAATAAAAAATACTTGACAGGCTTTTTCTTAACAAATCTAATGATATTTTAATTACTCAGAATTGATCTCTATATGAATACATAATGAGCGACTTAAGACCCATCAGTTTCATCGGTAATGGACTAATTACATACCCGTCAAAAAATCTAACCATTCACCCAGCTATTTAAATAACCACTTTACAAACGTCAAACGCGTTTCTCCGATTGCCCATATACTAAGCACCATCGTCTCTAGCATTACCCTATAACCATGTGCTATAAGTCTATAGAGACGACGAAGCGCGTCTCGAGTAGTGCGGCAAGAAAGAGAGATTTAAAACGTTGCGGCAGGTCGGCGGGGGGACTAAATGATGATAAACTATCTCGACGGCCCCCGGGGGCAGCAGGAACAGCAACAACAGCGACGGACTGACCCACGGGCGTTTTGAATTATATTCTTTCGAACGCGAAAAAAAAGGATTACAAGCAGCTCTGAAAAAATGCGTCCCAAGACCGGCCGAACGCATTCCACGCGTGCCGAGACAATTATGAAATTTCTGAGCTTTTCGGCTGATGAATACAGGCAGGTATGCGGAATATCAAGCAGCCTGTTCGCGCGAGAGCGCGATATAATACGTTCATATATATAAGGTTGTGTGTTATATGCGGGGACGGGGTTTCGAAATATATTTTAATAAAAAAAATAAAATAATGGAGTATATATTATATATATAGAAAAGGATTATCGGTAGCTAGATTTTCGATGCCTACTCCGAATTTACGATTCCTATAGGTAATCTCCAATTACCCCCGTAATTATACCATCCCCGCGGGCGTTCATATTTACGCAGCGCGCGAGACAATGGACTGATTTTCAAAATTTTCCCTCTCTCTCTCTCTCTCAATTAACTGCGCAATCCCGGCATAAACTCATTGAATAAATACGTGGTGGCGGTATACAGCAGCAGTGGTATACACGCATTAAGCCCCTCGAAAATTCATCGAGCGCAATAAATATCTCATTCCTCTCTGTCCCTTTCTCTCTCTCTCTCTCTCTCTCCCTCGCTAGCTTTTTTCCATCCCTTTTTAAAGCAGCATCTTTATCTGGCCGACGCACCCGCGCGACTCGCGAGCCAATTAATAATCGCATCGGAACTAATTAAATCGGGAAAACATGCAAATGCCCGGTGTTTATATTCCCGGAGGGCTGCGTTGCCACACACCGTCGGTGGCCAATCGCGCTATAGTGCTGCACCGGAGATAAAACGCGCCTGCCTGACTGCGAGCTCTGGCGAAGCTTCGCAAAAAAGAGAGAGAGAGGGAGGAGGAGGAGGTAGTCGAACGTTGGAAATCCGCGCGTATACGCCGCGTTTCGGGAGATTCGATTACAAATTGGTCATAAAAATGTATAAAGCGAACTCTCTCTCTCTCGAGCGCGTGCGCGCGTGCTTCGTTAATTAGATTTTTGCGCCCGTTGCGCAGAATCAATCCTATATCGCGCCGAGTCGTCGATATTGAATTCGATTTCGAGTTGGAGCGAGTGAGAGAAAGAGAGATAGAGAGGAAAAGAGCTCTCTTTCTCTTTTCTACACGCGTGTGTGAGCGGGCGCGCTTTTGTTATTCGATTGCTGGCTTTCGGAATTGGACTCTTTAAAGCCTCGGCAAAATCTATGAATTCTCTATACTATACAGGCGAGTAATATAAAAATCTCTTTGGAACAGGGCGCGGATTGGTATTGCTCGAGGATCCATTATTTACGAATAAATGAAAGGTAATGAAAATAAAAATATCGTATTATATTTGTAAACCGTGAATGACGTGTAATATCTTTTATTGCTTGTTAAAACTCGTGTTCTCGTATTTATTGTTTGATTGGAAATAATATCATTTGAAATCGTATTATTTATTTCCGGGTATTAAGTTTTTACTTCTGTAACATTAAATTCCTGTAAAATAAACATTTAATTAAAATAAAAATAAACCGGTGTATAAATAATTTACGAACCGCACGCTGCTTTGGAGTGTTTTAAATTTTCTGCGAATCTGTATTTAATTAACAGGCAGAGAACAATATTGTAAAAAATTCAAGCACTCGTTATATTTAGTAAACATGATCACTTATTCATGCTTCATGAACAAGGAAAGGTAGAAAATTATTGAAATGTATGTATATTTCAGTTTTAATTTATTATTTGAACAAAATTGTATAAACTCTTCAAACGTAGAGAATAAATTAATGTTAATTCTGAGATACAATGAAACTATTTAAAAAATTGAAATGACATTTTTGATGAAGTGTATCGCAATCTAACAGCTAATGATGTTAATTTTTAAAGAAAAACTTCTTTTGTTCATCATTCAAACAAGTAGAGACTTTTGTAATTTGAATCCCTACTCCATTCACCAAAGTATCTCATATATTTATCGGAATCTTACAATACCGTGTGAATACATCAGAAAAATTCAGATCGCGACAAAATATCATTATAGATACACCATGTGCATAACACAACAAAGTATCACTCATCCCTCCCTGCCAGTGCTGCCAACTGTCGGCAAAAACGGGAATCGCTCATACGGGATCCTCGTTCTAGCGACGCGTCGTGTGCTTGGCTCGAACTACGATAGCGATTCTCTCTCTCACTCACTCGCTCTCGCGTCTCTCCACGTTCCACCATATCTACATATATACACACACACACACAACTGGAGTGTGCAGCAGCAGCGCAGCAGCGGCGGCAAAACCGGCCCTTCCCTCCTCACGCGCTCCACGTATACACACACATACATACATATATTTATATACACATGCAGCACGCACACGGCATGCGTACACGTTCGCACGGCCTCTCCCCTTTCGCTCCTCCTGCGCGCCGCCGCATTCGCGTATACGCGCGCAACACACGCGATCTTCCCTCTCACTCTTTTCCCACACATGCAGCGCGAGATGCATATACATATATACGAGTATATATACGTCGCACGTATATATGTACGTATGTATGTATACACACACGTTACATACGTGTGCACGCGGAATTCTCGCCATGGTAAAGAAGAGGAGAGAGAGAAGGAGTTGCTACAAGCAGGAAGGTGCGCACACCAAGTGCACGCGTATATATATATAGAGAGAACCTGTGCAAAGGAAAAGAGAGCGAGCGAAGAAGGGAAGAAAAGAAAGTGGCGGCGCGGCGCCGGTTTTTATTCGGTAATTACGTCGTTAAGCGCCGCGAGGGCAATTAAGACGCAAGAAATCGAACAACAATCACATTTACGGGCTGCTGCTGCTGCTGCTGCCACTGCTGCTGCCGGTTGTGTGCTGGCGCTCCTGTGCCCGTAAGCGGCGAGCGTATTGATCCGCGATGCGATGGGATAGGAAAAGGAGAGCAAGAGCTCGCCGCGCCTCGAGGACGAAGGTAAAAAGAAGGAGAGGAGGAGGAAGAGGAGGAGGTGGAGGAGGAAAGGAAGGGACGCTAGCGAGCGAGCGAGCGCGCGGGAGAAAAAGAACGCGCCAGATATATGGAGGTTGGGTGGGGGGGGGGATGAGATAGAGACGAAGGAAGAGAGTGAGAGAGGGAGCACGGGGAAGAAAAATGAGAATGGACGGGGCAAAAATACAGCGGCGAAATTAAAAGATTTTCTCTCCCTCGACTTTCGGAAAATTCGCCGTATATACTGAGGAGAGGAGAAGAACGTGGAGTTCGTGCCGGAGAGTTTCGTCTTTATGAGAAGAGCGTTGACTCACTGTGTTTTCGTGCAATTAGTGTCATTTTGCTTTATCATTCGGATGAACTTAAGTTCGTGAATTAATAAAAGTTACGTTTATTTAATGAAAAAAAAACATGTAGTTTACTATATTGCCGTATATAGAAAATAAAATGAAATGGAAATAAAAAACATCTATATATTCTCAATCATTAAAATTTTAGAAACGCAATGAAACACTATCTTTTGCACAACTAATCTTCCCATTCGTAAACTTGACTTGGATTTCCCTCATAACGTCTCGTAAAATATCGTTAAAAACCTCTTAAACAAAATGAGCAAATTACAACGTTCGCGTATACAGGCATATATACACTCTTAAAGTTCGCCTTCTCGTATATATACCGCGAGCTATAGCCGAGCGCAACATTTATTACGAGTTCCGCAACGAACGTAATAAAATCCGCTGCCGGTGTGCGCGCGCGAATTTTTTCGCGCAATATAATGAACCTTAGCGCATGATGCACGCTCTATAACGAAATCAAGATTTTTGCACAAGTCTCGTCGGCAATATATATATATATATATATATATCGAAGCTTTATATATATGTATATATTATACATCACACAGCGTGGAGCCTTATCGAACTCTCTTGGCTCGCGTCTGTCGTGCGGCTCGTCAGAAGGAATTAGCAGCGCAGCTATCGAGCCGTGAAAAGTGCGCGAGTAGCGAGCGCCATAGAGCTCCCGCGGGGAGAGCCGGGCGCGCGCGCGCGTACCATAAAATACGTTTAAAGTGCATGATACGAGAGAAAAGGAGAGAGAGAGAGAGAAGGAGAAGGTGGAGGTGGGAGAGCGAGCGTGTCTAATGACGTGGGAAGAAAAGAACGAAGGCGAGCGAGAGAAAGAGAGAGAAGGAAAGATGAGAGAAGGAGCGAAGCGAAGTATATATACGTGTATATATATGTATATATACGTGTATATATGTGCGGCGGCAACGGCGGCGAATCAAACGATATCGGGCTTCTGGATTAATTTATGCAACGAAGGCTGTTAAAACGCGACACTCAAAGGCCCGCCGACCGACTTGCAATCACACACGCGACTAACGTCGTCATGACCACCGCGGCGGATTCGTTACGCATTGTGGGCTTTGCGCGCCTGCAGACCCGATATCGTCGAGCGTGCAAGAGCGAGAGAGAAGGAAGGAGAGAGAGAGAGAAACGCCGATCTATAACGCTTCCCAAGTGCATTCTTACGAGTTCGTTTTTCTTCAGTAGGCTCGTGCTGTTTTTGTTTTTTCATTGCGTTATGGTTTAAAAACTTTGTGAATTTTTGTCTGTTAAAGTATCAGTTTTTATATAATTAACGAAATAAATTTTGCAAAGTAATTGATAAGTTTGTTATTCATCGTAATATAGAGTTGCTAATAAGACCATACTAATTGTTAAATCGAATTAAGCATTTACTTTTTTCAAAACTACATTTGAAACTATATGTACCTCATAATGAATAGCCCCGAAGTAGGTAAATTATTTACATGAATTCGTAACTAGTTCATACCAGGCTAAATGAAATTTTGCGAACAAAGTTCATAAACTCATTAACAATTAAATTCAATCACATTCATCAGTAGCATTAGTTTTAAATAAGTTTTACTCAACCATAGTTAGCGCACTGCTTTAAATTCGTAATTGAGTTTCATATTCTAAAATTAGAATTGCGAAAGTTTGGTAAGTAAGTAGTTTTACAACCGCCTACGCTCATTTTTCTGACAAACAATCATATCAAAACAAAAATGTTATTATACGTTCCTCGTATTGTTCATTCCACAACTCGCGGTTCAATTTGTAATATATTATTCTCGCTAATTCACGAATAAACAATTCGTAATCCCTCAAGCCTTTTCTGAAAAAAAGGAAGAAGAAACACCCTCCGTGCCATGTTTGCTTTTATCGAGGGATTTTGGGTAATCCCCATTTCTGTATACCGTCATTTCTGGCATTTCTCGACCATTCAACGACGGGAGGCGAGAGAAAAAAATCCGGAAAAAGAGGGACTGCGAGTGGACGCGTCGCACTCTCCGAGGATATTCGCCATTGTAGCAGGCTGGCAATCTCCGAAATGGTCTTCTTTCTCTCTCTCTCCTTCTTCCTCTCTTTCTCGAGTCGTGCAGAACCACCATAAATCGACTCATCTGGCTGACCTCCGCGAATCGTTGGCGCATGCGCGAGATGCGCACGCGCGTTGTGATCACATGCGCGCCTGCCGCCTCGACGTCTAATGCATTTTCATTCTCCCTTTTGTTATTGTCCTTCAAGCGCGCGAGTATATCAGAGGAAAATAAATTGTCGGAACTTTTGGTGTGTAATGGACTTTGAGCGAAAAAAATTTATTGTATTAACGGACGTTAACCGTGGTCTGAGTTTGAAATGATAAATTGCGCATAATGAAATTATTTTAATCGCGCATTAGCATTGTAAATCATCAGTGAAATATTAATATACAAGCGTTTATTTTAATATTCGAATTAGCGTTACATATTCTCTTTTACGTCATCGAGCGTCATCATTATGCACGTAACTGAATTGCTAAATGAAGATAATGAATTTAAATGTTTAATGTAGGTAAATGCAATGTTGAAAAAAAAAGTAGTAGCCTTTCGTCTTGATGATAAAGAATTAGTGTAGAGAAAAAAAATTAAAGTTTATGATCATTTTACGTTCTACTTTTCCGAACATTTACGATCCACTAAGTTCTTGCATTGCGGTATTTTTGCTTCGATTTGTTTTTCTTGCACTTTTTTTATATTACAAAGTTTTTTTCCTAATTGCTTAATGGCGTGTTTCAATAAACTGCTCCGTTCTGGAAGTTATTAAATGAAACGTTTCTTGCAATGACAAAAACGATAAAATTATTGCTTTGTTTGTAAAAGGATCGATAAGTGGTTATATGTTTCGATTATTTTAATGTCGCGGCAATACTGAAATTATACGGGATTGCAAGGCAACGCTTTTTCAGCGAATATATAAAACACTCGTCGCTCTCTTTCCTCGTCGCATTTTTCTCGCGAGCCGCTCGGAGAATGCAATGCAATTTCCACGGAAAATACGAAGGAAGTGCGGAAAAATGTTTCCCACCTTTAAAAGCCCTTTAAAATCGAAATCACGCTCGGGAATTTTAGTTTTCCTTTAAAAGCCTCAATTCCCGAGGCTTCATCTCGAACGAGGCGAGCGAGCGACTTCCATTTCCTCAGACTGGCACACGACGCGTGGAAACTCCTTATCGATTTTGTCAAGCTCCCTCTCTCACTCTACTGATGCACTCTCGCGCGCCCAGCAATTTTGCAGCTCTTTTTGCGTTATATACTCTTTCTTCCTTTTCTCTACCTTGCGAAAATGGCATAAAGCGCGATGCGCTATATATATATATAGAAGCGAGCTAGTCGAAAGAATATCGAGATCGCGGGAAATAAAGGGAGAACGCGGACTTCTTTCTCTTCGCTGCAAGCGGAGAAAACAGCTGACGCCATATTTCGCCGCCGTTGCCGTCGACCTCGCGTTTCCGGTTCCTCCCTTTTGCTCGCCCTCTCCCTGCTTTCTCTCTTTTTCTTTTCCTCCTTCTCCTCCATCTCTTTCTCTCTCCTTCGTCGCCTCCGCATGTGCGCGTGTCGGCGCTGCTCGTCTCCGAGGATTTAAAAACAATTCGGCAAATTGCCTCGCACATATATAGCACCGCCGCGGCGAGCCGGAAATGCACGCGACGCGCTGAAAAATCGACCGGTAGATTTCCCTTCGGACAACAAGTATAAACTATTTTAGACTTTGAAATTTATATAAAAATTTCATATTGCAGAAGTAAAGTTTTGCAAGACAGCTCTATCTGCTTTGGGTAAGTTTATATAATCCAAAGATTGCGTAATCAAAACGTCCATCATTCAAAAATAAAAAAATTGTAATGTACAACAAAAAGCATGAAAGAAAACACTTTGTTTATTGCAGAAGGACATGAACGCGTATACCGCAGCGCGAGACACGTGTATAGCGAGGGAACAATTGAAATGATTTCATTGCGGTCAGGTATGACGGAAAGCGCTCGCCCGGTGATTTATACAGGCGCAGCACTTATGGAAATAACCTGCGCGAGTGCGGAGTAGGCGCGCGAGCTGGAATCGAGGGCGAGGAAAAAGCGCAAATGTCTTGGCCGATAATATTATTATGCTAACAGTGAGCTGCCGTGCGACAGGAGGGACGACTAGACTTGTAGCTTCGTCGTCGTCGTCGTCGAGGCTCGGAAAATCGCGCATTTTTTCAATATATATTTCCTTTATTGCACGAGCACAAAGGTGCGCCTCGTGATTACCCGTCGTCGTGAGCCATGCATTAGCATGTCGCGTGTACTATAGTGCACACTTGCCGCGGTGGTATAACGGACTATGGATGACTGACTTTGCACTAAGACAGCTGGGGGAAGACAGACAATGTCGATATTTTTTCATCTCGTGTGTTTGTCTGTATATATGTGTATGTGGAAAAACGCGAGGAAACGTCCAGTGGCTCTGGGAAAATTCATTGCATAAGATGTACGCGAAGATTATGAGGAATGTGTTTCAGTTTATTGACGCGCGTGTATAGTAGAAAATACAGACTGTAGAAAACGTCATTGATTATTTATAGTTTGTGTAAGTGCATTAGCATACGTGTACTTGTGCGAGAGAACGCTTTATAATTTATCATATTACCGCTATATTATATATATAGAGATGTGAAAATCCATTGCAAAACTCACGAACGAATTAATGAAATTAATTTTTCATCGTAAAAGTATTTCAATTACAATTTGCCAGAGCAGAATTATGCTACAAACTATTCCTCGCGCACTCATCATTATTATTACACAGTGCACACAGTATGTACAGTATGCATCAAACTAATTTCCATGCTGTAATTTCCTCAATAGCCCCATCAATTCCATTGAACACACACATGCGGTACATATATATATGCACACACTGACGACTCTCGATATCCATAAGAAAATGAGGGACTCGGCGCTTTTGCAAATATGCATCGACCGTCTTGTAGGCACTTCTCTCGCTCGACTTCCTCTTCTTCTACACACATACACACACGCAAGCCTTTATTAAGCCTCTCATAACGTCGCCGCCCCGCCTCTAACGTCTTACCCGAAGCGACTCGATCTACTTGAAACTGTAGGCGCGCGCGAGCACACACGCACAATGACTCTGAGAGAAAATCGCGCGGTTATAAATAATTTATCGGCAAAAACGCCGGGCGACGCGTGATTTGCGGCCGAAACGCGATTCATAAATAATTTTCTAACTCGAGCCTTTTCGCGTATACGCGCGCGTGTCCGCTGATATTTATTGCGATAACAGAGTAGGAAAGAAAGAAAGAGTGAGAGAGAGAGAGAGAGAGAAACGTGAAAGTTTAAGGGAAACTATTGTTTATTGTCAGGAGAGCTGCGCTTTTTCGCTTACATGCGCTTTTGTTGTCGGGAAAGTGGCGTGTCACTGGTCATAAGCCACGTCGTGGTTTATAAGTGAGCAGTTTGCATAAGCTCGTATACGGGTCTATGTGTTCAAAGCTGCTTTAACGTCTATATCCTTAGTTGTTGACTTTATAAACATTCTGCGGCCATATAGGAATGGGGAGTTCAAGAATCCATTTATTATGCATGAGAGTTATAAGAAAAATGTGTATACCTAGGAAGTAACGTCATTTTGCAAACTTCCATTAACTTCTTTTTTTTCCGAATAAAACTGAATTGGAACGAAAAATTTGAAAAATCCAATAAAGGAAAGATTGCAGAGAATGTAGATACCCAATGAATAAAAGTACCAAGAAACGCTGAGCGGGTAGGAAATTGTTAAAAGGAGAAAAATCCAATACCAACGTTGAACAAGAAAATAGCCATTTTCCTCAAAAAGCGACCCCAAGAAAGTCCATTCCTCCTCTGACGAAAAAAAAGTCCCCCTCCAACTGCCCAGAACTCGGTGAAAAACGAAGAAAGTCACGAAAATTTAATAAAGCGAAAATTACGACAAAGGCAGCGGCGAGAGGGAGGCAGAGGAGGGGAGGGATCAAAAAAGTGCAGCCGCGAAAAAAGGCAAGTAGGAGCGAGAAAGAGGAAAAGCGCCTCTGCGCGCTCCATCGCACGAGCGCAAAAAGAGAATCGCGTGGAAAACAGAGAAAGAGCGAGCGAGAAAGCGGCGAACGCTCTATGCTCTATACGTATATATATATAGAAGGGTAGAGGGGATGAGCGCGAAAACGGAAAAAAGACGAGAGAAAGAGAGAAAAGAGAGAAAAGAAAGAGGAGAGCACTGCTGCCGCTGCCACCGTCGGCTTCTTCGTGCAGCAGCAGCAGCAGGAACGGCGGGGAGAGAAAAGAGGGATGGAAACGGGAATACGATTGGTTTGCACGGGTCGCCATTTACACAGAGGGGTTGTTCTCTCGCGCGCGCAGGGGAGTCTGCGTCGTGCGAGCGAGTGAGAGTAAGTGAGAGACAGAGAGAGAGAGAGAGAGCCCGCGCGTCTGCGCGGTTCCTTGACCCTGGGAGGCTGCGCGTCGACCAACCGGCTTGACGGACGTCGCGACGCCCTACGTCACCTTTATCGCCGCGCCCGACGCCCTCGACCGGCCGACAGAGGAAGCGAGCGAGAGGGGCCACTTTGCCCCGAAGCTCATCTCTCTTCTTTTTCTTTTTTCTTCCTCCACTTACTCGTTCGCTCTTCGCATATCGGGGATACTTTTGATCGAATTTTTTTGCCTTCTATGGGGCAATTTAATTTGCTGAATAGTTTAGAGAGTCAGGGTTGGCTGAAGTTACGATCCTGTCTGATGACGAATTAGTAAATGACGATTTTTTTAAATTTTATGCAACTAAGCATATCTTTCCGAAGAAATTTGAGATCTTATTTAATATATATAATATGTATATACTGAAGATTGGATTACACAACTATCATAAATTTCGTTATATAATAGCATTAAAATTAGCATAATACAGATTTAATCGTTTCGAAATACCGAACAGAAAACACAATGTTGCGGTTATTCATTCTAAACAGACACTCAAAAGTCAAGAGCTTGCGCACGCGCCGATAGTCGAGCAGATAAACGGCGTTAACAGGTCGGACACGGCGTGTAAAAGGAAAAATATGAGCATTATAAAAAGATCGTAAAGGACAAAACAAGTTAGAGCTCTCTAAACGCTTGACTATACTCGCCTCTCTCTCTCACCGCCAGTTTACCAAGATATAAAAATAAACGGCATCACAAAGGCCCCCGTTTCCGCGTTCGAGAAAGCGCGGAGTGTTCTCTCTCTCTCTCTTCCCCACCCTTCCCTTCTCTATCCCCACCCTTAACCAGCCGAGTTTCGTTTCCCGATCCGTCGGCGGGGCTTTTATCAACGTCAAGCCCGCTTCCTCGAGCGCACGGGCCCGTCATAAACATGTCCGCTGGAGCGCGAGCACTAGGCCAAGGACATTCGACGACTACGACAACGACGACCTGCCCCAACGCCTCGTAAATAACGTCTTAAGTGTGGCAACGCGCGCGCGCGCGCGACCCTTTTACGCTTTTGGAGAAGTGTCGCGCTCGCAACCCCTTAGTCTATTAACCGTCGTTGTCGATGCGGTGGCCTCTTCCTTAGCTTTATATATGTATTGTAAGTTCGTGTTTTTGGTATATATACACACACACATACACACGTGAAGTGATTCTTTTTTTTTCTCTCATGGGTGGCACACTACGACGCTTCTTCTCACGGCTAAAGAAACGAGGCCGACTTATCAGGGCCGAGAGTCTTTAGTGGCACTTATACGAGAACTAAAGCTTCGGGAATGAGTCGAATTTTACCGTCTATTCTAGCGGCCGTGCTTGGTGGAATGTAAACAAGAGCGTGGCTTTTTATACGCGCGATGGCTATCTGCGCGTGGCGAGCGTCGATGTTATGCTTTTAGTATATATCATAAAAGCGTAGGAATTTCACGCTATCTTTTATATATATACGCGCCTCTTTTTAATGGGCAATAATCGAAAAGTTTAAATATCACCGCGATGAGTGAAAAAGAATATCGAGAAACTTTGTTGCGTAATGGACGAACCGCACGCGCGTGTGTGTGTGTGTATATATATAAACAGAAAATGGTGTACATATATATATATATATATATATAGCTGTACGGTTGGGACGAGGTGGAGAGCGAATTGCCAGTGCTGTGCGTTTAAATTTAAATATAATGCAAATCGAGCCGAGATAAGATGAATAATAATTGTAGCGACGACGGCGTCCGGGCATGAGGCTCGCGGCGGACTCTGCTATATACTCCCATTGAGCTCTGTGATAAGCCCGCGCACTGCTGCACCGCAGGACTTGCGAGCGTGCGATTATTACGCGACGCTCGCCAGGCGCTGGGGGCTCTTTTCGTCCGAGCGATTATGGCCGTTACGGCGAAGAATATTACGTTGACTATAGATCTTCCTTTAAGTGCTCAAGGAGTTGGAGATTAATTTAAAATGGAAATTTTTAATAATAAAAATATATGTATATCGCGTTCCTGCGAGTATAAAGCTCATTTTCGACGTTGCAAAATTTTTAAAAAGTTGTTATTCTTTTTTTTATATGAATAAAATTATATATATTTATGTATTTGCAGAAAATAAAAATGCGTTGGACAGATTCAAGAGTGAAACAGACAAAATCGCAATACCGACAGTAGTCCCTAATCGCGTCTGGAATATCAAAGCTCCTTATATAACCTTGTACATGAATTCACCTATACACATATAGTATATAGACAACATACGTCCCGTGCACCTATATAATATACACCGAGCACAAGTGCGGCACAACACGAGCAACACAACGTACATCCGATCTCGTGCTCTCGGCTATAGCATCTCCATTCACTATATACTACTACTACTTCCCTACTGTGCAAAAACCAAGCGCACATATTTGTCCGTCGTATGCTGCACAAGGTTTGCCGTCTATACGTGCGGCTCCTGTATAGGTAGCAAGGGAGAACTCGATAAATATCCGATTAATTCGCATCGCGGATGTCTTTATTGTATTAATGTCTCTCGGACTGAAGGGATAAGATAAGCGACGCGGTCTCTGCGCAGTGCGCACTGAGAAAGGAAGAGAGAGAAACTGTGCATACTCAATGCAAGAGGAGAGAAGAGTTGTATGTATATTTAAGGGGTATAATCGACGATGCGAATCTACGATTAAAAAAGCCGCAGGTTTATGTTGTGCAGGGGTTGTGGAAACGTATAGTTGGATTTCGAGAGGAGTAAAGAGCGTCTCGTTAAGGAGCGCGGTTCGTTTGTAGGGTAGCGAGTTGTGTGATGGTAAAAGATTGATAATTGTTTTTAATGACGATGAAGTGGCTTTTTTCGACGATTGTTGATACAATATTATATTTTCATACATCATTTATTTTTCATACCGGAATGTTAAATTTACCAATTTTATAATAATTCAAAAGAATATTTGCCAATCCTATAGATTTAAATGTCATCGACCAATAAAATTTGAAACAACGACGTAAAAAGTACGTCCCGAGCTATATATCGAGCCATTCCCAAATTATTCGAACCCCATTTGTTCCTAACCTCCCATTCGCCGATGACATAATGATAAACCAGAAATCTGCTCCCCATCCGATATAGGCGCGAGCAATATTCCACTCCACTCTTGCCATAAAATCTCTCCCCCTTTCACTCTCAACCAACTCTCCCCTTCTAACGTCTCCGTAAACAAAACCATACACCTTCTTCAACGCAACAACACGCGCGTGATGACGATTCACGCGCGACTCAGTAGGTTAGTGCAGACACGCGCGTTCTCACTCGCGGTGCATCTATCGCGGCGGGAGGCGGGGAGGGAAGAGGAGGAGGCAGAGGAGGAGGGCAGTATAAGAGGAAACGAGCGGGGGAGGGAAATGGGGCCGACGGCCGCGTACTAGAGAGAGAGAGAGAGAGAGAGAGAAGGGCATGGGGTATTAAATCATAGAGCCGAGCGGCTGCCGCGCCGCTGCCGCCGCCGCCGGTTTACTACCGGATAAAACGCAGTGACTGTTATGTTATGGACCACCTGTATGCCTCGACCCTGAACTCGCGCGGCCGCTCTGTACTCTCTCTCTCTCTCTCTCTTGCCCCGCGTCTCTCGTCGTGGTAGAGAGCAAGAGAGAGAGAGCGACTGTGAAATCTATACCGCGAGAGCCGAAAACAGAGCAGCTCTTCCGAAGACGAAGGGGAGTTTGTCTTGCTGTCGGAGGAAAGTGAGAGAGAGAAATTGAGGTAGAGGAGGTTATGGACACGAGAGGCGCCATCTTCGATGGGTAGTAAAATGTGGTAAGAGTGAGAGGGTAAAGTTGTTTACCCTTACATTACGGGGTATGTTCGAGAAATAACGTCATATTATAAGGAAATTGCTTATGAATTAAAAGGAAAATCTTGTAGTTATAAAAAGTAAATACGTGTTGGTTCTCAAAATTATTGGTTTATGTATATTTTGATGGCATTATGAGAAATAACATTACTCTACCCCTGCTTCATAATGTCTTCGTATCAGTAATTTAACTCGATAAATATTTAATGACAGAATCTAGAGTCTCGATGAATAGATAATGTACTTATAACAAACTCTACGCTACGTTCACCGCTTCATTGACTTCTATCCAGATTGCACACATTTTCCACACACACATAAAAACAAATCACCCTGCATGACATGAAGACATAGAAAAAAACCAGATATTTATTCAATCATTGTCTCTCAATCTCTATACCATATAAATAATAAATCTCCCATTTAGTAAAAAACATAAACAACAAAATAAAACCTATAACATATTATATCAACATAACTGCATTCGTTCACTATACCAAACATCTTTTTTCTCCCAAAAGAGTACCAATCACCAAATCCTTCCAGCTAGATATCTCCCAGAGAGTCAACCATACACCCCGCACCTCTCAGCCACGCGCAGCGTGAACGTAACAGCTCCGAAACATTTTCAAGTTGGTAAGCCGCATAACTCGCGTAGCCACGCGCGCGCGCGAGCGTCGCGCCGGCAGAAGCTCCGTAACTCTGTTAATTCATATCTGGCAAAGTTGCCCTGACGATGTGGGCGCGCAGAGCGAGGCTGGAAAAAGGGGAGGGCGGTGGTAGTGGTGGCGAAACGACGACGACGAGGACGACGACGACTACTACTACTACTACTACGACGACGTTGGTGGCGGGGGCGTTTCTGCGCTGGCGTCGGCGGGGGTGGCCGGAGGAGAGGGTTGCCACTGCTGCTGCTTCGCCTTGCCGCTTTCAGGAATCGATATACGCCGCTGCCGCAGCGCCACCACCACCACCACCACCGTCGACGCCGCCGCCGCTACGTCATTGCACCCGTGCTCGCTGCCATTTCGAAGTGTTCTCTGGCTCCACACACCTCAGCATGCGGGAGCATAGCAGTAGCAGCAGCCTTGCGATGCGCACTTTCGCGGTCTCACGGATGTATGCATTAGGGGATGGAGAGGGAGGATAAGTTTCGCACTCTCTCTCTCTCTTGTGGAATTGGCTTCTTAGGGGGTGAGGGAGAAGAGAGGGTGGAAGCGGTTCCACGTGCTGACGCCGCGCCCGAGACTTTCTGATTTATGCTCTAATTGCTGGGATGGCGGTGGTAGTGTTCGTGGGTGAGTGGGAGAGAGAAAGGTGGCGAGGGGATGATGATGATGCACCTGTGGTCCATTGAGGGGAGTGGAAAAAAGCTGTTTCGTTGATTGAGTTTTATTGTGTTAGTATAGTAGTGCTTTGCAATTTGTTACATTCCAAATATTGTTTTTATATACGTACATTGTAGTACTTTAGAACAGTGGTGTATTCTAATAAAAAGAAAAAAATTAAAATTGAAATATTATTTAGAATATACTTTACACGTCATGACCAATGTATTTGGAAATATATAAGCAAAATACAGTTGCAGCGGATTCCGCGAGATGACATGCAAGTCATTCATCATTCCGGTGCTCTGTAATTCTATATACGTATATAGCAGACACGAGGTTGGGAGACAAGTTCACGCAGCAACACTCGCTTCCGCGTGGTTTACCTTATCCTCGAATTAGCCGAAGCGGTTAAAGAGACATCGAAATGACACGGTGCGTTACCTTCTGGCACTTTGCGATGCTAATGCTGTACTCCACGCGCGCGCGCCATCTCACCCCCTACCTTTGACGTCGCTTGCACTATGACGCGTTATGCGCAAAGTTGGATTGTCCCCCCTTCCCCTTGCTTGCGACTATATCTCTCTTCCTCGCTTACGCAAACTGCACGCGCTTATTCAAATCGCATTCGCGTCATTTTACTCCCCCTTTATACGACTCTTTTTCGCCTCCTCGACTTTGGTTCCATCCCCTCGTCGAAAGAGAGAGAATGTGTTTTAGCGCATCCGGTAGCAGCGTGTTATTGCAAGACGCGCAAGCAGTGCTACGGAGACGGATTGCGAAAGCGGCCCCTTTACTTGATTAATTACAGTCATGAATGTCGTAGGGTATATAGTGCGCCGTACTGGTGCCAGAAGGGATGGGGTTTAATGACGAATGAAGTTCGTCTACATCGAATTTTCGGATGGAGCAATGATGTCAGGGGATGATGCTTTTTGCGAACAAGGCGAAAGGATCGTCATGTAATATGGAAGTCATTGGTCGGGGTGGTTTCCGGTAATCATTGGACTGAATGATTTACGCGATCATCCGGATCATTTTTGCTTGCTCGTGATGCTTGATGCATCTACTGACTTTGACTAGACAATCATTGGGTTTTGTAATCTGATTGTATGGTAATTCATTTATAACGACTGCGCGGTATTTTTGAACCCTCAAGAATATTTTTTTATGAAATCGTAAATCATTTAACGCGAGAAACTGCCGAAAATCGATCGATAATAACAAATGAAAAATTTTAACGACTAACTGCTAATTCAATCGTTTTACGAGCGAAAATAATTAATATTTAATCAAACTGCCATAAAACCCGTAATAATAAACTTTCGGATCACGGAGCAAAAGAACAAACAGTAGTCGAGCGCGACAAATTGAGAACCTCTGTGCAAGCACGCGCTCGCATACACACACACATATATATAGAGAGAGAAAGAGAGAGAGTGAAGTAGGGCCGGCGAGCGCGCGCGGAAACGCGGGGAATCGGTTCTCGAAGGGCTCTCGAGCATTTGGCTTTGGCAGAGTCGTAAAAATAATGGAACGTCGTGCATGCGGAGCTCTGCGCCGGTTAAATAGCATGTAATAGCGAGAGAGAGAGAAAGAGGAAGCGAAAGAGAGAGAGAAAGACTCGACCGCCCCCTCTTCACGAGAGAGGCCGACGGCGGCCACCCCCGCGCACCGATATTTTTCCCTCTCTCTCTCTCTCTCTTACGAGCCAACTTTCGTGAGGGAGAGCGAGAGAGAAAGAGAGAGAAACAATACAGATCGTTAATTAATGCCCTCTCGGGCTGAAACTTTAATTTGCGCGAATGGCGCATTACGTGCGCCGGACGTGCTATCGCCAATTCCTCCGGGTCTTGTTTGCCTGTGAGGCAGGGGAAGAGCCGCCTGGAGTTTTGACGGACGTCAGTCGGAATGAAATTATCGCGTTTCTCGTGATAAGAGATAAATAAAATTCTCTTTAAGGCAATGAATCGAGAATATCACTAGAATTATTGAAAAAAGGAAAGAAATTTTAAACAATTTCGTAGTTATTTAAAAATGTTTATATAGTGATCTAATAACAAAAGATTTTCTAACAACGCAACACGCTACAACCATCACTTGCAAAGACAATGCGAAGATACTTTACTGAACCAGTCGCGTGGTGTTAACTCAGTCGAACCAATATGCATAATAAATAATACTTCAATCGGCTGAGTCGCGATTTCTTACGGTGCAACATACACACTCGAGAGCGCCTTTATTTTCCCGTCACACACATATATATACATGTACAGCCGTCCGCCCAGTGCGGTAACGGACCCTCGTATATACTTTCTCTCTCTCTCTCTCTCTCTCTCTCTTGCTCTTGCTCGCACACACGCTCGCGACAATTGTCTCCGCGCGCGATTTTCTATACTAAACACCTGGCCGGCGACCCACTTCGCCGACTCAATTTATGTACCCACTGTACATTGTTTTGGATTTATCGTTTTATAAAAGGAGAGATGACGTATGGGGTTTCAGTGCGCCATACGCGTATAAACACTACGACTATAGCGCTTTAATTGATCAATGCATTTTCACTGACTTACGAGCTGCCGAGCTGATCTCGGCGGTACAAATTGTCCAGGGCATAGGAGAGAAAGACTAATCACGAACTGGACTTACCTGAAACATAAAAAAGAGAGATAGACGTTAGTTACAATGGTATAATTGATTGATAGCGTAGAAAAAGTCTTATTAATAGTCTTGTTCCGTCTAATGTAGTATAGAGGAATTATCTTAATTGAAAACGTAACTTATTGGTATTGTTTTTAATCAACATCCATTATTACACATGGATGTGTACAAATAAATATTTTCAATTCCCAAAATTCCCTGATAATTATCATCAACTTTACTAAATTATATACACAATAATACTCGTCGTCTCAACGCCCAACCGTTCTCCTCGTACAAAAGCTCCGTCGAAAAAGCTTCTTAGTGCCTCCCTTAAAATATCGCACTGGCAAACTCAGCCCTCTGCTCATTAAAATCTGTTTAGCTCTGCGCGCGCGCGCGCGAATAATAGGCGCGGGCGAACGCGCACCCTCGAAAAACAGCTACTACTACTACGGGGCCGCGAAATCCCAGGAGACGAGAGTGGTGGAAGAAGGCGCACCCATGCTGACCCCTCCAGCCATTTGAATTTCCATCATAAAATTATCAACTGTTTTGATTTTATTGCTCGAGGCGTTGTATGCTAGGCAGTACCGTGCTATATGGCGCTATCTTCTCTGTAGGAATTCCTCGGGATCTTTTAGAGTTGAGTGCTTTTATGGATTAGGTAAGAGTTCGCACGAACCCGCATAAAGTAAGTAAGTTTAATGGGAGATAAGTTATGAAATTCTAAAAGATATCGTTAATGCGTCGTTTGATATTTGTAAAAAAATATCTTAGATAATAATTAAAAAGTATAAATATTCTCTTATCATGTTCTGTAAAGTACCTCTACTAATTACATATATCACTGTTATATGTAATTTTTGAACATCCTATATCTAAATCCAACCCCAACTATCACCCCATCCGAAATCCGTCAGCATTATCAGTCCTTCCACAGACACGCGCCGTTACACTGACGTAACCGCGTCACAACATATATACAGACACACATTCACAGCCATATCAGGCCCTGAAGCACACGGCAATACGGCCCTAACACCGCACTACCACTACCACAACGTCGTCGTCGTCGTCATCGTAGGCACAGGCGCGTGCGCTAATAGCCGGTCACGCGCCGGATTACGCTTGCGCTAATTACGTGGCAATGCTCTCGATGGCCGAATAACGCCTGTTTAAATTAGACTAATGGCCGACGGCCGGCGTTGTCGCGCCGCGCCAGCAGTAGTATAGCCGCATGCGTGCAGTCTAGTCGTCGATGACGACGATGGCGATGGCGACGAGGGCCTTGCAAGGCCAATAGCGCAGGCCTATGATTGGAAACGGAGGTGGTGTTGTAGTGTGATAACCGAGAGAGCGCGAAAAGATGGAAATAAATATTTGGGATGAAGATGATTCGTTTGGTATAATTGTTAGAAAAGGGTTTGATTGTAGAAAAATGTGTGTGTATAAATTTATACCTCAGTTGTCAAACATGTAAATGTTGCGAAATGCCATTATAATAAGTAATAATATGAGTTATATTATATGTAATTAGCAAAGCTCTGAATTATTCAAATATGTAAAACGCAGTAACTATACAGAATAATTCATAATTATCATATAAATAAAGAATAAGATTTATTATTATATCCCATTAACTCTGTTATAGCCTTTACATTGGAATCGAATTAAAAATGGCAAAGCATACAACATTACTCACAATTTTGGGTTCTACTTTCGTTTTAAAATGGAAATAATGAACAGTATACGTTTGCCAACAGAACTTTAAAGCAAATTATACAGAAATCTTATTAATAAATTAACTTCTCTTGACGCGCATTATCTCGTAACTTTATAAAGTCTATAGGCACACTATAAAATAAACTGTTCTGTAACACTAACATATAAACAGCTATGTCTTTGTTTATTCTGTTTTCGAGAACGAGTGTCTATTAAAATTGAATAAAATAACCTCAAAGTTATTTATAAAGATGTGCTATAGAATGACTTTAAATATAGGCAAACAGAGAAAACAATAAATAACGCACCGCTATGCAAAATACACATGTTAATAGCTATACGGCATACAGGACGCCAATCGTTACAAAATATTGAGCAAATTATGTACAATTCATGCTAAGTCCCATTGTGGCCTCCTGAATGCCCAGCGTACATAAGTACTCTCGAAAGAAAAATAATAATTCCCGGCATCTGCAGAATTTCATCTGCATCTCTTTTGTATACATTCAATATACACACACACACATATATACGAGAGAGAGCAAGCAAAAGGAAGAGAAGGAAAAAAGGAAAAGAAAGCGGCGTATAGTGGTAGAAAAAGAAACGGGCCTCACAAGAAAGAAACGACTACGCGAGTTAAGTGGCTGTTTATGCCTGTTTTTCGTCAGCCCTACCGCACGCCCATGCGGCCTTTCCCCTCTCGCGTATACATGTATATATATGTATGCAAAACGCGCTCGTGTCCCTATATACACCTACACTAGCAGAGTCGCACACATATACACGCAATACAAGAACAAGCGCGGAAGATATCCGTGCGGGGTTTCGACGCTGCGCAAAGGCAAATGTAAGCAGTAAGCCATTTTCCAGACGATGAGGCGCGAAGCCCCGAGGGTAATCCCTGCCTTACCGACCGCGCGAGGAAGCCACCCTCAGGTGTATGCCGGGCTTCGTACATATACACTCTTCTCTCTCTCTCTCTCTCTCTCTCTCTCTCTCTCTCTCTCTCTCTCTTCGTACATTCAATGCAGCTGTCCTGATTACATTTCGTCAGATTATCGGACATTAGCCCCACGAGCTTAGGTGTTCGCTCGGAGCTTCATATATATATACACGCGCGAGCGAAGGTGAGGCGAGGCGAGAGAAAGAGAGAGAGAAAAAAAAGCGTAATCGCCCCTAACGCGATCCATCTTGCGCACCCAAGGCGTTAGTTCGCGGGGCGCGTATAAGGTATATCGATTGACACGCGGGCGCGAGTGCGAGGCGTTATAAGCGGGCACGACGGCAACGGCAGCGCGCGGTAGCGGCTTACGATTGTAAAGCTCGTGCTTAAGGGCCGTCCGGGCGAAGAATTTCCTTTGTAGTTTTACGGCTGTAATGGAAATTCTCGGGAGCCGATTTAAAAGTTAAAGCTCTCCAGCGAAGCGCGCGGAGGCTCCGTAATTGTTTTACTTTCCAAGTATATAAAGCGAATAAGTGAATAATGGAAGCTTTACGCGTTTTATATATATATTGAATTTTGCGTTATACTACTACTACTGCTATACGTTTATTTTCTTAAAATTAATTTGGATGCGGAATAATTTTGTCCCAAAGTCATTCGAGTGAAAGCTCACTCTCGAGTACCGAAAATTTCTTCTCGCGCGCATATAAAGCCACATCGTACTAGTCTCCCGAGATATAACCAAGAACGCTTCCTTATCCCCGCAGTCCTCTGAAAATCGAGTGGATGAAACTGCCGGCAAAGAGCGAGGGAGATAGCGGACGAATAGCCGTGCCATTACGTAATATCCGAGTCTCGCCGGGGACGTCCCGCGGAGTCTAGCTCGCGCCTTCTCTCTCTCTCTCTCTCTCTCTTGCCCGGATCCAGGATTTATGCGTCCTTGGCGATGGAGGAAGTGCGGGGTATTGGTCTTCCTCTATTCCCGCAGGAAGTTTCGAGCTCCTCGCCTCGGTTCGCTTGTGCGCTCGCCCGCACCCGCGCTCTCTCTCTCGAAATACGCCGCAGTTGCCGTTAAAGCTCGAAGCCAGAGTGAGAGAGCTTCCGAATGAGAGAGAGAGACGATCGCTTATATACCGCGTGCTTCATAAAACTCGACCGCCCGAATCTTTGGCCCCGGCCCGAAATTGCCCTTTTTTTCTGTCGATGCAAGGAAAAAATAACCCGCGGGTGGTGACGCGCGGCTGTAGGAGAACGACGCGGTCGTTGATTTCCTCTAAAGGGCGGTTGTTGCCGTTTCTATTTATTGGGTTTCCAAAAAAATTCCGCCTACTAAATGGTTGCCTTCGTAGCTGCGAATATAAAATCCAATTCTATTTTCTTTTTATTTTACGAAATAAGGTATAAGGTAGCTCTGAAAACTTTGCTTTTTTTTCTCAACAAAAAGTGATAAGTTTAAAAAGATTTGCGTAATATAGACATTAGTTGTAAAGACCGGCAGCAAACGCATGCGCGAAGAAATACTGCCAAACGATGATCAACGCAAATTCCAGTATCCATTACCCGAAAATTAAAAAATAATGCGCATTAAAAAAATAATGTCGAAACGCAGCGTCTGCGCGTTGAGCGGTCCATTAACGTTCTCTTTCCCTCTCTTACACCCGGGTATAGAGCTGGCAATTAACATTCGTGTCACGCGAGAGCAAGAGAGAGAGAGAGAGCGAGTGAAACGAACGAACCCGAGCACTCAACCAAAAAAAAAATGAAAAAAAAAAACACCACACCGCAGCGCCTAATTGCCAAAGTTTACTCTCTCCCTCTGTGCAGCGCAGCAGACGAGATAGCGCGCGCATTATATGCAAAACTGCTATCGCGCGCTCTTGCATTTTTTCAGCCCGCTCGACCGAGCGAAATCCCTCGTGCTGCTGCTGCTGCTGTTCCGCGCGGTACGTTCAAAGACCTGGGCCCCGATGATTGGCCGGCGTCACGCGACGGGGGCTATTTTTCCCTGGCTGCGAAATTCGCCCGGGACTCGCTTCTATATATACATATATACATATAACACAGTGCACAGGGTGGCCAGCACAGCAACAGTAGTGGTGGCAGGAGCGTCCCTCATTATACTACACGTACATATGT
>JAWWEQ010000045.1:22313843-22428583 GCA_035583055.1 Torymus tubicola | reverse complement strand
TATATATGTATATACGCAAAAACAGCGACGGCAGCGAATTGTTGTGTGTAGTTTCCGCCCGCGGCCTTGTCCCTAAAACCGCCCGAAATATTTAACGAATTTGAATATCAAAGTACGCGTGCGCGAGCGCTCGTGTAGCGGAATAATGTAAACAATCGCGCGAGCAAGCGCGCGCGCGTTCGGCCCGATAATTTTTGCCCCGTAATTTATTGTAATTTATTGCCCGAGTGCCGCATCGCTATATACACATATATATAGCGACAGAGTGCCAGTATACCAACGCCGTCGTTGGCTTTTGCAATGCAGAAATTATCGGACTGACAAATGCGTGCGTACGTGCGTGTGTGGTCGCTTCACTGTGTGCATCGGGTTTTCAATGAAAGTTACGCGCACGTCGATTTATTTTCCATCGATAAAGCTTCAACTGCGTCCTCGAAAGATTATCTAATTAATGTGTTTTTCGTTGCGTTTTTTTTTTGTTTATACTTTTAAAGTACGATATATATAGATGCTGATTGAGGGCGACGAAAAATAGTTACAAAGTTTCCAATCGAGCGACACTATCGGTGGCACATCTTTCCGTATAGCCTCAGTATGCGAAGGAATGAAAAAAAAAGAGGAAGGCAATCGCGCGCGATTGGAGCAAGCGTGCCTCCTATCTTATTTACAGCGCAGTCTTTCTTTTTGGCACTTCTTTATCTGAATAAATGCCGGCATCAATTCCCGTAAGGACTGTTTTAGTAGGTTTATTAAAAATTTATCTGCCATCGAAACCGTATACACACACACACATACTATACTCTTATGCGTGACTCAAAACACACTCATAAGCAGCACCTTACGAAAATGACAAACAAAATAAGAGAAAAAGAAGAAGAGAAAAAAAAATATAGAGAGAGGAGTGACGCGAGAACGAGAGGTGACTTTAATCTGCCTACGCGCTTGTGCGAGATGTGACTAATTTATTTTCTTCCTCGTGGCCTCGGCCTTTGTCTCTTCGCGCGTATAATTGCTCGTTTACTCGACTTTTGCTCGTCTCTCGCTTCTTTCGCGCAACGCGAGCAATTGAGCCTGTTATGTGCTCGCGCCCAAGCGGCTCATCAGCTGTTTAAGGGGTCGTCAAAGAGCAAGAGAGTGAGAGGCCAAAAAGGTATAGGGAAACGAGGTCAACGATTGTCACCGAAAAAAAGAGGCGACGAAAGAAGAAAAAAAAAGAAGAAGAAGAGGCTCTCGTAGTATAGTGCTGCCAGCGAGTGAACGTGGTGTTGTATATATATGTATATATGACAGGCGCTCGGTTTCTATTAGCGCGCTCGGCGTAATTCGTCGTAATTGGTGAAAATAATCTTTTATGAATATATTCGTGACACGTTGCGGCCGTCAAGAGACTGTTTAGAGCCTGTCAAGTCTCAAGGAGGATGTGGGAATTAATGATTTGGGAAACTGATATTTGTGGTAGAGCGCGTTAAAAATGCTCGCGGCAACGTTGAAGTGTTATTTCTACGGTTATTAAGGTAAATTAGTCAGCAAAAGTTTTGTTAATTATTTAAAAAAAAAATAAATTAAAAGCAATATTCTTGCAAAAATAAAAGAATGTGTACATGCTAGAAAACTAGGATCGATTAAAAATTCTTTCCAACACGTCTCTGTGACAAAAGTCATTTGCGTGTACATGTTAATTGCGGTTGTTTTTCAGCCCCCGATCGCGCGCGTCTAATCGGTGCGAAACATCTTTCGCTTTTTAATGTTTGCAATTCCCGAAGCGTGAACGAATAAAAACGCGTAGTGAGAACAATTTCATCGGAAGCCCTACAATTCAGTCGTAATTTATTTTTATCCCCTTCCTTTTATATACACGGCACGACGCGTGAATTAGTTTTTGTATATGTACATTGTACAACGTTTAGAATAGACATTACAATATCGCACATAAAATATAATACTTTCTTGCATTGTGATATTTTTATTACACTCACTGCTCACCTACTAATTGGATAAAAAGTATATATATATATACACGCGGGGATTTAAAATAAAATAAAATATATACATATACACATATACCTCTGATTATCTGATTACAATAAATATAAACGGGAGATACGTAAATCCGTTCGAATGGAGGAATTATAACGTCGTTCTTTTCTATATTAAAGCGGCGGCCTCGCCGTTTCAGTAAAACGCCTCCAATCTCCCCCACCGGCGTTGGATTTGCCGAGGCAGGGAAGGGACGCGCGTTCGCGCTGCGGCGATAATATGTAAATATTCCGTTATCTATGAATACCTTACCCCACGCGCGCGCAACGCACAGGGACTGATGACATTAATGTGTTTAACAAAGTCACTGAATATTTGCACAATTATTACAGGCGCGAGCGAACGAGCGAGCCGATGATTCATTACTATATCGCGCGATTATTTAAACGACGATCGATCGATGAATGGTAAAAAACATATATAATAGACACGAGAAGATGTCTATGAAAAAAATAACGAAATTTGTTTTCTTTTTTTTTTTTTTAAAGAGGATTGCAGTAAAAGTTTAATTAAAAACGATTCGTAAAAAGGATCGTTATGAGGCGCGTGTGAGTTACTTTTTTTAATATCTCGAAGTTCAGTCGAACGTTAAATGTACGATGTAAAAGTTCCACGTTCTCAGCGTTGCTCGCCGCCGCGACTGGCTTAAAGCCATAGAAGTTGCAGGAAGCAAGAGCGAGCGAGTGAGAGCGAGAGAGAGAGAAAGAGAGGCGACGAGCGCTTATTCTAAGCGCGTAGTAACTCGTGCAATTACGCAGCTTACGACAAATCGATGGTCTTTAATTGCGTCGCGGAATTTACGGCAGTCGCCGCCGCCCCGGCGACGGTATTCCCTCTTTTTCCGAACTTCGTTGGGGGGAGGCAGCTAGCACTCGCCCAAGCGATCGTTATTTCAACTCCTCTCGATTCCCCCCCCCCTCCTCTCTCCTTCCCTTCTTCCCTATCAGTTTCTCTCTCTCTCTCCCCTTGCTGCTTTTTACGCTTTTTACGATTTCATTGCGCTTCCCTTATTTCAACTTTTTACGCGCTCGCTTTTCCTTACGCGCTGTATATAGCGCGAGAATTATCGGTGGATTCAGGACGTGGAAAAATCGGTCGCCCAATCGTTGCTATATAACTACTGCTATGATATTTTTGCACGTGTTTTGTTTTCTTACCAAGATGATGAGCGTGTGCTTGTTGTTAGAACTTTTTAATTGTTGTTTGGTAGGTGCGAGAGTGTAAAGAATGATTAAATTAAAGATGTACAATAGTGCGTATTCTGGTCGAAGTTTAATAAGGAGAACGCGTGTAATTAAACTCTTCCAACTGCGTGCGACTATACCCTTTACTTATTAAAAATGGAAACAAAATCGCGTTGGGAATAGGGTTGTTGTTTTGCTTGATAAAAATAACCGACAAAAGTTCGTATAGGATTCCGGTATAAATATTAATTGAAAAATTAATCAATGTCGGCAATAATATGCGTTCGAAAAAAACTGAACGAGATGAAAGAGAGTAAGAGGAGCCCGAGCTTTATGAAAATATCAAAACCTATCGATCTTAATAATAGCCCGCCCACTTTTTGACAAAAACGCAATAATCAAGCGATACCGAGCGACACTTCAAAAAGCGTACCGATAAAAAAATGAAGAAATAAACCTCTAGCGTACGCGATGCCCGCTAAAAGATAAACGGCGTATACGAAATTTCCTTACTTACTGGATATATATGCTGAAAAAAAAGAGGGCCGAGAGAGATCCTCACTTTACAGTAGCGCATCTCGGAAGCATCGTGGCTCCTCCACTTTTGCGGAGAACCGAGTTTCGAGCATGCCCCCGAAAATGATTAGTTATTAAAATGCCGATAATTATATATAATCAAGCACGACCGGGGAGTGTCCCGTATGCATCGCTGTGTACGCGAGCTCGCGCGAACGTATTACGACGAAAAAAAAAACTGGAGAGAGAGAGAGAGAGCAGTCCCCCCACCTAATAACTGTTATCCGCAAGGATCTCAGTATGCGCGCACGCCGCGCTCGACCGTGTGCTGGACCAGCAACAGCAGCAGCAACACACACGGTAGGTAATAGGTGGGGGCGACGAGGAGCCTTCATTATATAGGGCGAGGAAAAAAAAGGAGCCAAGAGCGCGCGGAGCTTCTGCGCGCTCGCGCCATGCGAGAGTGAGAGAGAGAGATGACTTTTTATGCGCCAGAAGGATTCGGGAAGGGAGATTGAAATCGGCTCGTTTTCTCGCGCGCTATCTTCAACGAAGAAGGGGGAGAGAGAGCGCGATGTCGGATAAGAGATTCGCTTTTGGATTTTATCGGAGCTCTCGTCGTGGTAATGGACGACGTGTGCTGGATGTTTATGTAGTCCGATAGAAAAGTTTTGCGTAATTGCGCAGGAAGTGCGAGATTTTTTTTATATATTTATTACTTGTGTCGTAAGGTATATATTTAAATGTAAAATATAAATATAATTATTTGATTAATTTAGCGCCGTTAAAAATCGTAATAAAAACTCTATGGGGTTTCCAATGAAATTTCTATAAAGCTTAAAATTTATTAAAACCGGTTGCCCCAAGTTTTTGTCATTTTACCTCGCAAACCATATTTATATTTTTATATATATATATTTAGAACTTGTCTATGCAAAAGTAAAACAGACTGCTTGGCATTTTTCACGCGAACGACCGTAGAATTATCGTCTGCAAATAGAACGTTTAGAGAAGCGTCAAATCAGCCGTGTCTAGCGAGTACGCAACGTCATTGAAGCTATGTAATTTACGAGGCGCGTTACGCGCGTCGCGCCGGCAAGTTCAAACGAGGCGACGCATTAAACGAGCGCTAACAAGCCGAGAAGACTTTCGCGCGCTGCGTCGAGATTTACGAATCGTAAGGGTTTATATGTTTATCTCGCGTGTGGCGACTGATTGAATTATCAACGATTCAGCGCGGCTGCTTTATTAATTGCTTATAATCAGAGAGAGGAGTGAAAGAGAGAGAGAGCTTCATTAAACAGTGCGTGTTTCTTCACTTTGACGGTAATACCGCGACAGTGTTTTGCGTACTTTAAAGCGTTTCTTAAGTTAAAACGACGTTGTGATTTTTATTGACGCTTTTTATGATGATTCGTAAATGGAGGCGTACGGGTAATATGAGAAATACCGCAATTCGCGCATCGATTGCGAAGAAAGCGTTTTTTCTGTACATTTGATAGACCGGTAAATCACAGTTTACTTAAGTACGTTATTTATTAAAATAAATATACATACATTACAGAGTTTGCGCAAATTACATTAAATACTAATTTTATGGTATTTTCAGGTTTACTAGATCCCTGCTTCTTATTGCAACCATAAAAGCGAACTTGTATTAAATGTATATTAATCTAATAAGCTATTCGCAACTAATATGTAAGGATTCTTCTTGCAACTATACATATACATATATATACACCCACTGGTCACCCAATATTTATAGAAGATTTATTAAAAAAAAGAATTCAATTATACAATCGATGCAGGCCATTGGTTCACTTTCAATACCCTCAAGGATTCTAATGCATTTTTAATGTCACGCGGCGGTCGGCCAAGATTGCAATTACTAATTAATTTACCGTAATAACAGCGCGAGAGTAAGAGAGAGAGAGAGATGCCGGGCTTCGGGCGCGAACTCTGCAACGGCATGAGCAGCGGCGGCTGCTGCGTTACGATCGTCCACTCGAGATAGCCGCGGCGTCGAGAAAGCGTCTGCTAATTACGCGGAAATTAATTATAACCCGGGCCGGCCGCGAGTCTGCGCTCTGTTATACTTTTCTTTTCTGCAGCGTGCAGCGGCGGCGCCTCGACCCTCCGTCCATATGGCTATTCGTCTGTAGTGCAATGTGGTATATGAATATAGAAATGATGAAAAATATTGTCGAGAGTGTGGGTTGTATATACATTTGGTAAATATTCTGGGGATAAAGCTTGATTGTACAATAAAACTTTGTCAACGTGCACTGTATAGAATCGGTAGAAAAGGAAACCAATTAGAGTATCGGTATCGACACAATAATCGTAAATAACTCAATGAAAAAAAAAGGAAACAGCACAACAAGAGGAATCGAGGCACACACACACACGCGTACGTACATAATTTCAGCGCACTTTTATTTTTCCAGCGCAACCGAGCAGATAAAGCTCATTTGATATTACAAAAAGGCTAGATTTAAAAGTAAATTATAATAAGCCAAGAGCCTCGACATTATACATCCTCCGCACGGCCTTTAACTTTTAACTTATCTCGCCGAGTACTTAGCGCGCGCGTACTCTCCTTCTCTCCTCCTCCTCCTCCACCTCCCTCACGCCTTTTAAATTCGCCTTTCTTTAATAAACTCGAGCAGCAGCAGCGGCGAATTGCAAACGAGTCCTACATTTCTGAAAAGGCTCTCTCCTCCTTGCTCTTAATTTACGCAACTCGCGCGCCGTTATAAAGTTGCGCACTTAGCGCGTCCTTAGCATTTTCACGCGCGCGCGTGAAGCTCGCTAGTCTTTGAAAAAGGAGGCTCCAAGCTATTTCTTAACGTCCCATTTTTTTTTCCTCCGTTCCCCGGGGTCTTAGCTCTCTATACGCGCGAAGTCCGCTGCTTTGCATATCTGCGCGATAAGAGCGCTGCTCCTCACGGCTCGAGCGCCGATGCGCCTCGATCTTTAATTGTGCATTCATTATGCGGCTGGAGACTCTATCTAGCAGCTGCTGCTGTTGCTGCTGCGTCACGAGTGTATATACTTGTGTGTGTGTCTATATACGCTTTCCCGTGTATATATATGCAGACACGTTGTTGTACGGTTCTCTCTCTCTATCCTCTCCTCCCACTGCGTATGTACATAGCCGATTCTCCTCGTCGTGTAGGTGTTTTGTGTGTGTTATAACGTATAGAGTGCCGCGGAATCGCACTGACCTTCGATCCTCGGCATACATACGGAGCAGAGCTAGTATAAGCCTCAGGATATATACTACAACACATAACGTCTTTGTGTTGCGCTCTTCGATCTTCGCGAGTATATATTATATATACTGTGTGTAATGTTTTGTATGCATTATGACGCGCTCACGTGTGCGTATATAGCCACGTTATTTATATATGCACGAGTGTATTTGTGTATACAGGTAAGAGAAGAGTGTCGATTATTGTTGTCCAGCGAGGTGTGAGGAAGGAAGAAAGGAGTTTCGTGGTTAGGAATGGTACATCAATTGGCATGCGTAGGAGATCGGTGAGAGATATAAAGGATGTTTTTTTTTCGTTTCTACGCGGAACTCGTATATGAGTGTTTACGTTCATTGTTCATTCCCAATAGGTAGCTAATTGAAAGAGCGTGGCTATACAATGTAACAATGTGACCATTATAGAAAATCTAATTGAAATCACGTATAGACCGGTAGTTTTTTCAAGCGCAGACACATCGAATAATGTTGTACAATTGTACTAAAAACAATCGTTCGATTATAATTGTGCAAATAATTCCCCCGTCGACTTCCAGAAAAGTTTCGAAACAAGTATATAATATATATATACATAACAAGCGCCGTATCCGTTCGTAACCCAACACTTGGCGCAGATAACAACGAAGTGACTTTCGTAAAGCCATATCCCGGCGTATCAAAGCTCCCTATACACACACATATTATATATATATAGGAATCCACTTGTCGTTGCTCGTGCGTACGGCATACGGGCGGCTATACAAGATCGGTGCATATATATATACCCACACATGCGGGTGACGTCGATCGGGTTCTCTCAAGTCTCTCCTCACACCTCTAGCACACGAGGCTCGATGTTTTTCCCGCGGCCGATGATTTACACCGTCGTCGTCGTCGTCGTAGCAACTTTTCTCGCGCTATACGCGTACTGCACACATATATACACGCACGCATCTCTCTTTCTCTCTCTCTCTCTCTCTCTCTCTGTATATATACATGTGCGTTGCCGGCGTCGCCGCTGGATTTTATACGCTTGTAAAGATACGGCAAAACGATATTCCCGCGCTTTTCGCACGCGTAAAGTGTGTTAAGTGTCAGCGGCCACTAAAGTTTATTGAGTCGGACAGCGCGAGCGAGAGCAAGCGACCGGAGATCGTTAATCTTTCTAATGAGAGCTGTAAAATATTTTATAATAACACCTGCGGGCGAACTCGCGTTCGATGCTCAATAAATTATCAATTAGCCGACGAAGAGTGAAAGAGATAGCTGCGTGCACGCATGTGTGTGTATGTATATGTGTACGCGTGAAAATTATGTCTTTCCTTCCCGTCTCACTTTTTCACCCTTCTTTATATTCCAAATGTTTCCTCTGTACGTGATATTAAATAATAACTGGTTCTAATACTGTAAATCAAACGAAGCCTACCACGTGCGTGCACGTATATATGCTCTTCGATTGTGGAAAATAGAGAGAGAGAGACGCTGTCGAAAGTTGTGTAACGCGCTCGCACGAGCTCGCGACTTTTACAAATTGCACCTTGACATTTTTACCGCGTTTTTCCTTCTGTATATCTGCTCGCCGGCATTTGTTGTGCACGCGGCACTTTGTTATCGCGACGCTGACTAACGGTACTCTACGTATTGTTGTTGTTGTTGTTATAGGAGATCCGAGAGCTTGCTTGTGTAGCTTCTTTTTTTTTACTTACGCGCGTTTTAATATTTATTCGCTAACGCGTGAGATTAGTAGACGCGACAGAGAATCGTAAACGTCGTTCGGATTATTGCTCGGCAATTTCTTTTTTTTTCTCTCTCGAGACGAGGTAAATGTGCCCTGAACGGCTTCTCCACTTTAAAGTCTATAAAACGATGCGTAAGAATATAAATTCTATCATTAGCAGCCTCTTCGGATGTCGCTGTTATTTATGTTTATTCGTCTTGAGGGGAAAAAAGTGCCATCGTAGCGTAATAAATGTTTACAATCAATAAATAGACTTAAAGTGTAGTTCGTGTTGCAACATAGTCCGTCCACGTAATAATGTTCATAATTCATATTGATAAAATACAGTATTCGTTTCTCTATATATCATGCGCATTAAGAATTGATATAAATAAATAATAAATATATAGATCAATTTCGTGATCACCTTACCCAATATACACATTTCCAAATCTTCTGCCTAGTCAGAAAACTAGTTCAAACGGGCCCTTCACTTTTTCGTCCTCCTCCCATACACTAATTTTGCCAAGTCACTCTCGCGCTGCGAAACTCGTATCTATATCAAGAACAGCAAGCCACGTGGAAGCATCCTTTTCTAAAGCATGCATCCAACCTCTTTTTCCCTTGACGAATTCAACAGCGCGATTCGCGCGTAATTTTTCGAGTTCCTCGTGCGCATTCTATACATACACACAGGACTATCGTCTTCCTCTCCCTCTATACAATGCGCACGGATGATGTCAAGGTACCTTGGCTTGCATATATAACTATATACACTTCACCCGCTATGTCTATACGTATATGTAGGTTCTACACACGCGCGGTGAAAGTGAAACAGAGTCGGTTGCGCGGCACGACTCGTTACTTTATTCCCGTCATTTGTGTATAAATAAAGTCTAATGGGCGGCCGGAGAGCCAACAAGCGGGCCAGGCCCGGAATTTTTATCGAACGAGGTGCCTGCGCCTGTGTATATATACGTATATAAGAGGACAACACGAGAGTGCAGGCTTGTCCTGAGGTGTGAGAAAAAGAGCGCGGGACACGAGGCTATACGGCGGTGGACGTGTCTCTCGTTAATTCGTCGCTGTCGAACGCGGCAGAAGCTGCTGTTGCTGCTGCAGGAGACTTTGTGGGAATGAGAGAAAGAGGCGAGGAGAATGCGAAGAGGTGTGTATGTGTGTATGTGTGTGGATAGGAATGGAATGAAGGAACGGGGCTTTCCGAAAATGTGAGTAGCATGTTCGGAGAGAAACGATAATTCTTTAAATACGGTATATACGTGTATGTATATAGTGATGGAAAATATACGAAAATAGACAAATGGTACGATTTTATAATGATTACATATGAATATTCATGTGGAATTGAGGATCATAAAAGTTTATCGCCATATCGTGCTCGAAACGTGAAAATAAAGAGGATAATCGTGTTGGGAGAAAATTTTCTACGTCTACCTAGAATTGGCTTGAAAATTATGTTAATATAAAGACGTCATAAAGCGAAAGACACCTGTATATATAGATATATATATATCTTACAATCCTAGTAGTAAGATAAATTGTTATTGAAATCGCAATAAAAATCCACGGGGGTTTCCATAATTTTATTGCAAACGTTACATCAATACCATAAATATCCTAATCTCATGGTATCTACAGATATTGATCAGCAATATTTCAATAACCAACAATTATCTAAGATATCGTATAAACAACGTATACACGGGAAATTTTTTCGCTCGACGAAATTTCGGAACCATGCGTAAAACATAATCACGTAATCAAGCATCCAAAAAAGCCGCAGTAACAAAATATATCGTAATAATTTCGGCCAGTCTAGCGGCACGCGCGTATATAATGAAGTCCATCGCTCAATGGGTCGCTCGCTATACTCGCGCGCGGAATGTTTCGTAGGCGAAACACGAGCTCCTATTTTTCCCGTAAATTCCGCCGTTTACCCGGGCGGCCCGTCCAAATTACCGAAATATAATGCCCCCTGCGCTGTAAATCTCCGGCAGAACGAGCTCGCATAATAAAAGACAGAGAGAGAGAGAGAAAGATAGCCCGCGCAAGATAGAAGGGAAGTCAGATTGTGCCAAGATAGAACACTCGCTCTCTTTGCTTCTCTTTCTCTCACTCTCTTGCTTATATGTAGCCGCGCACGCTCTCGCGTCAAAACTGGTAGGCCTTGAGAAATTATGCGAACTATGCCTCCTCCTCGGCAGTTTGTCCGCGCGGCGCTCTTGCCGTCTGTGCGCGTCTGAATTTACGAACTCTCTCGGATATGCTCCATGTATATAATATATAATATATATATATACACGCGCACATAAGGTGCGATCGAGCGAGGTCTTTTTTAATCGAGAGATATGGCTCGGACATACGTTGTTTCTCTCTCTCGTCGAGGTTCTCGGAAATACGTATAAGCTTTCGCAATGCGCTGTCGTGTCTGCTATGTTATAGAGCGGCCTGCGCTTTGACGTGTGTGTGGTTCACACGTATATATATATATATATATATATATATATACACACTAGATAGGTAAATGCTTGCTTAATACATATATATTCGACATATATACATTATGCGTATCCCGAACGAATGTATAGTACCCATTTTGTAAATGAGGAAGGGTACACGCGACGAAAGTGAATTCCGTTGGCAATCTTTAACTTTGCCACGTTCTTTTTTTTTTTTAGAGCGCATACGTTTAAACTAAACAATGCTCATTGCCAATTCCCGCCGGATCTTCTATATGCAAACTTAGTATCAGAATAACGAAATAAAGCGCCTATGCCGCAGGTAGCAATAAAAACGCAGCCCACGTTTTGCTCTGGCCACTGTATATACTACACGCGAAAATAACCTGAACGCGCGTGCGCTCGCGTATAGTATAAACCCCGTAGCGTCCGACGAATTTGATTACGACTTAAAGACGCGGGTGCGCAGGCCACATCAAAAGCTGCGACGGTGGTAGCGCGGTGGTCAGCCGCGAAGTATCCGTAAAACCCGATAAATTCACGGAACAAAGATATATACATATACACATATACCGGCACGAGGCGGTTATGCCGGGCACGGAAACCTCTAAAACGGACAGGGAAAATGCCGGATAAAAAGACGAGAGCGATAGCCAGGCAACAGCAGCAGCAGCACGTGAATTCTAAAGCGTTTGGGCAAAACCACCGGGCGCGCGCGTGTGCACGTTTGCCACCATTTCCCGAGGATACAATGCACGCGCGCGCGCATGTTTTCGTGTGTGCGCGCATGCATGCGCGAGTCTTTCGGCCTAACTTCCAGACGAGTTTCATGAATTTTAATGAATGCTTCGCCCTCCCCACCCCTTCCAGAAAAAGTAATAATTGAGCCAGAAGCCTGGCAGCTAGTGTATGTATATATATGTGTGCGTGTGCAAAACCGGAGAGGGCAATCTGAATAGGTACAACGAGCTCGTTTCGTAATTTTAATTACAATTTTGGCGAAGGTGCTGCACGCGGAAATTTGGTGTAGATGTATATATATATATGGAGGCGAGTGGCAGCTTCATGTGAGAACTGTGTACATGTGCGAGGATTAGTGACCAGCTCTATATCGTCATCAGTTTTATCAATGGTATCAAAATCACTTTACATTGAGACTTCAATCAGTCCCAGAGCGTGGTGATTTAATTATATACAAATTATTTATTTTACCGCTGCGAATATATATGATTGACCAGCTATTAAGTTTCGACGATGTTACCTTAAAAGGATTTTTTATCGATCGGAATTTCATATCGGATGTAATATTTTAGTTTTGTAGCTGTGCTTATTTTTATTGGCTGTATTAACATTCAAATGAAGAAGTCATTTCGACTATATAGATAATGGACAGAGCTATTAAATATCCTATAATGCGCGTGTTTATTTCCTCGCCATTTTTCGAGAATCGACTCTCTCGCAGACGTTTATACGCATTATGTCATTTCTCCACGCCATACAGACGATGAGACCTGACGAACGAGCTTGCTCGTACATATATATATATATATAGAATTTTTTTTTTTTATTAAAATTCATGAAAAATCAGCGCTAAATTAAAATACAATTTCGGATTCAAATTCACCCAATTAGTATGATAATCGTCGGGGGCGCGCTCTGCGCGCGTATATAAAAACGTTCGCCGACAGCGTTCGCTCGCACAGCTCATCATCTTCCTGTCGCGTCGTTGAACCGAAAATTCAACTTTTTTCGCACAGCCACTCTTGTCTCTCTCTCTCTATATATATACTCGTTCGCTCGGAATGCTCGCACACGCGCGTACTTATATGTATATACATATATATATACCACGTGCGGAATACATAAACGAGCTTTTTTCGCGACTCGATAATGAGGGTGAAGGAATTTTCCCCCGGCACAATTAACAGCGTGCGGGCGAGTTTTCACATGTATATATATATATATATATTGCGCAAAACACATCATAAGCCGGCGCGGTTAAATAAAACGCGAGTAGTAGTACGCATACACAGTTTCTATATACGTATATAGACACGTACATATGCAAGCGAGTGATCGTAAAGCACTTGTGTATACATCGCCAGTTAAAGTATCGGGGCTCCATTGTATGTACGACTCGACGTAGAAACGCTGCTGCAGCCGATCAACGGCGGCAGCGCAGCGGACATTTACATTAAAGCGGCCGTTCGATTATATCGGCTAGAGATCGAGCAATCGGGATTAATTACACTGCCAGCGCTATACGGCAGTACGCACGCACACACATATATATGTGTGTATATATCTATACATACACATACTATATGCGTGCGCCGCCTTCCATTCGGATTATTATTCTGCATCCAGATCTCGGCAGATCTCTGGCTTATTCTCGTTGTTTCTTTTTTTTTTCTTCTTCTTCTTCCCGGCCGTTTTCGCTCGAAAAAAGCGCACAATGCGCTCCGAATGCATAATGCAGAGAGAGAGAGAGAACCAGCAGCACGCAGAGCATACGCGTGCGCGGCAATTAATTCAATTTAGCCGGTAGAGCCGTGAGCGTTTTTTTGTCTTTTCCGTGAGCGCGTACGCGTGGTCGTTGTCTCCCGCGGCATTGTTTGCGTATGAAATCTGGCTCTCGAGGAGTATAGTCGCGGACGCGAGAGAGATTTATTTAAATCGAGTTGACAATGCCCGATTAAGTTATCGCTCGCGGTATCTCGGCGGATCGACTTTTGATGTCGGAATTGTAACGGCAAGATTGTTTTGCATAGTGGAGTGCGCATGGACTTTGTTGTCCTTTTGCCCGCGTTGTTGTTATATCGAGCGCGGGCGACGGTTATTTATTCGATGGAAATAATGAGTACGCTAGTTAGAAGCGCTTTGTATATAGAGTAAACTTATTTAATATGGTATAGATACACGTAACGAAACGTATAACATCGATGCAAATAAGCGTTGAAAACAATAAGCGAATTTGGGTTTCAAATCGTATTACATATTCTCTTTTGTATATAATTGAAAATTGATACACATTCCTAGAAGAAGAATTTCATCGATATTTATAACCAAACGTGTTTTTCCTCCTCCGCGCGTTCATCATTAATTCAAGCAAAGTAAATAATTACACCTGATTATAATTGTCCCTGTGCGTGTATATATATACGCAACACTGCTACTCCCACGATCGATCCTCCCAACATTCTATTTAACCTTGATAATTTTTTCATCGTTATTAGTATCCCCATAGCATACTTCATAGAACGGAAAAAACTTTTTCCTCCATTATTCACCCGCGAAAATCATATATATATCCCCTGCGATGCGCCATATCCACTTAAGCTCACTAAATAATAAACATCCCTCGATTCACCCTGATTAGAATTTTTTCCTTCACGTATATGTATACCCACACCACTTCGTATCCGATCGGAAACTCGCCGCTATGTGTATATATATATATCTATATATATATATAAAATTAAAAAATGAAACGTACACCCCCAGCTACACTCGCAGAACCAAGGAATAACAATTTCCTTGGTAGAAGAGGTGTCGGGGCAACGGACTATACGAGATATACTATTCCCAGTCCGATATCCTCGCTCATGAAATATTAGCGCACCGACGCGCACACGCTCTCCCTTTGATCAGCCTCGAAGAAAATCGTCCGGTCCCGCGAGGGCCGATGGACGAGCGAGCATGCCGCGTGTTATATTGATTTAATACCGCACCCTCGCGCCTACACACATACACAGGAGCATGTGCACGTATATAGAGCCGCTTGTGCGTGAAGTGTGTGTGTATAAGGGCGAGGAGTAATCATCTAAGCACGCATCGGGAGAGGTGTGCGAGCACGAACTTATAGTCCGCAGGTCGGTGTATAATATAAGGCGTGTAAGAACGTTGGTGAAGAGGATTTTGGAGTGAGCTGAAGATGTGGAATATTCAATGTTTTTGTATTTTTGATATATCATATGACGTATGTTAGATTGTAGAAATTAATTTATAATTTTTACAATTATAAAAGATTATATTAATCATATTCTATAAAGGTTTTGATGAAAGTCATTATACAATAACAATTTAATTTTCCGTAAAGGATATTACAAAATCCATTCGGACGTTCCTGAAATAGATATGTTTCAATTCAACCGATGAATAACACAGTAACGTAATCGGGCTATTCTAGCATTGCTCAATACCCCATTCAATCGCATATATACCAAACCAGTATTACTCCAAAAACAATATTCAGCTACTAAAACCCTTCCTAAAATTAGTCACATTCCATCGCAATGTACAACACGCGTACTCCATAAACACCGGCCATCAACCATATACCTAACCTATATAATATACGATCCCTATTAGTCACTTCTGACGACGACTTACAACGCCCTCGCGATTCAGTCATCAAATTACTCAGGGCGCCGGTCATGCATAAAGAAAATGATAATTCGCGAAATCGAGTCGATCCCCCCTGGAGCCACAGAAGAGAGGGAGAATGGCCCCCTCGACGGGGAGGCCTCTCTATTTTCTCCTCGCTTATTCTTTTATTCGGCTTGGGTCGACGTGTCCGTCTTTTCTCTCTCTCTATCTCTCTTGTAGTGGACGGACGCGACGGTCATACCTTATGTATGGCGCGGCGCAGCATCATCCCGCAAAAGGGGGCCAGAAAGGATCCACGCAGACACGGGCGTATATATAGTCATTTCGTATTCGGCACTGACCGCTGCTCGCCACTTTCGCGTGCGTGAGCTGACCCCGACGACGACGACGACGACGTGCGGCGCGCCAACTGTCTACTACTACTTATTTCTACCCGCACGCGTACACATGGGTATGACGAGCAGTTTACGTGTATATATGTATATATATATGTATATACAGAGTTGATGCAGGTCGAGTATACGGGGGAAATATTTTTCTCTTTGTACCTTTTTGCGGATGCGGATGAAATAATTCCGACGGGCGGCGGCTTGCACTTATACGCATATATTTATATGAGAAAAATATGTACATTTCAGAGTTGAATGGTTAGCTAAATGTGTATATAAATATATGAAGTAGTTGGGATTGCTATGTAGATTATATATAAAATGTGATTATAGAGTCCGAAAGGTTATTGAAAAATATGATTTATGCTCAATTACCGGCACACGCGCGTTTAAAATATAGACAAATTACCCGGTAAAATTAATAACACTTGATGGTAATAATTAATGACTAGATCACACCCATTTTATGTGATACAAAACAAACATTTAATTTATTAAACGCACCGCAACGACATGAATAATAAAAGTCGCATAAATAAAAATTCCACGCCAATGGCCGTAGCATCAAAGCTCTCTCTCTCTCTCTCTCTTTCCTTTAGCAGCCTAATGAATTAAATAGCGCGCTCTATGTAACCACAATGCAGCACCGGGAAAACGTCAAAAGCTTTGTACCCAAGCACATCGCGGCTGAAAAAAGCAGCAGCAACAGCAGCAACGGCGGCTGTGGCGACAAAACAGCACTCGGCTCTTTGCGCGGTATATATACACTCGCGTGCGCGCGCATACACATCATAACCGTTAGTCAAAGGAGGATTTATCGCACAATTAGCGCGGCTTGACGCGCGCGCGCGTGCACCGTCGACGACCGGTTTTTAACCTCCACGCGTATATATATACGCCGTGTATTTATCGCATATCTCGCGACGACGACGACGACGAATTCGCCGGACTTTATCCAGCTCAATAAAACTCTCTATATATACCAGTGGCATTCGGTAAAAGAGAGAGAGACTTAATAAGTGCGCTCACGCGTGCAATCGTCTCGCACGCGCGTGCGCTACCACGAGAGATTAGACAAGTGTGTGTGGCACGTTCGTGCGATATTCGGCGCGCATCGTGTAACATGGTATAATATCGGAGCTGTCGCGCGTGGGTAACCCGTTGAGTTGCGATATCGCGTCTTATTGGCGCGATGCTGGGGGAGACGACGGCTTCTACTACTACTGCTGAGCTAAGCCTCTCTCTCTCTCCGGAGCAGTACCAGGATACCGAGGACGCTTGTACTGGTTTCTGTTATGATGCGTAATCTGCTTGCAGTGAGACACGAGAGAGAGAGAGGCTCGAGAATGCGCTCTGATAGCGAGCATAAGTTATTCTCTTGTGATTATATCGCGTGTTGGTGGTATATATATATACGCGGTAAATTAACTTGCCTACCGCGTCAAAGTGCATGGAAATTGATGTTGAATATAAAGTGAATTAAAAATAAAATATATGTATGTATGTTGTGTATAAGTAAATCTACTTTTTCTAACCTTTTATATATACTGATCCTTAAAAGCAGAGAAAAAAAGAACGTAAAGTTACAATCGTCAATCGTGATACACCTCAAGAACATTAAGCCTCCTAAACTCCAATTCTCACCCACATAAAAACTTTCCCATGCCACTGCGCAGCTTATGTATTATTACAAAGGAAAGGAGGAAGCGAATAGCTATATACTATACTCAAATGTATTAATCTCAACTCCTTCTCCCTATACATATCGCTCTGCTTCACTCTACTTCTGCCTCCTTCACAAGCTTTGCCGGCTGCTGTTGCTGTTGCTTGCCGTGTATATAAGCGTTTCCTGCGAGTGCTATGGGTAACCCAATAAGACGCTGCGTTGGATTACAAAGGGCGCCGAATCAAAGTCCGTTTAGTTTTATGAACTATCAAAGGCCGCGGCCTCGTTCGCGCGCACAAACGCCGCTCACGCTCATACTCGCGAGAGCCGTATAAACAGGCTACTCGCGCGATTGACGGAGTGGAGAGAGAGAGAGAGAGGGATTGAGGAAGGGAGCCGCAGAGCAAATTGAGCCCTTTGAGCAGTTGCGCTTGTAGGTGCGTGTATATATGTATACTATCGCATGGTTGCGGGAGTGTATAATGTGTATAGCGAAAATCAATTTGTTTTATTTGATATGTTAAAAGTATAAGAGGTGTAAGGCGATACTCAAGGAATCTCGGGTGGAATGTCGCAGAGAATCGCCTCGTGAGGAGTTTACGAGGAAATGATTGGGTAATTGATGGTTTGGAAAAATATTTTAGATTCCGAGCAATAAAACATTCAAGCGTATTATATACGCTATACATCTGTAATTAAAATCATCGCGCAGTTGTGCAAAGTAATATTAAAATTGAATCAGTCGTTGTCTCATTAGTTACTCAAATCACGATTGAATTATTATCTCATTATTAATCAGCGAATTAACTCGCGGCGTGATTCATTTAGCGCGAAAATGAATTTTAATCGCGAACTTCGCGCAAAGAGACGCGCAACGTTCAACTCAATTTAGCATTTAGCGTTCTCTGTCGTGCTCCCACCGCGTATAGCATATATACACTTCACTTATATACATATACACGTAACTCATTCAACGAAAATTAATTGTGAATCAGATTCCTCTCTCTCTCTCTCCGAGATTACTATCATTATGCCTGTCATAAGTTCCCTCCGTATACCGAAAAAAAAACGGAAAAACAAACCGACAGACAGAAATGTAGGACAAACGTCTGTGCGTGTGTGTGTCTGGGTGTATATGCGTGCATACTGACACAAAAAAGAAATCCCGAGGATGCGTGCGTATGCGAAAAAGGACTCTCTCTCTCTTGCGCTCGCGAGCGCATAAGGCGAGGAGTATACGCGGGACGACGGAGGGACGCGGCGTCTCTCCATAAATCACGTTAATAAACAGCACCGCCTCGAGAATGCATGACATGCATATGCACGTCGAGCAAGAGAGAGAGAGAACCTTCATATATACGTATATATATGCTTGGTCTTTTCCGCTCTTCCCCCCGCCCTGGCTTCTCGTTTTTGCGCTCGCGCGCGCGCGTGTCCTCCTCCGCCAACGCGATAAATACCTCGCCGAATTTCATTCAGCCGCGGCCGAGCTGCACCGCCGTTCCGTTTATTTCGGTCGCTTTCGCAAAATTTCGCATGCATTATATCGCCGACCTTATAAATCATAATTATTTTTAAATTCCGTAAAGCTCTACTTTCTCGTGTACATAATATACAATGCGCTCATGATTATTCACAAATATATTTGCCGAGTATTTCGAAGTCGAATTACTACACGAAAGACTATTAAATCAATTAAAGATACTTTGAAAATTTCTTTTTTGTTCCAAATTACTCATCATCCGTTACCATCGTTAACCAGCTTTGAAAAAGAACAACAAAAAAGAAGAAGCCTCGTTCTCCTGCAAAAATCGAATCACGCGCAATCGTGCGAGAGCGCAAAGTGCTCTCTCTCTCTCTCCCTTTGTCGCTTCACTCTTGCTCGTGCGCGCCTATCGTCGCGCGTCATTTTAATCGCTCGTGACACAAAGTAGCGACCGCCTCTTCTTACAAGCATCCCGTGTGCGCTATATGTATATATATACACCGTATATACACGCGGGCGCGCGGCGTGACGGACGAGTGACTAAATTGTCCTTAAAATGCGATCGCTCACCTCCTCCCCTATCCTCCGCTTCTCTCTTTGCTGCGAGCCTGCAGAAAAAGTTCGCGCCTCTGATCTCACCGGCTTCAGAGAGGCACATCGCTCGGCGAGCCAGGATTTTGAGGTTGTTTATCTACTTATTATGTCAGCCCGGGCTAATTGGGCATATTTGAGGTGGTGAGCGTAAGGCGGCTCGCAGAGGAGCAAGGCAAAAGAGGAGGAGAAATGTAAGGGGCGGGGACGCGTGCTCGCACGTATATGAGCGTCGCGCGTCTTTTTATCCCTCCTTCCATACACACGCGACTCCTTTTTACTGTGCACCGGTGCTGCGGCCCAAGTGAGCCGCCCCGCGTATATTCTCTCACGCTTGCTTTTCGCGGCGTGCGCGTGAACATACGCGCGCGCTTATCTCGCGTCTTTGTCTCTCTCTCTCTCGCTCTCTCTCTCGTTCTAGCTGATGTGCAGCAACACTGCACGCTATGGCATTTCATCGAGAGATGATATCCACCGGAGTAGCCGCACAGCGGCAAGAAGAACCGCATAACTTTTGCGCGGACGCGGTCACCGCGCGCGCCATTCGTCTTTTCGGAAGTATGTGTATCGCCCGCCTCTCTCGCGCTCGCTTCTTCTTTAGCCGAGCGTGCGCGCGCGTACACGCGTGTTTACGAATGAAAAGATGCATCGCTTCATTCCGCCGCCGTTGCTGACGTTCCGTCCTCATGCTGCTGCTGCTGCTGTCCTTGTCGTCGTTGTCGTCGTCATCGAGAACTTTGCTTTTCTTTTGGTATGTGTACGAGATGGAGGGAGCGAGTTCGAGGTTTATGGAATTAAAAGTAGTTTCTTATGCGCGATCCCGGATACTTTGGAGTTATTTTGAAGTAATTTCGAATGGAAAAAACATGATTTAGGACCTTTTAGGATAAGGGGAAAAAAGTATTTAAGAATTTGCGGTGCAGTGGGAGCTGAAAATAGTGATCCAGACGGTTTATTTTGTAATATACGAAGTAAAAAAGAAGTCAAGTATGAGTGAATATATTTATGAGGCTTAGCCAAATATCTTTGTTGCCTATATATAACTGGATTTCTCTTGTATAAGTTTCCATTGTTTTAATTGGAAAGCTTGCACACACGCAATGAAAGTAGACAAAAAAGGTACTAACCACAAATTAACTACCAAGTTAACAAGGCGCCTTCTTGCGCAAACAAATTCTTCAGCAGCCCATTCGCACAATAAACATATCGAACAATCCAACGATTTCCACGTACACATGCGCACTTTAGCTTATACCGTTAAATGCCCAAAGAAATCTAATTGCGAACACGCTCAGCGAGTACATATATGCGCGCACACCGCGACGACAGAATTTTCCAGCAACCTCGTCTTGTGCAAATCCCGAATGATAATTGAGAGTGAGAGAGACCGTCGCGCGTACGCGTATTTGGGCGCCTACTACTACTACTACTATATGCACCTTTCACCCTGCGCTCGACCTTATCCTCGCTCTGATTATTCCCCTGAGAATAATTAAAGCCCTGGGGCCGGTAATTAGAGAAGCCGGCCCTTGCCGCGCGGCCATCGCGAATTAAAATCTTACACGTATGCGTGCGCGCGCGCATTTGAAAGTTAAATCCGAGACACGACGTTGGGATAGCGCGCGACGGAAGGACAAGCGCGGTCTCACTTTTCGCCAGAGTATACGCTACAGAGAGATTGGCACACACTCTCTCTTTCTCATGGTTCTTCGCCGGCAATGCGGAGACGTGGTAAAATTTGCATTCTGATTTTCCGTGCCGATTGTCGTTCGAAGTACGATTACGAAATTATCTTCTATTTTTTTTTTCTTTAATAATAATTATTAGTAAAAAGCTTCTAATATTAAAAGTATATATTTTGTTTTTACCAAAGAAAAAATTATTCCCACGAGGCTCTGGGAATTACATCGAGTGAGCATGACAAAGCGACCGAAATAATCAAGGTGATGTTCCCGTAGAGAACTGCTTTCTCTCTCTCTCTCTTTCCAGCTATAACGAAAATCTAATCGTCGAGCCGAAGAAATCGCGCGGTTAATCCGACGACGCTCGTTTTGACGTTCGCTCGTCATAGACGCACGAGATCCGCATACACAATGCGCCCGCAGCTCTCTCTCTCTCTCTCTATACGAATGTAAGCAGGAGAGCATGAGGCACATACCACCCTGGGCGCACGGCGTCGATTTAATAATGGAATGGTTAGTGGATATTCGGGGACTACTAACGCGTTACAATTTTTCCTCGAGAGGCAAGCGCAGAACCCAGCAGTGCGACGCGCGCGCGCAAGTATATAGCAACGACCCTTCGCCGAGATGCGCGCTACGTGAGTGGCATGTAGGCGGTGGCGGCGGTGGCCCGCGTACGGAATGACAGAAAGGGAAAGAAGAGAGAGAGAGAGAGAGAGAGAGAGAGAGGAGACCCCGGCGGCACGTAATCTATTTGTCGGACGACCACGGCGCGCCGAATTCAACCGGGGGCTGCTACTGCGTACGGAGGAGCGAGAGAGAGAGAGGAGTTTTGCGGTGGCGTTTAATGCTCTCTCTCTCTCTCTTGGGCGAATGAGGGAGGCGCTGTGTAATTGCATTGCGTGAGAGAGGGAGCGAGAGAGAGAGCGCACAAGCGAATGCATATTCAATTGCGTGGAGCGAAAGTGTCTCGAGATTAGGCGCGCGCGAGAGGGAAGAGCGGGTGTACGTGCGGGCTCGCTGTTTTGAGCTTTTTTGAAAGAGGATGCCTCATGCTGAGGTGGGAAATTGGTAATTATTCCATGCTGGTTTGATGGGACGCTCGCATCTGTCAGGTTATCATTTTTTTGTATAGCAGTATAGAATAGTTGGTTCGTGATTGGCAATCGTAAAATTTTCAACAAGAATGATCTATTCTAGTTTTAGATGAAACAAAATAACTCGCCTGTGAATAAAATACGAAACCGTGATAAGTTATAGAGTTATAACGTTGTTGAATTCTTTATAAGATACATTTACATCATATTTTTAGCTGCTTTAATATTAGAAGAAAGTGTTTATTCCATTTTCTCACATATATCTTAAATTATCAGCAACTTTGTTTAATTATTAGCCATCCCAAAGTTAACCTACACGATTACTATTCAACAACCACTATACCAATATAAACAAATCTAAACAAGAATAATCAACTGGTGCTACGGTCGATTGAATATTTCATGCAACTCATGTATAAACTCTCTCCTAATCAGCAAAATTGTTTGCCAGACAAACCCGTACACGAACAAACGTATATATCTATATATATATATATATATTGCTTCCACACATTTTCGGTCTTTAATTATAAATCTTAAAATTAGCATTCACCAACGCCAACGCGCGCACGCAGGCTGTAACGTGTGTGCGCGGGGGTTGAAAATCGGCGAAAAATGGCCCGATAATTAATGCAAAATTTAATGTTTTCGATGCACCGCCGCCGTCGCTGTTCCCTCTCTCTTGCATGTACACGTATATATATATATATATACATATACATGCGTTGTGAGCGGACCGGTTCGCTCGCGTGGAAAAAATCATTAAATCGTGGCTGCGCTGCCGCCGCCGCCGCCGCTGCTGCTGCTGTTGCTGGCTAGCTCACCGGTTCCACAGGCTATACCGCGATTCGCGCGCGGATACGCTCACACACACACCCGCGAGTAATACAGTGCATACATATTTATGGGGAGGACGCGCGGCTTTCTGCTCTCGGGCTGCTGCTTTTACCGCTTATATATTAATTACCGACGCCCGTTAACGATCGTTCGGTTCTCGTGTGTATATATATATGTGTATGTGCGCGTATGTATATACGAAGCCGCAGTGTATATGGGTTTAGGGTACACCGGAGAACCGTAGGAGGATTTTTGCATTTTTACGCGGGCAGGGAAATTGATTGATAAGTTTCGTAATTGGCGTCGCGCCCGGTTGTCGCCGTGGCGATACTCGAGTAGTTCGTGCATGCCGTCACTTGGCCTCAAATTATTTCGTCGTGTATATTAACATCTGGTTGTTTTAAATTTTATCTCTATTCTATATATATATATATTTTTATAAACTATTAAGATAACAAGAAGGAATAATTCTATATAAAAGCGTAAAAGAATTCAGCATAAAAATGGCGCTATATGAAATAAAAAAAAAAATATAAGTGTCAGATAACGAATCGTATAAGAATTATCTTAATTCAGCGATACAAGTATCAGCAGCGAGCTAACCAAATAAATGACACGCAACTGGCACGAACGAAAATGCAAATTCAACTGGTAGGGCAAAAATAAAGAAGATCGATCCTGGCGAACAAGACAGCTGACCGGAAATCGTTTAAACCCATCAACGTGACCAGCTCCATACGCGCGAAACATCGCATACGTAATATATATATACGACACATTCGCCTCGAATTAAGAAACAGTCTCTCGAGAAACACATTTACAGTGTACTGCGAGCGTGCGAGCAAAAGAAGAAAAATCCAAGAGGCGTCAAAACGAATGTCGCGCGTCGCTTGTAAGCTATTAAGTCTCGCACTCGCCAATGAATTGCAGCGCGCGAGCGCGGCCCCGTCGATTAAATCGTCGCCGATATGGCCTCCACACCACCGTCGCTGCCGCCGCCGCCCGAGAAATCGTTCCGTACACGCGAAAGCTGTCTCGGGTCTTCATTACGCTCTCGAGAAGAAGAAGAAGGGAAGAGGAGGAAGAGGAGGAAGGAGGAGACGTAACGAACGACGGCGACGATCGCCTCGGTTAATTGCGATCATTAACGTCCTCGCGCGCCCGTACGCGCGGCGGCATAGGCCAGATCCTGCGGTGATTTCCTCGCTCGCGCGCGCGAGAGCCGAGCTCATGAAAGCGATCGCGATTGGCGCTTACCCCAGCCACCGTCGCCGTCGCTGCTGTTGCTGCTGCTGTGCACTTGGTTGGTAGAGAAAGGCCGATTATTCCACTTACCCATGGCATCTGAAACAGAAAGGAGAGAGAAAGAGATGGTTAGAGCTGTTGGTGTGTATATATATATATGTATGTGGGTACGCGAGAAAGAGAGGGTATAGCTATATATACAGTCGAGAGGAGGCTTTTTCGCGGAAAAGCTTGGGAATTGACTCATCGTTCAATTCACAACGTTGCAGTCGAGAGTAATTCGTCGCTTTAAATCGCTTTTAATAGATACGCTTCGCCTATTTTGGACTTGGGAGTCTTGGAAGCGAGTCGAGGAGAGTGAGAGAGAACATCTTTATCTTATCTAAGCTGTAATGAGGGATTTTCTCGGGAATAATTGAACCAATTAAAATTTTCCATTGATCAATGTAAATATAAACCTCGTTGTGTGTGTGTTTCTACAATTGTTAAAATTATTTTATGCAGATGTTATTCAGTTTGATTGTTTACGAGAAAAAAAAATAATTAAATTAACGAGGTATATATATACCGATTATATTATAAACAGATATAATTTTGAGAAATTATTAAAAGCATGAATACATCGTAGTATAACGAGTTTCGAAAACAGAATCATCATAATATAAAACCCTTAACAAGCCTCTTCCTGTCGAGGGATTGCAAAAAGTCTGGGAGATTCGGAAGTTTCGCACGTGTTTCTCACTCAGAGCACATACGTTCCTCCGAGATCCAACGGATATGTATTTTTTCTTGTTTACATCCGTTCTAATATCCTTGAGCGTTCACGTTTTCGAATATTCAAATTGCGCATTACGCCATATACTAATGTCTAAAAATAGCAAGTGCGTTATGTAAATACTAGAATAATGTATTTCTAAATTCTTCTAACAGAATTATTATTATTTTTGTAAAATATTAAGAAAATGATCGCTTGTCAGTCATATTTGCAACAAGTTGAATGAAAAAAAAAACAAAATCTCCCGATATCTTATCGAAATGGGTGCAACTAAAAGCATTTTCTAATTAAATCCCCCTTCTATGCGATAATTTACGCGAAATTGACATCAGCGCGACTATTCGCGCGAAAACGCTGAAACCAGTGAGTGAGTGAGAAAGAACCACACGAGAAAGAAAGAAGAAAAAAACAACAAAATGAAAACTACGCGGAAACGTCTGGCGTCTGATTCGCCGAAACCGCAACTAGAAAATAACGAAGCTCGTTCGCTCGCTCAAATCAACTGTGTAATTCCACGCGATAATCTTCTCTCTCACTCGCACAAGTATATACCTCCGCTCGTCTATCTCTATTTATTATTCCTAGGCGGCGTTCGAAATACCTGCAGCAGCCGCACGTAGGCAGTTGACTTTTTCGCGCGCGCGCATGCACGCGTCGCGTCGACGTCCTCCTCCACTTCGTTCCACTTTGCGATCCGCGGCGCGAGCTAGGGAACGACCATTAGCTGTGCGAGCATTGCTCGCCGCGATTGACGGCCGGAATTTATTGAGCAGCAGCAGCGTAGATTCCGTGCAAACGGAGAGAGAGAGAGAGAGACGCTTTTCCAGAGCACCACGAGCGTGGGTTTCTTTTTCCCTTGGGTTGAAAGGAATCACGTACGAGATTTTTGTGTATAAGGGAGCGCAAGCGAATGGTAGTGTTAGGTGGAGTAGTAGTGTACATATATAACGATGAATAGAGGCGCAGATATAGGAAAGTTAATGAATTTGTATTCGCGGAATCGTTGAGTAGGAGATGATGAATATCGATATTGCAAATAAGCTCGAGCGAGCGATACAGAGAGGCGCCTTGGCAAAAGAATGGCGAGCGAGAGCGAGTAATTGATCGCTGCTCGCGCTGCAGTCAGGCGCGATTTCGCGGAATTCGAGTGGTAGTAGTAGTAGTAGTAGTAGTTTGCGTGCGTAAGATAGATTACTCAGCCACCGGATACGATCGTATATGATCAGATGCAAATTTATCGTAGAAAACTGAGAAATTCACGATTTAACGATAACAGCTCTATATGTGCATGCATATATATATAAAATCTTGGAGAAGGAAAATATTTGGGTTTATTCTCGAGAAAGAAATATCTTGTTTTGCAGAGGTAGTAATTGGACCAATCGGCTGGTCCGATCAAAATTCAGTGGAACTTCGAAAAATCTCACGGCGCATATAATACAGAAAAAGAGCGTGCGGCGCGATCCCAGTTTGGAAATCTCACGAAGATCTTTCTCTCTCTCTCTCTCTCTCAGCTTTATAAGAAAAAACTTATGAGGCATGACTGAAATACAAATGGCGCTTTGTCGCTAATATTTTCTGCATCTCCTTTTATGAATAATACATGCATAAAAGAGTGTGAGACTGCAAAAAATGTTTTTTTTCCGCATAGCTCCGGAAAAAAGGAGAAAAAAAAATGAGAAAAACTTTCCGTTGTCGCAGTCGTTGGAACATAATTAACAACGAGTGACAACCTCGAAAGCGGGCAGTTCAGGCGAGACACTACAATACAAAATAGAAACGTGACAGCGCGGACATCCGATAAACTTCAGCACGATCAGCTCCACGCGAGACAACCAGATCTCTCGCGGCTTTCGCGCGAACGGCAGAGAGTCGCGAAACTCGTCGCCTATACATACACAGACACACATGTGTGTGTATATATCTATATATATACAAGTGAGACGTTAAGTGGGCGCTCGTTTCGTCTATATAAGCATCGTCGCGCGCTCCATATACCCATACGCATGGTTCGCTCGCGGCAAGCACCGGTCGCCAGGCGCGCGCGTGTGCGTTCTCAAAGTCCCACAAATCCCCATTAGGTCGTCGACTCAACGCTCGACGCATAAACCAGACCTGTGCGAGCGAACTCTCCTATGTATGTGTGTATACCTTTTTTTTGCGCGCACGCTCATCTCTAGACAGAGAACACGTTGGTGATGATCGTTGAGGAGATTCCTATGGGGTCCAAGCATTGTCACCGCGCGCGGTCGAGATTAATTAGGGGCCTGCGCGTGTTTCGCCGGCCTAAAGTGGGCCGCAAGAAAACGGAGCCGTAGAGGAGGGGAGAGGAAGAAGAAGTGTATAAGCTAGACGAGAGAGAGAGAGGTGAACGGAGCAAGAACGTGCTACAAATTAAGGTTGAATCGAGCCGAACGATCTCGGATATTTGGAGCAGGACCCGTTTCCGAATTCCTATACGTATTAGGCCGAGTGTCGATTCGAATTTGTGCTGTGACAGATAAATCATCACTTTTATTCGGCTGTTATACATTTCATACAAAACTATATACACTCGGACACCCAAAATAGAGTCATAAAAGTGTTTCATAGTGCGTAAAGGAATGTTATTTGCGAAGTTTTTATTGCCTACAAACACTTAAATAAAATATCATAAAAATTCAAATTTCGCAAAGAGAGTATATATATTCGAATGTCTCTGTCAAGCTGAGAGTCTCTAAAATAAAGATATGCAAAAATTATTGAGTCTCGTTTTCTTTTTTTTTTTTTTATGACGCGTTCCTAAAACGCGTATTATCTCTCGCTACCACAAGCTTGAACCACGCACGAAACCTGTTCCATTCGTTTTTATTACCCACAAAAGAAACATTTAATTCTCTTCTAATCATCGAGCGCTTAAGTTTCATAAATGCCCTTTTACCGCGACTAACGATCTCAATAAATTAGCACGACAGCTGCAAAAACCCGACGGGTCGTCGCCGACGCCGTCAAAAAGTTCGTCAAAAATGTAAAAACTCGAGACCTTCTCTCTCTCTCTCTCTCGTTCGCTCGCTCGAATACTCGGCATACTCGAAGGGGGGCCCCGCATCTAAGCTCGATTTTTGCGCAAAAAAACACGACGCGCTTGCACGCCCTTGGATTACCATTTAAGAAGCGCTAAATTAGACTCGCGCGCGTTTCGGGAATTTTCGACGTAGTATAGAGAGAGAGGCCATGTACAATATAGCATCGCGCGATTCCCTCGACGAGAAAGAGACACGGAGCGAATCTCCTTTTACCCCTTCTTTCCTCTCTACATTCCTCTTAACAAATTTCGAGGCGAGCACGAGGAGGGGGGGGGCAAAAACTTGTCGTGCCGACGCCTCGGCATTAGAGTCACTCGCGCGCGCGCCGGAAGAAGAAGAGATGAGAAAGAGAAAGAGAGAGAGAGAGGAATATATACCCCCGTCGAGCGCGAGTCGCTCTATCTCTCGATGTGCATCGATAATTTTTGTCCTCCTTTGGACGTTGGCTGACTCTCTTTTCGCGCGCCAGCACGCAAAAACTAATTACTTTGGGCAGATATTTATTACGAGCGCCGGCGTCTCGCTGAGCGCGGCTCGTCGCGAGTAATGTTATACGAGAAGAAGCAGGGCAGCAAGCGAGCGCCTGGGTATATTTGATTATTTAGAAATTCGCCGGCAAGAAGCGCGTGCCCAAAACATTACCATAATTGGAGGGAAATTAGTGGTTGGAATATAAAAGGAGGCCCGTGTAATAAGAATATTTAGTCGCGAATAGAGCGAGATCGACGACGGTCGATCGAGTTTTTTTATACGACGCGAGTTTATAAATAAGAAGTGGACCGCTAATAAATTTGTAACGCAATAATAGCGCACGGCCGGGAAGCACGTAGAGTGTGCCGACGAAACACGAGCGCGTAAATTAAAATCGAAGCGCAAAACTAACTCGGCCCTCCCGACAATAAAACTGTCGTCCATTTGCCAAAATTTCAGCGCTTACTTTTCCACGTCCTCACTCGTATCTGTGTCAAGTATGTTTTATATACATACACATACAAGTCCAAGCAGAGAGAGAGAGAGAGAAAGACATTTGCATTTCAAAATCACCAAGCCAGTAGTAGTAGTAGTGCACAAAACCATCGTGGTATATACTATACGCATCGACGGCCGAAGCTCTATTACCCCCACTGCGAATCAAATTGGCCAAACACCAACTCGCGCGCTTCTAAATAACATCGAAAATGTGCTAAACAACATGCCGATAACCATCGATGCGCTTTTTCACGTTTGTACACACACTCGTGCTGTCATATTGATAAACAGTTCCGTCGTCGTGGTATAAAAGCGTATATACAAGCTTACTTATCATACACGCGTGTTATTGCGGCGGCGCGAAGAAAAAGAGACGTCCTGGTGAGCGCGTGGGTGGCGAGATGATGATCCACTGGGAGTGTAGAGCGCGGCCCTAACACGTGTAATTAATGCGATCTAAGCACTGCCTGTCCGCCTGAGCGCTCTTTCTATCTGTCATCTCTCGTTTATGCGCATGTGTAAGCGAGCGATGTATACATATATATATATATATATATATATACGTTCCGACTTTCGCGTGAGTAGTACATACATCGTATGTGGTTTCGCTTTTTCTGCATGCTGGTGTATATATATGTATGTATGCGAGGGAACGATAAATCAAAACGTTCCGCAGTATTGTTGTAAGAGTAAAATCTTATGAATTACGTTATATAATAGCCGCTATGCGTTTATATGAATTACATTATTGCTCGTACCATGTTTCATAAAAGAAGAGAAGCATTTATATATATAGACCACATGAGAAACATTGCAATTAACCTGCAAGACAATTTTTTACATAGTATTTTTGCTTGTATACATTCGTCTGTATATGGCTGCTCAATTAAAAAGTTGCATTATTCAACGCGATATTTTATCAAGTGGCCAGTTTTTTTTAATAAGCCACGGGTGCAAATTAGCATTTCAAAATTATAATCCCAAAAAAATTACCATTTTGTAAAATTATCATTCGAAAGAGTCTACATCGCGTTATGCACGCTCAAACTTCAGAAACCTACACCCATGACGAATCACTTGTCAAACTTCAGACCAGATAAAGGTCTACATCTCGAGCACAACTTCGATCCACAAAGTCGCCCTTTCGCTTACCGCCACACGCATCCCCTCGCGGCTCTATATCTCGCTTTCTCAACTAAAGTCTACCTTCTATTAATAGAACACGCAAGTCTCTCTTTCTCTCTCTCTCTCACTCTCTTTCTCGAGCGGAAGATCTTATCGTTCGTACACGCATCCCGTCCGTTTATACTTCGCTCACTTCAGCCTGGCGCTTCGTTAAGTACGCCATACGGCAAGAGCTCACGCCGAAGTATAAACCCGACGAAGTAAAGAACCGGCGTAGTATAGGCCTGCAGCAACCACGACGGCTGTGGAATTTCTCGCGCCCGCGCGTCCAAAATAAACTGTCGCGCCTCGTAATCTTCGAAAATAAACAGCGCGCGATCGCGAATTTCGACGCTACTGCTGTGCTGGTATGAGAGGAGGAGGAGGAGGAGGAGAGGACGAAGACGTTATACTATATACGCTTATGCTGAGAGAGGATAGACGCGAGAGACGAGAGCGCCAGATAAAATAAAGTCCCGCTGCTGCTGCTGCTGTGTGAATTTCGTACGAGGGAACGGCCAGTCGAAGCATTTATTGCTCGCTCGCGAAAGTGAGAGAGAGAGAGAGAGAGCGTACGCGCCCCGCGATTAATCAACAAACAGAACAGTATTTTCGAGAGAGCTGTTCGCGCGCTCGTCCGGAACTACTCGCTGGACTTTTTTCTTTCATTTTTATTCAACTTGAATTTATATACATAGACGCGGCCTGTACTTGCGTTATTTCGAACATGACGAATGATTTATCGTGGGGTTAATTTAAATCGAAAATATTCTTGCGTTATCGCGCGTATTTACAGCTCTGAAAGATGTTTACGTGAATCGTCCCGTTTACAGGGTTTTTATTTGACTGCAAGTATATAGGGTACGAAGAAAAATGTTCGCATTGACATTCTTAACGTCAGACGTAAATGCTTTTTTCCTGGATAATTTAATTATAGCATCACCTGGGTGTGTATATATATATATATATTCAATTGAAAGCGAAAGCAGTTATGACGTGCGCACAAACGCCGTCTGCAGATGTTGCGCGCTTGGTGTAAGGGCTGCATACTGATACACAGTGGCGCCGAGTGGAATGATTCTTTCGTTCAAGGGCTCTCTACCGTATAGTTGTGCCGACAATTATATCCGAGTCGCATAAACGGGTGAATTAGAATTGTTAATACAGGAAATAAAGATACACCGGGAATTCCCTTATAAAGAAATGGGTCAGTTTGTCTTCGCGTTCTTTTGAAATTTAAATTTCAACGTGACTCTTCAAAGGATATAGGTTATATATATGTATGTGTACACATAACAAAAACCCTTTTCTTTTGTATACTATACAGCTGACCTACTTCGTATCATTACACCAGGAGTATAAATGTAATACAATTAACGGTCACCATAGATCTATCGAATCGGCAATAACATTTTCAATAAAATTGCCAAGGAGCGAAACGCGTTTATATTCCCTAAAAAGGAATTCGAAACTGCCGTCAATTAGAGAATGTGCGAACGAGCGAAGACACGCCCAAATATTATACGCGTGGTTACAGGCCCCCATTACGGCCCTCCCCTCCCTCCTTCAAACACTGGCCGCAGACACGATTAAGAGAGAACATGAGCGAAAAAGTGAATCGGCCGGTTTAAAAGGAGTCTCGCATCGCGAGGAGCGTCGATGAGCCGGTTAATTGGTGTTCTATGAATTTGACAGCGGTTACCGCGAAGAGGAATCGGGGCCAGACAGCGGCGCGCGCTTGCGCTTCTTGCGCGTGCTCTCCTCTCTCTCTCTCTCTCTCTTGGTCGCAGACGGACGATGCGACCAAAAGGGGCGAGGAACGAAGCAGGAGAGAGAGGAAGGAGGAGAAACGAGGAGAAGAAGGGAGAGACGAAGTCGCCGCCGCCGCGGCCGGAGCATCGAGGAATTTTAATTATAAATTAGTTGATTAACTCAATAGTGTTTTTGCCCGTGGCGACACTCTGTCCCCACGGCTCGTCTTTCTCACACAGGAACGCGGCGCGTGTATATATACGAGGGCACGACACGTCTTCGCCTTTCAGTGGTTCTCCGTGCGTGTAAGGGTTGACGATACACGCCATACGTAAAGGGATATATACATTGCAAAATTCGACCGATTGATTGATTCGTTTTTATTACAGGTGGGAAAGTACTAGTGTATGCGTTATGTTTTTTTCTTTTTTTTGTTGTTATGGGTCAGGCATTATCTGATCTTCCACTCCGATTTGATTCGGTCGACATTTAAATGCGCTTAACTGTGAATGAGTTTTACATGTTTTAACTGATGAAGCGCGCGCGCGAGGCATATCTGCGACGAGTTCCCGCGCGGTTACTGGTTTCGCGACTTGGCAATTTATGCAAAACGACGACGTTGAGGGAAAAAATAGAGACGCGCGGCTATACAGTAAATATAATATAGGCAACGGAAAAAAAGAGAGGCGACGGATTGTGTATAAAGTGGTGACTTTTTGCCAAGGTATTAGTTCGGATTAATGGAATTTACAAGTTTCATTGTCGGTTTTGCTCTTTTTTCCCCCTAAATAAACATGACCACGCCGCGCCCGTCGCTTGCGACCAAAAAAAAATTCATAGGAATTTCAGTGGAATAACAGTAACTAAATCTCAATCGGGCAGCACACGTGGGAGAGAGCAAAAAGAAGAGAGAGAGAGAGAGAAAAAAAATGCGACCATAACGCGGACGAAGTGCACGCGGACGCTAAATAAAAACAGGACTCGCGACTCTCTGCTGAATTATTCGTGGAGAATGGCAGTTGTAAGCGCGTGTTACGATTTAAAATACAATCGTGCAAAGTGTCGCAGTCGCCGCCACAGTGTCCGCGCTAAACGAATTCCCGCGCACGCGCGTTGCTTCGCCGGACGGCGAGAGCGCGGCGCGCAATCCTGTAGAACGAGTTCTTGTGTCTAATTTGCTTGTACGTCATTCGTGCAGAAAGAGAGAAGTGAGAGAGAAAAGAGAGAGAGAGAGAATAGCCAGCGAAAGAAGATCAGTCATGGACGCGAATGTTGCTACTTTAAATCATAATCTAGAAGACTCGTCTCAAGGCCACGGCCTTAGTATTAATATGGGAATCAGGATAGAGATTGTGTGATGTATTTTTACTTTCATCAAGATGCTCCTAATGTATATATCTAATCTACGGTAACTTGTTAAATTAATGAGTAGAATTATGTAGTCATACATATTATAGAACCAACATTTTGAAAAAGAAAATAATAAACTCGAAAATGAATTTTTTTTTGCTTAATATTAATATTATTCCACTTGATGTATTCTTATAAATATATTTTAGTTGATAAAAATTTATTCTCAAACATTTCTACGCTGAAAATACAATTGATAATTTAAAGGTAAAAGGGACAGGTTGAGAACCGCCATGCAGAGAGATGCATCGGCATCGGAGCAGAGCAAAGAAAGCGCGCGCGCGCGAGTCGTTTGGCACGAAGGTACAATGGCTGTCAGAGAGAGAGAGAAAGAGAGAGAGATGCGCACGCCGGCACGCTCAATATTCCAAATGCGTTCCCTTTGATATTAAATAAAATATGCGAAATCTTCGCCCGTAGAGAGAAAGCGCAAATGGCCAGAAACGCGAGGAATGAGAAATGAGACATTCCGCGAGACGTTTTCAAAGTGAAATTCAAGACACTTTTTAAATAAATAATTGACGCTTTTTTCTCTTCTTCGTTTAATTACTTAATTACAATGCATATATCGTGATACAATTAATACGTAACGAGTTCGCAGATAAATTATCAGAACGCAAAAATTACGGAAACATGTCGTAATGAAATAAAATGAAAATATATAAGGAACAATAGCCGTTTCTATAGAGAGAAGAGTTCAGGGCGACTTTGTATATATATAGTGACGCACACACTCGTGTGCGGCTTGTGCACCTGCTATGTCCACACACCGCGCGATCTCACTCCAGGTGTCGGATGACAAACTCCAAAATCGCGCTTTGTCATTTAATTCCGTGCTGGTGCTGCTGCTGCTGCGGCTCATTTGCAATTTAAATATAGTTTAAGTAATTTTGCGACGCGTCGCACCACGCGTATACGCGTATACGTACGCGAGGTCAATTTATATATCTTTCAATGCTCGTTTCGCACTCAGCCGTAACGATTACATATCATAAGAATGCTTTACAATTTTAATTCAATTAATAAATGTTTATATACACAATCGACCGTTGGCCAAAGAGTCTTCCGTTGTCATAAGTGTAATATCGTATACATAATTAATGTCATATCCTCAACTTTTTTCAACGTATACCTTCGCCATGTACAACGAAACTTGTATATATAACCTTTACAGAACGCAACTCATATATACAAACATTCGAACGATCCTCACAAACTTTTCACTTTCAAATATTAACCAAACCTTCTGACCTAAACACCTACTCTCCACATAGTAGGAACAAAAAATCGTTAAAAATTCATCCGACCTACAAAAAGCCGCATCATCTAGCACAACTACACGCCTCGTCGACGCCGTCTCACGAGACATAGCCGAAAAGTTGTCGCGGAGGGTCGCGCGCACGCGCATACCGAGCGAGCAAAAACAGCTATATATGTGACCCGCGCCGCAGCCGCTGCCGTTGTCGCCGTTGTTGTTTTTTCGCCTGCGACACTGCCCGGCGCGCGAACGTCAGCGGAATTTAAAATATGCAACTTGCGGGGCCCCTTCGCTGGGACCGACGACGAAAACAGAGAGACGGAGGCGAAAAAGTTTGATATGGTCGATTTGTACGCCGTCTAATGTCGCTTTGGTTATTCATTGAGCGCGCCGCGCGCTGTAGGTTACTACCTAATCGTATGATAATTTATTAGGTAAATTTGGCCAAATGTTTGTCATTTGGTATGGAGTAAAAAGTGTTAAAGTAAGGAAGTTTTCATTTGCTGGCTCAGTTTCTTGATTTACGAATACTTAATAGATCGTCGTTTATTAATGACGAAAATATGTGGACATTTATATAATTAATTAAATTAAGATGAAATGTATATTAAAACACGAGATAACGAGGTTCAATTAAAAAATTTAAGATTTTCAATTATTTCTCAAGACAATTACTGGATATATCTATGCTACAGGTGCTCTAACTCATCTTTAACATACCTCGTCAAATTTAGATAACGCTATATCTCATCGAGATAGAGAGGCGGGCGCTCGCTTGTACGAAGTAAAAGCGCTCCCTTCTTTACGACCCTAACCTTATACTTTATAATTGCACCTGTCGAATCGCGCCGCACCGACAAGCAGCTGAGTCCACCTCGTCGCGCGAGTAAACTATATATATACTCGCGAACAAACACGCGTATATATAGCTCGGTTTCGTGTTGTTAATTGTGCGCTCGTCGTCTCATGGCCTTATAAAAATGCAGAAAAACTTTTGCTTGACGATGTAGATTTTTATTCTATATGCTTTTATTTCAAAAGATATACACAATTTTTTTGTAACAAGGAAAGTGCAAATGTCACCTTTACCAAACATTCTCGCAAATAAAATTAAAAACTTGGTTCAAACGTACGTTGAATTGAAACTATGTAGATATTATTTGCTCTCAAAACTCGCGGCTATACATATACACGTTCAAAAAGTCAAATGACACGGAACTGCGCGCTAAAGTTGCACACGCGCGCGCGCTTCGTCGTCACAACTTGTCGCCGCATCACCTTATAAAGCGCTCGTGGACTCCCGGAGCAGCTCTCCAGGCGCGTAGAGAGCTCACTACTACGTGCCATATAGTGGTTCTCTCTCTCTTCTCTTTCCCTCTTGTGTGTATACGTGTGACTAAGAAAACTAGCAAAGTGTAAAATCGCTCGCGAAAAGTAGTTAAAGCCGGCACGGCATTCCGCCGACACGCCGCAGTCGGCAAAACCAGAGCCGCAGCTTTGTCCCTCTCTCTCTCTCTTTCTCTCTCTCTTACTCCTCCTTACACTGTATACGCGCGATTGTCATCCCCGAGCGCCGCACGCACTTTTGTCTCTCTGTTTTCCCCAGCGCCGATTAAGGTTCGCTTTGCGGCGGGTCCGTAGTGTAAGACACCGCGATGTAGGCACGTGCGCTTGTACGAGAGAAAGAGAGCGCGAGACTTCTTTTGCACGCCGCAGCGAAAGGAGGAGGAGAAGGAGGAGAAGGGAAAAGAGGTGGCGTGCTTTTTGCTTAGGTAGAAAGACAGAGCGAGAGCAAAGAGAGAGAGTAAGAGAGAGAAGGAGAGCTTACCGCCAAGGCGGCTGATTGTTCGCGGAAAGCTCGCGTACAGGTGTGACTATTATCTTGGGAGTATAGAGAAGGCGCAGCGAGAGAGGAGGGTGAAGAAATTCAACACAACAAGTTAGCGCGGCCTGTTTAAGGAAGGAGCTGCGAGATGTATACAGGTGCTAGGATTGTGTATGAGGCCGCGTCGCTATGTATGTATGTATATATATACACACTCGAGAGGCGTAAACATTCCCGTTTAGGTCTCTTAAGCGTCAATAGAATTTCAACTCGAAACGTACATTTCTGTTCGATGCCTTTTTTCGTTTCTTCCTCGAACCGCACTCGTGTACAGCGCAACACACGAGTACATATATATACATATGAGAAAGCGATCCTCTTTAAGCTGGACAAATTTCGTCATTAAGGACTAAATTAATAATTAATCGCGTACTCCATCAGCAAACGCGCGTTCCTACCTTACTTATCGGCGAAACGAGCCGCGAGATAAGAGCGACTCGTTCCGCGAAGGTAGAAGAAAAAAAATGGAAAGTATAGCTAGAACCGCGCAACGACCGCGTCTATATCTGATTTTCATTTGTTTATACACCGCGTCCACTTAATTATTCTTTCAATAAGCGCTCGCGCGACCCCGCACGTATACATGTTTCCTTTCCTCCTCCTTCGTCGCCATGTATTGTCGTCCTTATCGGGGTATATAATGTCCTCCGTCGCGGGTGAGTTGGCTCAGCGCCGCTATGTCCCTTCGTCATTACACGAGTTTTGATCGCCGGTCGTTATAAGTCGCCAGCGCTCGCAAGTATATATATATATATATACATATGTGCACGCAGCCGACATTTGCATAGCTACTTTGTCAATGTTGCGTTGTCGACGACTGCAGTAAGAGATCGAAATGCGGGACGAACCGCGACGCAACGGCCGAATGAAGATAGAAAAATTAGGCCGGACGATAATGGCGATGGCGAAGTAGTATAGTAGTAGTAATAGAAGGAGAAGGTGGAGGAGGAAAAACGAAGGCGAGGAGTGTACGGTATGAGTATACGTGCGACTGCTGAAGTAAATGGAAAATATGATAATTGAATGTGTATATATATGAAATGTAATATTCTGACGTTTCGCTTTGAAATTAAAATTGTTTATTTGCCAAGCGAGCGTATAATGATGATGATGATGATGATGTTGTAGAGTAGATGTGTTTAAGAGAAACAAAATATATAAAATGAGTATGGAAAAAAAAGTTAGCGGTTAATTTTTCAATTATAGAAGTAGACAGAGACATTTGCATAGTCACAAGATTGAAAAAATTTATGAGTAACGAATGAGTCACGCGCACAGCAGCTCCGAATGCATCGCATGAATAATATACGCGACTATTAGCTATTCCTTGGCGAAGCTCTCTTGCAACTATACAACACTCGAGCGATCTATTCTACTCAAAAATAAATCAAGCCAGGAATGAAATTTTTCAATGAGCGGTATAGTGTGTATATATATATAGAGTCGAAGCGCATAAGGGGAAAAGCGCGGCGAATTTAAATTCAACTAGGCGTGCAGTCGCAAGCGAAGTATACGCGGAACATCCAAATGAGCTTTTACAAGAACACGCTAAATAATATGCAGATTGCAAAAACCTGCGTATACAATATACGCGCACGCGCGCATATATGCGTATACGAGAGAGAGAAAGAGCAAAAGCATGTAGGTATTTATATATATGAAAACGGACAACGACCCGGTTTTTCGAAAACAAGGACCCGTTGCACACGCGTGTGTGGTATTGAGGAACGCGCACCGCGTGTCTCACAATGCAACTCGCATACATGCGCATGCAAATTTTCTCTCCCCCTCGTTTCTTTTTTTCACCTCTCTCTCTCTTTCTTGCCACTCGAGCAAGTGTATATATGCACCGCGTGTCTAATGCAAGCTCTTACAAGCGGCGAGAAAAGAGCAGCGGCTTCTTTTTCCATTCTTCTCTCTCTCTCTCTCTCGTGAATGTATACGCAGAAGTAGCGGCAGTTTTTGCAAAGTTGCTACATACGCATACTTGGTATACGCAGGCATATAAGAACGCGCGTCGTGGGAAAAATCGCGACACGCGCTCGTCCTCGATTGATGATGATCTCGGGAGAGAGGCGTGGAGTGATGTTCGTAGAAATCAAAGCTTTTTTGAGCGTTTAAGGGTATAAGAAGGTCGTCGATGGGGAGGGTGCGAGATCGAGGAAAATTCGAAGACGCGGATGGACTTGACTTGCCATGACGACACGTGCACGCTCTTGAGATATACTCCCGATACGGCGTATATAAGTTTTGCTGCAGGTTCAGCGAAGTGCAACTTTGTACTTATACGCGAAGCGACATGTGTACTTACATACGTATATATACATACGTGCTCTGTGTGAGATCTTGATCAATTCAAAATATGTCTTTTTTTTCAAATCCGATAAGCCGAAGTAAAAAGTTGATTAGAATATAAGATGATTGATTTATTGAACGATTCTAAATCAATGGTGCATTGATGTTATTTAAAGCAATTTTTTGCACACGAAGCTGCTGAACAAAGAACAGCGTAATATTGCAAGGCCAATAATAACATGTATATCCCTGTGTGCATATAAGCAACCTGTTGTTTCAGTCGTAACGAAAACAACAAAAGAAAAGAGTAAAACAAAACGAAATGAAAAAGTTGGCCAACGGCGATTAGCGCGACAACGTTCAATATTATCGAGGTAGAATTTTTTCTCACGCAAGCCACCCGTGTGTAAGGAATGTCCCAAGGACAATTCACTTGGGGGGCGGCCCAAGGCTACGCAAACCTCCGATAAGAGATTCTCTCTCTCTCTCTTCTCTCGCGGAGACGACGTTCAGTCAAAGGCTGCACACTATATACTCCGCGTGCGCTCCTTTATCTGCATCTGCGCGCTCTTTCTCTCTCTTTCTCTTCTGCGACGAGTTTTCGCGAAACAAGCTGCCGCGCGCATCAAGAATCGGACGCGCCGCACTCGTGCGAGTGAGAGAGAGAGAGATTGGTCCGAGCGATAAGAAGCCAGCCACAGAGAAAGAAGAGAGAAAGAAGAGAAAAAGAGAAGAAGGAGTCGATTCGCGTATATGAGACGACGACGAGGGAGAGACGAGAACGATAACGGGCCGAGAAGTCAGGTTATCATTAAGTGAAATGCCTTGTCCGAGCTACGACAACGACGACGACGACGAGGAGACACGGTGGTGGTGCTTTTGAGAGGACGATATGGCATATAGAGCGAGGATAATCCAGCGAGTATGCGCTCCGTTTCGCGATACCTGAATGTGTATATATGTAAAGTGTATGTTCGCGAAATTTCAATTCAGCTTGTATATATATAGTCTTACATCTTTGAAAAATGAAAAATTTGTTATATTTATTTGGTAAAAGGAATTTCACAAATTTATTCAATTGTGATTCTGATAACGGAATTCGACGCGAATGCGCAAAGCTTTAAGACAAAATTATTCAGGTATGCCATTTTATTACATCACGAGAAACCATAAATACTGATAAATTGCGCAAACCCGCTTCGTTCTTGTATATATACGAATGCACTAATAATGATACGTACAGTCATTTACATAGAGCCCTATCGATTCGATACACATATATACAAACATACACACAGCGATCGCTAAAACAAACCCGTAAAGCAGCCTTCTTTATTGCCCCCGAAAAAAATTTGCTTCTTCAAGCAAATTGCTATCCCTTCTGCGCGCGTCTCTCAGCAGCATTATGCCAATATAAGCTTCGCGACTTTAAAATAACGAAGATACCGTGCACGCGATGCAAGAACCTCGTGTGCGTGAACCAACTGTATATATATTCACCATCGTGCTTCTCAGTTCAGGAAAAAATCGAAGAAAGAGGAAAGAGAGAGAGAGAGAGATCGAAAGTGGCGAGTCGCACACACGGTAGGTTATTAATAAGCCGGGCGCTATCTAACGCAATTAGAGCCGAGGTCCTCTCCTCTCTGCTAGTGTGTGTGTGTGTACGTGAACGAGATATAGCCGGAGGGAAGGTTCTATCTCTCGGACGCGGAGTGACAAAGCGATCTTATATACGCGAACGCTGCTGTTGCTGCTGCTGCTGCTGCCGGGGTATAACTCGCCGTGGTGTAATTTGTCGGTGGAACTGGCTCGTTCGTCCTATACGGATAAGATCCATTGACACTTGGGACACTTTTTGCTTTCTTCGAGAAAAACAAAAGAAACGGGGACTGTTTTAATGGGGGAGATGGTGCGCGAACCGTGATTACGCTATAGTGTAGGGAAAAATCTTAGCGTATGCGAGGATGAGTTGTGTGTAATGTATGCCGATTATAAGGTACACGCGTATATGTGGTATAAGTAAGGTGTGGAGTTACTGAAAAATCGATTTCGTTATGGGCTACGATGCTTGCAGCTTCGTTAATATAAGAGAGGTACGCGCGTGTGAAAGCTAAAGCAGCACGCGTATATATATACACACGCGATTGCGTATATAGCGAAATAAAACTGGAGATTTCAATGCGATCAATTTTAATAAAGATAAAATTTGCTCGCTAATCAAATGTATATACGTATTTAATATATATACAAGCACGGTTAATCAGGCATAAATCCGCCGGTATATGATATTATATATGAAATTTCGTTATTGGAATTTAACTGGCTTGTAAAATTAATTATGCGCCAACTTCATAAAGACCGCGCGCGCGACGTGTAATCGAATAAGACGTGGATTTCATAACGAGCCCAGTCACCAGTTGTTATATACACGCGTTCAAGTATACTTCACGGTTAAAATCTCGACGTATCTTGTATCTATATATATACATAAATATACATATATAAATTACACAAGACAAACAGTATATGCCTCCTTGAAATTATATCGGTAAAAGAACGAAAATTGCAGATATACACGTGTGTGCGGGACTAAAATGAGAAGTGTGAGAGCAGTATAACGACGAGACTGAGATGTGAGAAAAACGGAGCAAGAGAAGTATCATAAGGAGGAGCAAAAGAAAGAAGGAGGTAGACGCAGCGAGAGAGCGAGAAATATTCCTAGCGTATCATTATACGACGCGCAAGTCCGTGTTTTCTCTCGCTCGCGCTCACGCGGGGCTAGTTACTCGAGAGGTGTCTCCTCGTAAACACTCGGACATTTACATAACGAGTGACATCTGCGCCGCGGCCAATCATATGTACGCGCGTGTGCAGGCGAGGCACTCCTCTCTCTCTCTCTCTCGCGAGCGAGCGCATCGCGAATGCACACAAAAGTCGTGACGTCGTGCGGTTAACGACGAGTACGCGCGCAGAGGGTTAACAAGCGAGAACCTCCGATCTATACTCTATTCCATGTGTGTGAGTATACATAGGTGTACACACACTTTTCCTTTGCCTATATAGATCTAAAAAAAAATGATGTTATGTATATTACCATACTTTGATAAAATGAGTATATAACGAGGAACTGTCGAATGCTCACTTATGCTGGGGTATATATAAATTTTCTTCGGATATATCAGTGAAAGGGGGCGTCGCGAAAGCCAGCAATTAGTCCGAGCGAGTAATTAATTATAAGATCGCACGTCGTTTGTTATTTCCACGGGGCATCTCTCGCATGCTCCCGGCGACTCTTCAGCGGTCACGCAGAGATTCTTACTCTATATAATATATAGATCTTCATTAAAGTTACGCGCGCGGTTTACTATACTACCACGCGTAGCTCTTATAATCCTCCCTCGTTGCCACCTTTGATAATATTGTAATAACAAGCTCACATCTAATTATACTATCCACATGAAAATTTATAATTCTCTATAAAATATCGTTGCTATTACAGACACAACAGCCATATATATACACACACACGAGCGGTAACTTTCTTCGATCTTCCAAAACACCGAGCACGGCGATCCGTCACCGAGACCCACCGCGATATACACAATCCCGCGCATGTAATCGCCGTAAAATCGATCTAAAAATACACTGTCGTATATGTAGTCGCCCGTACACATGAGCAATAGGGAAGTAGTCGTCGTCGTCGTCGCGTCTTCTCAGTCCAACGGAGAGTGTCGCGTCCACGTACAGCTCGTAAAGAGTGCGTGCGTATGTGTGTGTATATATACATATACATGCCGCGTGCATCGCGCGAGCGTGGAAAAGCACGGCATATCAGCCATAAACGAGGCGAGTCGAACAAGCGCGGCGACGTGGCTTGATTTACACGGAATTAGACAGGTATATCGCGCGACCGGTGAACCGCTGCCACGCCCTGCAAATTGCCTCGCGCTCACTCTCTTTCTCTCTCTCTCTCTCTCTCTTTCTCGCGAGTATAGTCCCCGTATACATGTATACTATACATGTGTGTGTGTATGAACGAGTGGGTAATATACACCGTTGGCTGTAAGTCGCTGGGCAAACACACTTGGTTTTAAATGCGGTGTGTAATGCCGTAATTAAACGATTGATGAGGGGTATTATTAGTTTTTCGTGCTCGGAAGCGAGCTTGTTTTGATTCATATACGTGTACATGCTTTATATATATGTATATACCTTTATGATTCATACAAACTTTGAAGTCCAATTAGTAGATAAAAATTTTTGCATTGTATAGTTATGTATAGCTTTCTTGGTGGTTTTTAGTTTGCGTATTGCATCTAAAACTCTTAGATAGGTTGGTATATAATATTCTAAAACTCTCGTATATATACTTTATACTTTTCAATAGCCGCGCAATCAAAGTTATTAGTTTTGCTACCTTTTGCAATACGCGCGCGCTAGCTCTTTGCGTGCATCGAAATAAAATACTAATAATCGACGGGTCGGCGCGCAAAAGCAGAAAATACATATAAGCAGAAATATTTTAATACGATTGCACGCTCGATAAAACCGCAGATAAATAATGCTTTACGTCGACGCGAGGCTTTTACGGCTTCTGTGTATGCGAATGTGTGTGTTGCGCGGGCGCACACGCGCGTGTATATATATATATATATATAAATGCACGTAGAAGTGTATTGACTGCCGATTGTGCCGCGGAAAATGAAATCGCCGGTTTATGAATTCCAATGACGCAAGCCGATGGCAAATCGCAATAATTGGACAGTTCGCAAATCATCGGCCGATAGCACGTGTATATACGTATACCAGCCTCAGTTTAGCCGGAACTTGCGAGAAATCGCGCTGTAAAATCGCGCGCGCCTAACAAGCGCAATAAAATCTAAGAAGAAATCGAGTTGCTCCTGCTGCTGCTGCTGTTGTTGCTGCTACTGCGCTGCTGCTGCTGTGTTGCAGCTTTCTTCGCGAATATAGCCTATAGTATCGTAGTAACGTTGTAAAAGCCGCCTGGATGCTTAAGTACACGTGTTTATGTGTAAATCGTGCACATTACCATTCGCACAAAGGATCTTGGAATATTGCGTCGAATGATAAAAAAGAGCCGATTTTCTTAAGATGCATATACACTCAAGGTTTGAAAAGCAAATACGTATAGTGTGTGTATCATAAATCATAGTATACGCTTTTAACGTTTGAACAGTGTAGTTTTAATTTTTAAATCATAATAGCTCACAAATATATAGTAAAAAATAATATCTACCGTTCTTTACACTTGAACCGGAACACATAAACCATGAGATATCCAACCCGAAACTCATAAAAATCACTCGAAGAAAACATCCACGTCCTCGCCGGCCACTTCCAAAAGACGAGTCTCAACGTATCCTCTCTACAGACACACACACACACACATACACACGTGCAGCGCATCAACCACACGAGCGAATTCGTTAAAGAGCAATTCCCGGGACGCTCGCACGGAGCAGTGCATTAGCGCTCGCTGTGCGCGAGTCTCGCACGCGCGCATAAATTCGAACGCTCGCTCGCGCGCGCGCGTACACTTACCGCACGCAAACGCGAATGGATATGCAAATGTCGACGCCGGCGGGGGTCTCTATATATATATATATACGTCGCGCACACGAGACAAAGTCACAGCGGGACGCGCCGCCCTCGCTTTTGCTCTCTGTCTCTCCTCTTTCTCTCTTGCCTCCCTCTCTCTCTCTCTCTTGCTTGCTCCTCGCTCAAATGAAATTTTCCGCAACATTGCATCCGAATACGATTAAAGCGCGAACGACACCGTATAGGACGGAAATGGAGAGATGCTACCCCCCTCCTCGCACACGCACACACCCCCTTCAGTGAGAGAGAGAGAGAGAGAGAGAGAGAGTCTTCTTCTTGCTGTTCTTCGGCTACGCGCGGGATTGGATTTTAAGTTTGAGAGGGTGAGATGTGAGTGTGTGTATATATATATACCTATATGCGGGTCGTGGAGGTTTGAGTGGATTGAAGAAGCGAGAAAGAGAGTTATCTCGTTTTTCGTTTTCGAACTTTTAAATTTACGCTTTTTTTTGTCATACTCGGTATATATATACGAATAAGTATTTTATTTCTTGCAGTGTATATATATGCAAGCGCAATTTTCTAATAGAAATTCCACGTTTGCTCGTGACTGGCCGCCGTATTACTTTACAATTTATTAAAGGCCGAGCGGCAGTCGTAACTTAGATATACACAGAGGGCAGAATGGCGTTTTATAAAAGTAATAATTTAGCGGTATATTTCTCATGAGACCCCCAAGACACAATAAACTCGGCAACGTACGAGATGTCATAGGAGAAACGAAACACACACACACTGTGTTTGTCTGTATATATATGTGTGTGTGAGCACAAAACGAAAATAGTGAATTCTCAAGTCACAATAACATAGCACCATTAAGTTATTGTGGCAATATTTTGCACGCGGATAACACTGAGCGCGCGCCCGAGCACACACACACACACACACAAGAAAACATTTCAATGCAAATGAGAGTCGCGGTGGCGGTGGTGGCAACGGCGCGAGGAGAGCAAAATGATACACAAAACCCATCGAGAGACAGCGGGCACGAGCGATTCGCACGCGACAACGAGCGACGTGGGAAATTTCAAAAAGGTGCACACACACACATACATGCACACCACAACAACAGCTTGCGTCACGATACTGTGTGTATATATATGTGTGTGTGTGTCTCGTGGGTGCGTCTGTCTCGCGCGTGCGGAGCAACTCCAGTCTGTCTTGAGAGAGAAAGAGTTACAGTATTAGATCATCGATAAATCCGAGATTTGATTGTGTCGTAGCGAATGTTCAACATTACAATGCCGATTGATTGAGCTAATTGTTAAATAAGTTATAGTGGCGAGAGTCAGTCACGGTTCGATAGTCGCGGTTCTTGTCGATTGTCGTCGCAAGACAGATTTTCTGCAAACCAAATAGTTAAAATATATATATATATATAACGGATATTACCAAAGGATATTTCAATCATATTGGATTAAACGGAAAAGATTGATTTCACTGATATATAATGTACGCGGAAAATGTGAAAGGTGACTGTCAAAAGACTCTAACTCTACTAATGCATTTTGTCAAAGCAACGCGGTGTCAGCTGCGTTTCGTAAGTAGACAACTCCTCTTGTGATGCTTGACAGTCGGGACAGACGACACGAGGAAGTTGCACTTTGCCAATATCGTAGAGGCACATTAACTCACCTGCCCGACCCTATTTACATCGTTAATAGTTTGTAAATGACTTTGTGAGGATTATTCTAGTATCTTTTGTTCCCACTAAAAATCTCCATAACGTCGAAAATCATTGTATATTCCACAACGAAAACCACAACGAGAAGTTCATAAATATACAAACTCTGTATAAGATCCGCAAAGGCTTCGATTTTTAAAATCCGAGCTACATCATAAACTTCGCGCGCGCGTGTGCGTGCGTGTATACGCACATATGATTTATCTCTCTGGCCGTTTATACCCTCGAAAAGCTTCGCGGCCAAGATTCAATAAACGCATTGTATCGGCATCGTTTATCTCGACCTCGGCATAACCCAGCTCATACACGCGCCATCATAAATTCGCCTTCGATCTCTCTTACTCTCGCGCGCCGCGGCAGCCTGCGGAGAATCGAAAACGCGGAAATTCTCTCTGTACCTTCAAACACCTTCCCTCTCTCTCTCTCTTGGCCGTTAAGAGCGGCACTTCGCACTCTGGTTTCCTTCTGCACCTCTTCCCGTACATCACACGGCACGGCCTCGACGCGTGCGTGCCAGCGGCTATCTGGCTGCCATAAAACACCCGACGTAGAGGGGGTGTAAGTCGTACGGTGTCGAGGTGTCACCGCAGGTGCGGACATTCTCATCGTAAACTAGCCAGTGCTAGGTGAACGAAGAGAAGAGAAGAGAGAGAGAGAAAGAACGGCGCCCGACCGTTCGACCTAATTGGGGCGTGGCCCCTGCGGTTGCACACCTTTGAGAGAGTCTTTTCGCTCTTGCCGACCGCCGCACAGCCGGAAGACCGAGAGGTAGGATAAGATCGCTGATAAGACGACCGGAGTGGGTTATGTACGAAATGAAAAAAAAAGAGAGAGAAGTGGGAGAAGTTATGGGGCCAAGCGAGCCTGTGAAGAACTTCTTAATGAAGTCGGTGTGAGATATCCGTCGAAGGATTTGCCCTCGGTATTTTGAAACTGTACGGTACGCGCGGTAATCGCAACCTTTTTTTTCTGCACCTGCGATCAATTTGATTCTTGCCAAACTTTATGTTAGCCTGTCAATTTTAATCATCGACGCCAGCTTCGATGGTTTAACATTATAATATACCGCTACTTATTTAGAACCAGCCGGCAACAGCTCCCAGCATATAGCTATATAACTTTCGCAAACGCTCGTCAGTCACTCATCGATTACACAATGTATACTCTCTGTTTGTACGTCACTACTGGCCATGTAAAATTAATAAAAATCTAAATCCAGACTAAAACTTCGAGAAACTACTATACCTCGTTTTTTTCTTCTCGTCTCCGACACCGAGACACACGAAAAATTATGCGCAACGATGAGAAAGAGAGAGAGCATCATATATAGGCGTGTAACGTCTGAACGCGCGCGGTGTTTCTTTTTCTTCTTTTTTTTTTTATCTCTCTACTATTCTCAGTCGTGCCGCCACTCGCGAATAAGAAATCCACATGTATATTCATGAGCAATGTGTGTTTGTGTGAAGCATGGGACCGCCTTAAATACACCGAGCTCGTCTAATCGATCGGCAGCGTCCTCCGCAACAACGTTCATCAACGAGTGATCTTTTGCTCTTTTTACTACTGACGTGTATCGAAAGCTCGCATAAATACAGCTGGCTTTATACCACGTCGTATATATGTATATATGTATACAGCAACGTTTACCTATATATATACATACACACGTAAACGTATATGCGAATCGGGTCGAGTGCTGAGAAAGACACACGTCGGTGGAGTTTCGCGTGACGAGCGGCAATGATCAGCCGCTGTCGATCGAGGGGATGCACATCGCGATCGCGAGAAAAGCTGCTGTTTCTCCCTCTCTCTCTCTCTCGCACGTGTATAATGACCAGTGCGTGAGCGTTCTCGCTCTATCTCTCCTCGTCCGTGAAAGAGAGGAAAGATTCCGAGGTGTATATATATATATATATATAGAGTGGTGCGCGCGTTCGAAGCGTTAAAAGGTGGGCTGGTTCCGGCACACCTCCCTGTTAACCGATTGGATCGTTCTCGCTTTTCTCTTCCCGCTTTGCTCTCTCTCTCTCTCTCACTCTCTCTCTCTCTTTATTTTGCCAACGAATTTATTGCGGGCGCAGCGAGAGAAAGAGAGAGAGAGAGGGCAGTCGTTGCGCACGCTGCCTTAACTGTCGGCTGGCATGAACCTGTGCACGGCCGATAACGACCGTTGGGGCGCTCTACCGTACGTATAAATACACATACACACGCGTGCTTGTGTTTTCCCTCACAGCAGCCCGGCTTCTTTCCAGCTCGCAATCCGAACAAGCGCGTAACGGTATATAGAGGTGTGCCTAGCAAGGGAGAACCCGAGTAAACATACAAACTGGCCCGTATAGCTTAGGAAAGAGAAAGAGGCTTTTATCAGGAACGAAGGATACGCGAACTTTGCGCGAATGTTTCGGGATTTTTCCTTAATCGACGTCGTTAAACGGTACGTCAAACGTCCGCTCGCAGAAGTAAGTACCCGTACCTGTAAATATAACCATGACGTCACTATAGCTGCTGTCCAGTTTTTGAGAGAGAGAGAGATAAGCTCGCGTGACCGCTCGCGGAGATGCGCGAGTGCTCTGGACCGTAAATTATGCGCAGTCGGCCCAGTGCGCCGCGTTCGCTCTTGTCGAGGAATTATTTTTACTAGAAAGTTGCCCACAGTGCAATGCACCGAACGGTTCTCTTTATTTTCCTTATACGCATGCAGCTCGCGCTCTACTCTTGTACAAATTGTGCGCCCGAAGAATCTTTTATCAGAGGACGCGCGCAGGCAGTCGTCGCGTGAGAGAGCTCGAAACTAAATAAATATTCATTTTAATAGCGACATTTCGAGATTCTCCCTCCCTCTCTCTCTCTCTCTTCACTTCTCTCACCGGGACGCAATTTACGGCATTCTCTGCTCGCGGTTTACATTGTAAACAGACCCAGCTTCCGTAAAGGAATTTCCAGACTAATTTCATACAACCCATTCTCCATTGAGTTGATGTTCCCACGCCGAGAGACGATAAGCCTGCGTGTACTATAGGCGCAGACGAGAGAGTCGGAGAGGAAGTATTATCCACTTCCTGCACACCTCGAATCTCACTCCAAACATCCTACGTTTGATAACGCACGAATAATCCAGCAAAGGTATATCATCATCACACCGAGGCGCTTAAAGATGCAGAGTCCAGAGGTTTTCCCAAAAAAAAACGGAGCAATCAGCTGAAATTCCACCTGACGTATATAGTATGAGAAACGCAACCATATAGGATGTTTAGTTGTAGGTATACGTTTAATCGTGTTGCGCAATTTATCGTGGCGCAACAGCTGACGCCGAATCTCTCTCGTATATACGATGAGTGTTGATAAATATTTGTCTACAGTCGCGACGTTATCGCGCGCGCGCGCGCGCGCCTGTGACTCTATACAGCTCTGTAGCAGGTTGATTCACCGGCCTCGCGAACACCGGCCCATTAATGAAAGGCGCTCTTTCATGACAAAAAGGTCCCCTTTGGATTGTGGACGGCGCGGATACAATCTAATCTACGTGTCTGACTGTCGAGAATAGTGCGCCGGGTCCTATATAAAATACCAAAGCTGCGAACACGCATTTTCCCATCTCGAATATATGTATATATATATATATATATATATATATATACGAAGTGTAATGACTGGGCGTTTTTCACTGATGAATTGATCTTTCAAAACAGAATATTTTTCTAAACGCTGGCACACATAACCACACACGTATGCACATTCATCGTTGTCCTCTTTCTCCACCACGTCAGTGGGCGCAAGTCATGATTTTTTGCCGATCCATCGGCTTATGTAGATTCCGGCAATACGTCTCTTTCTCTCTATCTATAATATCTATCGATATCATCTAAGAATAAAAAATCACAGCCTTTCGTCGCCCCGCCACACGTCAGTAATAAAACACCCAGAGAGAGAGAGAGAGAGACGACGAACGCTGCATTCTTAATCGCGAAATTCGATCGTCCGCACGCATCCCTCCCCCCCGGAAAAACAGAAAAACACGCGAGGGGGCGCAGGATAAATCGCGGTTATTAGCGAGAGATTACGCTCTCGCAGGGGGTCCGAAGACGGAGCTAGGCCAAATCCAAAATCTATACAATCGCAGCCTGCACTAGTCGTATGGCGTATTTCTCTCGCGGGCATGTAAGAAGATTCCGACGCGTGCGCATTGTTAGGGGAATCAGATTAGCCGCAGATCCTGATGTATGTGCCGCGAAGTGCTGCTACTACTACGTTGATCTTTCGACGTGTGTGTGTGTGTGCGTGTATATGCTGCGTAGTGCTCTTTCCTTTACGAGCTTTCTCTCTCTCTCTTTCTTCGCGAACCGCAAGTGAGTGCCGGAATCTAATCCCCGATACCGGACGTAATGCTACTGTTCTTGGATTAAGATCGATCCGACGTTAAGTAACTGCCCGGCTTAGGACTGGGGGCGCGATCTCACAGCGAAAGAGAGAGAGAATGAGAGATTTATTTCGTGCTCGAGCGCGAAAGTACCGCGATAATGAGATATGGCTGGGTCATTTTTCGTCGTGCGAAAAAGTATACTAAAAAAGAAAAGAAAGAAAGAAACGAAAGAAAGATGAAGTACGCTGACGCGTGTTTCGATTTAATTAACTGCGCGAGCCTACGCGTGCACACACGCGCAAATGACGAGAATCAACAAAATTCAATTAAAACGATGTCAGCGGCAGCTAGAGTCGGAAAACAACGAATGCCGTTGCAGTATAGCTACGTTATATACATACGAAATTCGCTTTTCCGCTTTAATGAGAGACCGCACGGTCGGACATATCGCGGAATAAAGAATTCAAACACAATCGAAGCGGTCGTACGAGCAACAAAGTATAGCGCCGATAAAATCAGCACTGCGGCGCGCGTGCATGCGATCTCTCTCTCTTTCTCTCTCTCTCTCTCTCTCGACAAATAAAACGCCGGACGATAATTAGCTGATTATCGGCGGCGTCAGTGACGGCAAACGAACTCTCGCTGCTTGCTTCCTTGCCCCCTGCAGCGGTGCTGCTGCTGCACGCGCGCGACACTCCAATTAATTAGCGATCTCGATATATTTTAAACTAATTAAACGCCAGAGGGGTGGGCAGGGGGGAAGAAGGGATGATAATGAGCCGTACGGCGGCATGAGTCAAAGAGGAACGAGAGAACGAATGGTACAGGTATATACACGAGAGCTTGTATAGAGGAACAAGGTATGACCGCGTTGGAGCTAATCGAGCGCAAAAATATTTTCGACCACGAGAGGATTATTGCGAATTCAAAAGGTGAGACTTGTTGCTCTTAGCCGAGCCCCCAAAAGTAGCGAATGGTTAAGCTCCTCGTCATCGTACGATGCTTTTAATTCGTCCAGCTATTTCGAAGCTGTATCATCAATTTTCCACGCAGCTTTAATTCGACTACTTTCTGCAGGTGTATCTGTAATCCGTGTCGGATTCCAGTCACATTTTGATAGTGTAACGTTTTATATAACGATTCTTTGATTAAGCCATAAATATTCAAAATTTCATTCCACAACTGTATAAAGAAATTCGCAGCTTATATACCCTCGCTAAAGAGAACGCGAAAGCTCGCAAAAAAAGCACGGCACCGACCCCATCGACACTCGACACTCGGCTCTCGTTCTCTCTTCTCCCCCCTTGCAATCCATAAATTAACGCGTTCGGCAAAGGTAATGGCACGGGTAATCGAACCGCCATATATACTGTCGGTGCGCGCGTGTTTTCCTCTCCTTTATTTTTTCCCCGTCATCCGTATCGACTATATCGCGAGCTGTGTGCGCGTAATCGCGCTGCTCTCTCGCGGCGTTCAGGTCGACGGGTCCCCGATGTAATTATCGCCCAGGCCGCCTGGGTGAGTAATGTCTTTTTTATCTGGGTTCTCTCTCTCTCCCGCGCGCGCTCGTCGTCATTACGCGACTCGTCGTTAATGCAAACGCATCGCATCGTGCAAACGCGTTTCTCTCCGTCTGACTTTTCTCCCACTGTTGGCTGGCACACTCACCCCCCGCAAGAGCGAGCGTGTAATTTAACGCGTCTTCTCTGTCTCTCACCCCAGCGTAGTATCGGCTAATGAAATCAGTGGGTGTTGCGTGGAGGAGAGGCTGGGTGAGATCAAAAAACCCCCTGAAAAAGCGTCTGGAGCACGCGCACCCCCCGGTATACGCGTGGTTGTGTGTGTGTGTGTGTGAGTTCGAAGTTTGCGCTTTGTGAAAGGGAATTGGTGACGCGAAGAGGCGGTCCGGATTTGTTTTCACGCTTTTGTTTCTGATGTGCTTTCGGGGTGAGAAGTGCCCATTACTTTAGCCTCATCCCAAGTTACGGTCGTTGAATTTAATTTTTTAAGCGATCTCATGATCTATTTTATTTTTCATCAGCTTATTCAGTCACGATATTATTATCATCGATGTTTTCTACTTTATAACAATTGAAACGACGCAGTCTCTTACTACTTACGATAACCAAAACTATGGGCGGTGATTGTTGCAGAATCTGAACTTACCTGAAACATAAAAATAAAGAAGAAAATCAATTACAATCGAATCCAATGAAGCGTAATCCATCATTTGAAATGGAAATCGCGGAAAGGAATTCGCGCTGGTAAGGAAAAGGAAAAAGTCAAATCAAGTCGGATAACCCACGGTGCTGGAATCGTGCGCACAAGGAAAAGACCGGAGTATCAATTATAGGAGCTAATAGAGGGCGTCGCCTCTCTCACGCTCTGCTTGTAAAATTCAATTCGATTCGCACGCAGAGCCGTGTCGATGGGGCTGTATCGCGGTTTGCCCCTGCCGACTGCCGAAAGAAAGAAAGAAAGGAACGATTTCGCCTCTTCTCGAGGGTGAGAGGAGTCGTAAGAATAAGGGTGCGAGAAGAAAGGGTGGTATGGTAGCACGTATCCACGTGCGGGGGCGCCGAGAGAACCACGTGCGCAATGAGGACGTAGAGGTATAGATACCCGCGTTTATACACGGGGTGCGAGCTGAAAGTACGGTAGGTATTGTCTTTTTACGGTCTCCGCAGGCGTGTCTCGCCCTCTAAGATCTCTTTCCCTGCTTCCCTCTCTTATCTCGCCCTTCCACCTTCGATCTCTCGCGTCTCGCTCATTTTCCATCTCAGTCCTCCTCATTTCCTCTCTCTCTCCCTTCCTCTCTTTGGCTTTTCTATTTGCCACTCGCTCTCGTGTCCCTCAACGTCCGCGTTTATCCACGCGGGGATCGGCTTTTTACCGCTCGTTGCGACCTCGTCATTCCGCCCTTATCTTCCGCTCGTCGCGAGGAGCCATAAGACTCAACCGTACCTATACGTGTACACCTTGAGAAAGAAGCTGCTGTTGCTGTGGCTGTCGAAGTAGAAGAAGAAGAGAGGAGGAGGAGGAAAAAGAGAGTGAGACGGCCCGTGACGAGGTCGTCAAATCCGAGGGCGATTGAAAATTATACAGGGATCAGCTTTTACGAGCGCCAGAGCGCTTTAGCCGCCGCGGTTGCTCCGCTGACGTGCCGGGAGTGTGTATTTCGCTCGACGTCCCGGTGTATAACCTATGCGGATGGTCGCGCACGAGCTGCCCTATGTGCTCTATAGGTATGTATGTATGTATGCATGTGAGTTGCCGAGAGCTCTTCTTCTTCTTGTCGCACGTATATTGCTGCTCTTTTCCAAGAGGGGGTTTTCTTTTTTATGCCCTGTACGACGCGTGTTAACTCGATGTAGGGGGATTTTCCTTGGGAAATTGAACGACTATTCTTTTGTAGGATAGCATGTTAGCAGATTAGGATGTGTGGTAAAGTTTGCATTTTTTTTGGCGAAACGCAAATTGACATTTTAAATTTGGAATTCGAATCAAAAGTAAGGTTACAGAACTATCTTACCTAATGAATGTTCATGTCACTCTTATTTTCTCCGAACACAACACATAGCAAAAGCTACAAAAAGAGAGCATATATAAATATATTCGTTATCTCGCGTCTGCCGTCGGGGAAACTAACATACTATATACGTATGAAGTTATTTAAACGAACATATATATATAAGCACGCGCGCCTACATACTTTTAATAAAGTATATAACCTTATTAAAAAGTCATGTCGAGAGAGGCGCACATTACCACTGGCAACGTGTCAATAAAACGACGAGCTACGCAGCCTTGTCGTTCGGCCTCATAGAATGAGAGTAGCAACAGCAGTAGCAGCAGCAGCAGCAGCATTTTTACGCAAAGTCACGAATCGATAGCGCGAGTGCACGCTGCGCTCCGTATGCACGTGGAACAAGCGCATTCGCGACTACTCGCGGAAGTATATACATACACGTATAATATACATCGTAAAAAGAAAGCCACGTGCGCCTTTCTCAGAATGTTCTAGCATAAATAATTCGCGGGCATCGCGATACCGTACCGGCAAAATCGTTCCGCGATGCGGTACTTACTCTCTCTACCTTGCTTCCCTGGCTCAATTAAGCGTGCACGTATATGTGAATCACTTGCCCGAACAAGTATCGATATCAGTATGAGTAGAGAAGATTTTTTTTTATAAACAGCTTAGACCGTATGTATATATATATATATATATATATAACAACGTGAAAGATAAATAAAAATTTGTATATCACACACGCGTGCGTGCGTGCATGCATACATACTTCGCACCTGCGCGCATGGTAGTGCGACGTGTGCAATAAATATACGCACGCGGATGGCGCGAGCGGGGATCGATTCGACGAAAGAGGATAATTATATTGGCCGTTAAGGCTCTTACGCTGACGTTTTAATTAAAATTTATTTCCGATGCCGTTCATATCGCTGCGGTCTCGCGAGCGCGAGCGCGTTTGTTTAATAAAGGGTCTAATATCAAAAGTTCCACCTTTGCGCGTTATACGAACGCTTCGACGTTTCCGCAATTTTCTCGCTTTGTGGATCGTTTGAATTAATGATTAAATTTAATTAACTAGAACGCTCGTACGTATATACGAAATGATATAACAAATTACCACGGAATTCGTTTTATAACTAACGCACACACACAGAGACGTCACGGCCAGTTTGAATTAAAATCGCGTTGAATTTATTATAATTAGATATTCGAGTTTGAGTTTTGCAAATATTCCCTTTATCGCGTGAATTTCAAACAGCATTGTCAAGCGCTGCACATGATTGCCGTAAAATTTTAAATATTATATCCAGTTCATTATACCCATCGATGATGTATATCCTAATTTTCACGAAATTACCATATAGTCAACGAAAAATATCTCCGTCAACCTTGACATATGCTCGTGGGAAACCGTCTCTCGCTGTTTTCGATCCCACAATTTCATCCTCCCATTTCGAAAGCATCTCGCGAGCTATAGTGCGTTGTTCTCACGCCCTGTGAAAACCCGCTTCGAAAACGTTTTCTCTGCGACGAAAATTCCGCAACCATATATACACAGACATACTCAGCACAATATCGTTGCACTATATACCGCCTTCTACATATATATATACCCAAAGACACAACACACATATACACAGCGAACAGGTCGAAAAACTTTCGAAAGCGTCGGCGCGCCTCTCTCGACCGCGGGCGATTTTCATCGCGCATATATAGTCTCGCGTTACAACGCTACACCGCGAACTATAATAACGCGCCGTAGAGTTTCCCGCATGTATGTATGTATGTACCTGCAGCGGTGGCGGCGGCGGCAAGTCTAAAACGTTAGCTGCGCGCTATTACAAGCAGCAGAGGCTTTTCCATCCCTCTATATATACATATCGCGCGTTACGTTGCTGGCCTGCAGACTCCATACATTACCGGCGGAGACAGCCTCAAATTGCTTCATTAGCCGCGAGATATTTTATACAAATTGGGAAGTAAATTACGACGGCAGTGGTGGTGGTTGGGGTGTGGTAGTAGTAGTAGTAGTAGTAGTAGCGAGCAGTGTGCCTTCCGGCGTTCTCTCTCTACGTTAAAAATTCGTAATTGGACCGAGTATAACTGCAGAAGAAAAGGGCTGCGCAAGAGAGAGAGAGAAAGAGTGTAGCAGCCGAGTGCCCAGCGGGCTGAAGAAAAATGAGCGAAATCTGCCGCGGGGACGCGAAACTTTGACGATGCGGAACTGTGAGCGAACGAAATGTATGTGTATGCAAAGGAAGGAAGTCTTCATATATATCTGAACGAGGTTTTTCATTCGCTGTTATGAATGTGAAATGGTTAAATTCCTAGGAAGCAGTTAAATTTACTTGGCCATTAAGTGGTAATCAAGTCTTTGTAAAAGTATATGAGGTGGTTTCTAAAAAATTTAGTATATTGATCAATAAGGGGTTGGGTTAGATGAGTTGATATGGAATCGATATACTCTATCGGTTGAGCTAACTTTGGTTACAATGCTGCTACATACTCGTAAATCTAAAGATACAAATTACAATTTTTATCAGTGATAGAATCTTCATTAGAAGGTGTAATTGAGAAATCTCGTAAACTCAATTGAAAACTAATCTACATTTTAATTCCAAATCCAGCCGGATTTTATGGCCCTAATCAAATATTGCCACGCGTATTACATTTGGTAATTAGTAGAGTAATTAGCATTTCGCCGGTAGGCGCATTAGTCTTGTCTCATTAAGCAGAGGGAACGCCATCAACGAGTTGTCGACGCTTTTCGCTTGATCGAATTTCAGCATGGGCTTATAATTAGGATTAAAAACATTTCAAGATATGGTATTAAGTACGGATTGGAGTTTTAGAACCCCCTCTTTTCAATCTTATTTATACTGTTACAATATTTTCTTTCAGAAAAAATGTCAAATGTAAAATTACATTATTACGTTCTTTTATACTATTATAAATATGAAATTGATTATTTTTCTCATCTCCAAACAACTAATATTATGTTAAATATTTTCCACAAAAAAGCTAAATTTCCAAAAGTAAATTTACGCTCTCACAAGATAACTAGACGAGCTGCGACAACGCGTAAAAAAAAAACGACAAATAAATTGGCCGATGTTGCGCGCGCGCGCGTGCTCACCCTCGCACACAGTCACGCGGCAGTAACGAAGTAATTTCGCGTCGTCATTTCCATAACGAGATGATTTTTTACCCAGTTCCCCTTGCCCCTCATTTAAAAACATACTCGTCCAAGACGAATATCGTTCTCTCTCTCTCTCTCTCTCTCCCTTTCTTAGTTTTATAAACACGCGGCGCGTCGCTTCGCCCTTAATTTCCTCGGCGACGCCAACTTCTTATTATCTCGGACGTTTCCGCGTCTCGCGTGCTATCTTTTTCCAGCGAGCGTTTTAAAACAAAAGAATAAGCCAGCTCTGGGGAAGTAGAGGGTGGAGTGCAGAGGGTGAGATCTGCCGCTGCGTTTGAGAGAGAGAGAGTGAGACCAAGGTTGGAAAGTCGCTCGGAACGAAATGAATTGGCAAGTTTTAATTAAGATGATATCTCATGGATGACGTTTATTCTTTGGTTTTGCACGCTGCGTCTCTTAATGTTTCTTCAAGTCCAACTGAAATTGATATACCACATCTATACAGCTTTTATATTTACTCGTTTAGGTTTTATGTTTTTTTTTTAGTAAGCATCGACTTGCCACAGAAAATGTATTTTCATCGAAAAATATTATTCCCCAATGAGACTGACTGGGTTATTTCCAAAATTAGAAAGTACATCGCTATCGTGGAACCAAACCACGATTTCGGAATAAAAATAGAATAATAGGCCATTATAATGGAAGGCGGTTGGCACGGGACTCCGGCGTCCGCGATCGATTTCATAAATTGACTCTCTCATTTTCGATAGGAAAACCTCCACTCTCTTCGAACGGAGGATAGGTTAGGTCTGCATAAGAAACAGCCGCGGCGGAATCGGCGCCCACTCGCGCGGGATAGGGTGGAGGGGGTGGTGAGCATTTCTTTTTGTTCATGCCAACTATTCATCATCGGTGACATTTTTCGAGATAGAGGCAGCTCTCTCGCTCTCATTTCCTCTCCTTCTCTTGCTCACTCGCGCTCTCTTTCTAGACCCTCGGGGCCTCCTAATGGACTTGGCTTCTTCTCCCTTGCGCCCCTTGGATCCCCCTACCACCACCACCACCTCCTCCTTCATCTACTTCTTCTCCTTCGTCGTCCTAGCTCGAAGGAGACTCTCTCGCTTGCTCTCTGTTCGAGAGAGATTTTAATTTCCAGCCAACGGTCCCGGGGATAATTCGACTTCTTCACCGATAAGGGTCTCTGGCAGGCGACGGCACTGTCGGTGGTTTGGCTCGCGAGCGCACCGCTGAAAAATTCTCGGGAAGCTCGCGAAAAATAAATTGCCCGGGCGTCAGAAACAATTTAGCTCGCCACGCGCTGGCTCTCGATTTTTCCGTGGAACGAAGGAAGCAAGAGAGAGGAGTACGCGCGTTTTAAAATCGAGGAAAAGTCAATTATGGCATTAGAGGTTCGGCTGCTGCTGCTGCTGCGTTCGCGTGGGAGTAGTTGAGGGAGAAATTATCGCGCGAAGTGGGCTTTGCGTTTAAGTAGAAGCCCAGACGGAGGATTGAGGCGGCACGAATCTCTGAGTAATGGTAAATTAAAGGCTGACGTTTTTATCTTTTTCAAATAATTCAATTGCAGAAAATAAAGTTAGCTCATAGCTTTTGTTATAAATATGTTGAATAAACTTATTACAATAGCGTATACGTTCAGAAAGTAATTTCAATACATTCCTACACCGAAAAATAATCATACATATGCAAAAGATTGCATACGATTAGCTGCTTATTTACTTATGAATATAACTCTCGTTTACAAAACGATTCAGCTTCTTTACATGTTAATAACAGGCCCACCTTTAACATCTGCGTACCGGACACGCGCGCTCTCTCGCATTCATATACTTTCGTCCGACCACGAAATCCATCTGGCGCGGTATACACACACTCTATAACACTCGCGCATATAATACGTTGTCCATCCTTCAAATTAGACTGAGAGAACCGCTTAACATCTTACGCGCTCTCGTACATATACACAGGCGTGTTACAAGAATTGAATCGTCCGCATAATGACAGCTGTTACTTGTGGCATTGTGTGTGTATATGCACAAACCATGCGTGCACGCCTCTTCTAAAACTCCCTTAAAATACACCGTGCCGTCTCTCCACGTAATCAGTCCTCTCGCACCGCAACGCTATACCCTCACAAAAGGGAAAGGCGTATACCTATACAGAAAAAGAATAAACGAGAGCGGACCCTCGCGATAAAAGAGGGAGGCAAAAGTCGAAAAGCCAGGATTACGCGTGTCTGAAAAACACGTGCGTGCGTCTATATATGCGTGTGCAATACATATACAGGGTACCAGCTAACCCACTCCACGTGGTCGTGCAGCCGATCGACACGCGAGAAAGACCAGAGCAGCAGCAGCAGCAGCAGACGACGAACAATGGTGAACGCACGCGAGCCTGCTCTCTTATTAACGCGCTCTCCTCGAGAGCATTACACGAAAAAGCTTCGTTATACGAGGATTACGAGGAGGGATTTTCGAACGGTCGAAAAGGAAAGTCATCGTCGTCGTAGTGAACGTTGCCGCCGACGACGACGACGACGGCGCTTTGTCGCTTATCTGCATGACGCTGCGAGAATACACGTTTTATATATGTATACGACAATGTGTGGGTGGGTATATGAGCTATACACGTGTGTTGTGTGTACGTGTATATGTTGGAAGGAGAACGAGAGTGTTGTAAAAAGACGCGCGTGCTAAATACGCGAGTTGAGAGAGAGAGAGAGAGAGAGACGCGAATTAATCGAGCGCTCTGCGCAGCGCGAATGTCGTAATTTCGGGGGAGGAGTCGAGTGAAAGATAGCGGTTGTAAAGTAAACTCGGCTTATCCAAATAGAAGGTAGAGAGTGAGAGAGAGAGAGAGCTACCGTTAAAACGCAAGGTAATATATATTTCGCGTGATGATTTTATTAAGAGAGAATCTTCACCTCGTTTCACGAAATATCATACGCATAAATTTTAATTATACGCGCTATCTTCATATATACATTATAAACTGACGCTTATACTTTTTTTTTCCTTTTCGTCGCGCCACGTGTATATGCGTAAATCACCATTTGCCCAACTTTGTTTATCACCAAATCATCTCAAACCTCTAACGGCTATACACTACACATCTCATCACGTATTTATAAACTCGCGTCGTGGAGATAGGTCTCGTATAAGAAAAACTTCAAAATTTTCGTGTCCCTCTTCGCCAAGCGTAAAGCATTTTCCTCGACGCGATACTTGCGGCTAAATAATAAATGCTCGCGTCTCGGTGACACGCTCTCTCACGCAATCATAGGATGTATATATATATGTATATATATATATATATATATATATAACGCGCTCCCGAAGGATATTCTGGCAATGTATATAGCGTATATAGCCGGTAGACCGACTTCTAGCAGACGCGACGTGTCCCCCCTCCCGTGTGAACCGCTGATAAAAACAAATGGCACACTGCGGGGGTGAACCAGGGGGGCTGAGGATCTCCCGTGAGAGGGAAAATAAAGAAATTACCAAGAACGTACGCCCGTGTAAACAGACTCAATGAATTCCCAAGGAGAGCGCGAAATAATTCCTTTATCTGGCTTTTTCGTCCTCTCGTGAATGAAAGAGAGAGAGAGAGAGAGAGGAAGCGGGCCGGGGAGCTTCTTTATTTTATTTTACGACTGCTTTGGTTGCGAGCTGGGTTATGAGGTTTCGTTTACTTTTTCGGTTTCTCGCTTCGTTATTGTAAAGTTAATTATATTTGAGTATATACATTTTTCTTATGAAATATGAAACTTCATTATATAAATATTCAAAATCGTATTCTCACAATTCCAATGTAGAAACGCAGCATACCATCAAATTTCGATTAGAAATCACGGCTCATTGTCGTCAATGGAGGGAGAAAGTGTGAATCAATATATCGATGTTCACAACAATGTACACGCGTAGCTATATATATATATATATATATGTCGGTTAGGTTATTCTTCATCGTGGCTAACATATGATTATTATTCAAGTCTGGGAAATATCAGTATGCATCGAGCATTCCCGTACTTTTAAATATCAATCATTTGACGCCTCGGCTTATCTCGCGACATCGTGTATTTACGCCTACGCGAATTATTTTCACCGTCGAGAGACGAACCAGTATAAACACGCCGTTATATACACTTATCCTTTCATCTACGATATTAATCTTCATTAGCCATGCAAATCTCGCATACTCAAGTAGCATAAAATAATATGTTATTGATTCGTTGATTTTCTTTGATATTAATTATGCAATTATTACCATAAAATATAACTATTTTGTCGCGACCACTTTAACGTAAAATTTATCATTCTAAAACTATATTACCTCTCGAATAATTTCCACAGATATTCAACGTTCACGTTGTAACCGTTTAATTAAAACCAAACGACGAACGCCTCAAACAGCGCACAACGATACCTTACAACGGCAGAAAGCATAAAACTCCCCTACCCTATAAACGAGAAAAAAAGCCTGTGCGAAGAAAGAGGATTACACCTCGTCGGCGATATAAGATAGTCCACCTGCGAGACAAAGCGAGAGTCGCGTTCAAGTTCATCCTGTCGTCGGTCTGTCGCCTCCCCCGTAGAATATTCAAGCCTCAATTTCATATATCCTCGCACGCGCGCAGTTAGTCGTTGTCGCTTCGCGCATCGTCATCTCGTCGCATGTGTATATACTATAGACTCCCGCGAAGGAAGCGCCAGCAGCAGAAACGACGGGGGGATATTAAAAAAGGGGGCAGGAAGAAAGAAGAAGAAGAAGAAGAAGAGGGGGCGGAAGGAATTACAACGGCGGGCCTGCCCCGATATTTGACACATAATGGAACGCGGAGGCTGCGTGCACGCGCGAGCGGGTGGTGGCGAGATTGTGTTTTTTTTTCACGCTCCCCCTTTTTTCGAGAGGGCCTCTCTCTTCGCCGCGCCCGACATTATGTGCGATTATTATTCATTATGCGCCGTCTCTCGCTATCTTCGGCGACGAACGAGAGAGAGAGAGACTTCTCCGCCTCGTGTATGTATGTATGGATATAAGGTGGAGAGAGGAAGAAAGAGAGAGAAAAGCATGGCGCTCGATGGAGAAGGTGGTGTGTAGGCTTCTTCGTTGGCAATGTTCTGGCGAGAATTCGGTGCGTCTGTATTTTCTTTTTATTGGGTATGGAAGGTCTTTATGATGCAGTCGAAGGGTGTATTGAATTAATTTTTGGTAAATGTTTAGCCACGGTGTATAAGCAGCGAGGTATAGTTAGGGTTTGTACGAGAATGTATATTGTACAATAGACTTGAAGGTTAAAGTGAAATGAAGATTTAATTAACTAAATGAGCTATTGGAGACGTAACGTGTTACTTAAATGATTGAATGTTTGCCTAAGGGGCCAGTGTTGAAATTTCTTTAAAAAAAGAACTTATATTACAATATGTAACATGACTATAGCTATGGTATTCATCGTACCCAATATTTTTTTGTAATCGCATTGCTATGTGATTAACATCATATTACACTCGAATATAATCATTGATCGTTGCCTAATATTAACCCATACGTTAAGGCGCCGTGTTTTTCACGTTTCTTAATCGATTGTTAGAACAAATTGGTCCATGTGTTACATCTACTTATGATACTTTCGAATATGTAGAAGTGTTGTATTGTATATATACCTATATGTATCATGCGCAACAATGTTTGAATTAATTAATTGATGATAGAGCTGAAATTGAACTTCGACACGTTGGGTAACATTTGGTTTAAACGACAACTAGGAAATATGAAAATGCATGAATCATCCGATTAGTTAATATTAGGCAACAGCGAACGTAAATATTTGTACGTGTACAGATTTAAAATTAGAATACAACTAATTCCGTTGCATGAAAAATTATGTGATCTATTAAAATTAATCGACACTATACAACCGACGCTTCTTTCAATTAAAATTCAACACTGCTCATCAATTAGCAAATATAAATAATTAAACCGTCGCTAATCCATGAATCATTCCCAACACTCCAACTCAATGCTTATTTAAATCACTTCGTGGCAATATTTTTAATCGACTCTGTATGTATATATACACAAACAACGAAATGACAAATGTCCCCGGAAGTTAAAAAAGACATCCTATATGTGTATAATATACATACCACGCGGCAACATACGAGAGCACACACACACACACACACACGTATGCGAGCGGTAGAAAGAGAGAGGGAGTAGATATCGATTCTAAAAGCCCTATAAATCAGAAACAATTTGTAAACTTTGGTAGCCGGCTCTATATCGAGAGCGTATATATACACGCGCGCGCTTGCTATGCGGCACTTTGCTAGAACGCTCGCCGCGTGATTACCCGGTTGGCCGCCGCATCTTTGTGTGTACGCAAGAGCGAGAGAGAGAAAGAGCGCATATACGCGTATAAATACGTTTAGCCCAAGCTCGTATAATACGCGAGCGCGCGGTTTGCGCATATATTTATATGCAGACTTATATTATGAAGGCATGTATGCCCTGGCGCGCGCGCACACACACATACGTGGGCTCTTTGCATACGCGTTGAATTGCAAATGGCGAAGAGAGAGAGAGAGAGAGAGGCAGCCGAAAACCAGTCAGAATTTCGCGTATGAGAGAGGACGAGTGCAGCTCGGAGCGCATAGCACGTCCAACCCCCGTCTCTTGGATGCCTCGCATGTCTCGTATCTCTCTCTCTCTCTCTCTTCTTCTCCTGTGTTCCTTCTACCTCGTCTTTCGCTTCGCCGCTTGATATGCAGTCGAGCTTCTGAATCCTTTACAAGGCATTTAAATTTTTAAATTCATTTAGCTCTCCCTCTCTCTCTCTCTCTCTCTCTCTCTCTCTGTTCATTCTCATTGTTATTATATTTTTTGCATATAAAAAAAAGAGGCTTCGCGTACATATACGTGTCATGAAAATTTCCTCGTTTCGCATTATCAAAACTGATGAACGATGAGACGCGCGCAATTTAGAAAACGATGCATAAGAGATTTTATCGCTGTATTATACTTTTTTCCTTCTTCTCCTTCTCTCGAGTAGCATCAACCGCAATATACCCTGTGCTAGTGTGAGTGTACGTAAGTTCCTTTATAGCACACAGAGGCTGCAAGGGCCTTCGAGAATAACGGAGACAAGGCCTCTCTCTCTTCGCGCGTGATACTCATATACACACATACATGTATATATAGCACGATAGAACGTAAGTCTTCGATCCCTCTCCCTCTTCATTGCTCTCATCTCAGAGTATCGTTATGGTTATGGCGTCAGGCAATAGGGCCACGGTACAAATAGTTCTTCTGAGAAAACGACGCGGGCGCATCACCCCGTCGCACAGTGGGAAAAAATTGAGTTTTCTTGGACAAAAATCTGCCGACAATGTGCAATTCTTATATTTGTACATTCCCTAAATCAGTGATGAAAATGGCGCTAATTTAGGTACTTATATGATATAGGAAATTTCTTCACGAGTATTTTAAAAAAAAGTCTCGATCGGTTAAGAATTGCACTGTCGGCAGATTTTTCCCACTGTGCGTCGCTTTTTACCTCCTGCTTTGAGATACTTTTGCGTAACCCAATATTGACGGTATATTATATAATGTACGAGAAAAATGACCATAGTACTACTCTTTTCCTTCTAGACGTATTGTAATTTAAATAAATTGCCATTGTAAAAGGCGAGAGTGCACGTAATTAAATCCATATTAAAATATGTGCAAAAAATGAACGGTCAATTATAATTGGCGACGCGAGCAGTAAAAATCGCGGCGCCTCCGGTACACGCGTGTATGTGTGTATACCCGCGTCGTGCTTTTAATGACTTGCCGACTGGAGACAAAAGGGTTCATTTGCGCGCGAGCTACAGCAGGTGTATCGAGCGAACGAGCCTCTGTAGTACATGTGCGCACCTTTCTCCGCTCTTTCGCTTTTCTTTCTTCTTTTTTTTTATTCCCCTCGTGCGCTTTGCTCTCTCTCTCTCTTTCTTTCTCTCTTCCTATACGCAAAGTTCCTTCTCGCTCTCTCGGTCGTGCGGCAAAGAACTCGTTTGGCGTGCGAGCCTCTTTCGCGTGAGCCGCTCGCGAGTCAAATTTCCTCTGATATTTAGATTTATGTAGTAATATTTTTTAAATCCCTTGTATGAAAAATATACGATGAATCTTTAAAAAAAATTTATTAATTAGTTAATAGACTAACGGTAAGTGCGGATGCAGTCACAAAGTATTAAATTAAAAATTCAAAATATCGTAGCATCTAACTCATCAAAATTATGCAAAATCTTTCATCTGTTCTATCTCACTCCCACAAGCCAACCGCCAACACCACCGCCACCACAGAGGCAATCCGCCATAAAGCGGAAAACAAAGCCGGCGGTCCAATTACGAAACTTCTTCATTAGTCGTCAGGCTGCCTTCCTACAGCCTCCTCCTCCTCCTCCTCCTCTGAACCTCCGCTCCTCATGCATTTAACGCAAATTTCGCCGCGTCGTCGTCGTCGTCGTCTTCCGTCATCGTCGCTCGCTTGCTAAATGCCTCCGTCATACATTTATGTATATTCAAAGCCTCCTAAGTCCCCGACGCTAGTAGCTGTCACCGGGGGCGCCTCTTCATCAGATACCGACGCGCTTGGAGGATCCGCGTCGTCCACCCCTCTTTACCCCTCTCTCGCTCTCTCTCTCTTCCGTCCGACCCGCGTCTCTACGAGGCCTTCCTATTACGCGAGCTCGACCTTAAGATATTAAGTACTTTACCCGCGATTAGATCTCTCATTGTGCCGCGTCGGTGTCAGACAAGCGCCTCGCGCGCAAGAGAGTAAGAGAGAGAGAGAGACTGGAGAGATCGAGGGACACGGAGATATATAGACAATGAATGAGAGAGAGTGAGAGAAGGAGGAGGCCTATACAAGAGGAGCTGCGAGAGTGAGCCGGAGCTTGCTAGAACACGTGCACGTGATCCTCGACAGAGTAAGAGAGAGAGAGAGAGGGAGAGAGAGGGATCCAAGGACTGGAACACGAGTGCACACGCCTGCAATGTATACGTGTATGGATGTATGTACGTACAATAGAAGAATAATAGAGAACGATTAGAGTTACATAAAATTACGGTGCCTGTGAGATGGGCTTTTTTTAGTCGTCCTACGTAGAAGACTAATTTAAAAATTGATTCTGAGAGTGTTGCTATTATTCGAGCTGCAGTAAACGATTTTAAATTATAAAATAACTATATTTAATAAAAAATATTGTATTTACGGTAGAAGCTGCAATTCATTTATATTTTAATTTCGTTTAGAGAATATATTATACTAAAGGAGTCCAGAATATACATAATTTCTCTATAATTACGTTTAATTAACAGAAACGTTATTCTCCGCGAAAAAGACAGCATCGAGCGCGGGTGGAATTAACTTTAGGAAAAGCTATCGCGAAAAGCCAGCCGCGCTCATGCAGTTCGCTAGCCCGCTCTGTCGGAGCTTTTAGCATCACTCTCTTTCGCACACGCTTCTGACAAAAGAAGATAAAAAGTATAAGCAGAGAAAGCGACTAAAAGTCGCTGAAAAAGGAATTACGCGAAACCGTGGATAAAACGCGCGCGGGACGAAGACGGGTTAAAAACACGAGCGGTAGGTTGAAGGATAAAAAAATCCCAGTAATGTCTGGAGTGCGCTGGTTAAACTGAAAATAAAAGCTGAAAGAAAAGTGGGGACGCGAGAGAGAAAAAGAAAGAGAGAGAGAGAGAGAGAAAGCGAGATAAGGGTGGGAGCGAAAAGACAATGCCGAGAGTGAGTGAGAGAGAAAGAGACAATTGCTCAGGGAGCGACGACGAAGCTCCTTCTAACTGCTGTATAATTTCCTGCAACGACACCTTCATTGTGCGGCCGCCCGTTTTCATTCTTATCTCCGCGAGCGAGTGAGAGCTGCTACGAGGCGAACGGGACCGCGCCAAAAGTCGTCGGTCGGTGAGCGCCTTCGAATTCACCCGCAATTCACCCGCAAGTGCACGAAGGGGTATCCTGGAAGAACTCTCTCTTCTTTACAGGAAAGGGCGATGTTATATAATATCTTTTAGGCAGTGCTCACGCATAGCAGTGAAATTAGCGTTTACAGACGCGGGGAAAAGGCTGCGTCGATGAAAATTGAAAGGGATAGGGCTATTGTACGACGGTACTCACGTGGAAAACTCTGGGAGCAAATTACCATGGTATCGAGATAAAAGTTCGACTTACCTGAAACAGAAAGAAAAATAATCATAAGTATATATACACAGTGATATAATTGTTGAATTAAATGGACTTGTATTATCTAATCAGAAATTAATTGTCGTTCAATTGAAATACTCCAGTTTATTCAAAGTTCCCTCCCCTTTCAACTCGCTCTTTCTTTGCGCACAATGAACTTTCCACCGCAACGACCTCATCTATACGAAACACGCATTCAATCTCTCGAATCAATCGGAATCGCCGGGGCACGAATTGCGCTGAATGGATCCCGGCGACAATCGCCACGAAGAAAAGACGCGCGCTCGCCGATTCCACAATTGCCGGGCAATCCCTGCGCGCTCCTCGAGCTTCTTTCGAAAAATCGTTCGAAGAGAAGAGAGAGAGAGAGAGAGAGAGAGAGTTCCGGGAATTCTCTCCCACGATCCGAATCGCGCCGCGGCGACTCGAGAGAGTCTCAATAGAAAGCAATCACACACATATACACGTGCGGGAAGAAGAGAGAGAAAGGGTCGACGAAGAGGACACGCTGATCCGGTATGTATCCTTTTCTCTCTTAATGCTCTTCTCTCTTTCTTTCTCCGTATATACGATGCAGTAGTACTATGTGCGCCTCTTCACAACGTATATAGTAGTACTTCCCTTCGCACGGCTCTAACCCTCAACATGTGTATATCTACGTTTATATGTACATGTCTGTCTCCGCAACCCCGCAGGATATTCGGTTTGTTTTTTCAGAGTCACCAAGCCTATATACGCGTATACATATATATATATATATATATATATATATATATATATATATATACGCGACGAATATCCACTCGAGTTGTACGTGCGACAACAAACATACTGCGTGTATATGGTACGTAAACCCGGAGGGTTAGGATATAAGGTATACATGTACACGCTAGCCGTACGAAGACGCGAGAGTTGATCATTGCATAATGGGCGACGCCGAGCAGATTTTATCGTATCGGCGACAGTATAGTAAACGAGTATCTCTCTATAAGTGTGTGTGTATATATGTGTGCGCGAATGCATGAATGGAAATTTTACGGCCCGAATGAAAACATTTGCCAGCATTGTGGACGCGCGCGACTCGTGTCATTGTGTCAATACGAGCGCACGCAGGGTCTCCCTCTCTCTCTCTCTCTCTCGGCAGTAGCAGCGAGAGTGGCTAAATTGCTCTTAAGGATTCGTATTTATTGTGTCGATGCCCCGAGCGCGCTTTCGAAATTCAACTGCATGTGAATTAGGTCGCATGGAGAGCAGCGCCGCGCTCGTTTTGTCGAATTGAATTGTTGAAGGGGGGGGGGGGGGGGGAAGGAGTGGCGCATAAATCCAAACGAACGCGATGTAAATTGAAATGCAGGTTATCAGCTGACTGAACAGCTCATTGTAAAATTTTTTCAACGATTATTCTAGCCGTTAATTAAACGATTTGGTTTATTCAATTGATTTTCCCAACGAAGAACAAACGATTAACGGTATCAAGCTCGTTGTATACAAAAAAAAATCTACATAAAAACGTGTAAACCAAGGAAGAAATCGCGCGCGCTATAACTTTCAACGCACAAACGCCCGAAAAACGTATACGCTTGCATTGCGTAAGCCTGCGTTGCAGCGCACACGGCTTTAATTAAGATGCACCTCCGAGCCGTAAATCGGCGCTTAATTCCGCAGCGTTGCGCAAAAAAGAAACGCGCGCGGCAGCTGCCTCCTCGCGCCGATTTGTTCGCTCGCTTCTTTCGACGCGAGTCGCGCGCGCGCGTTCCGTCGCCGCAGCGGAATCGCGCTCGATAATTCTCATCGGGCCGCGATTATTTTAATTACCTATATAGGCGGCTCACCTCCGGAATTCCCGCTCTCGCGCTCCCGTTAATTGGTCGTAACTCGGCGAGTTACGCGCTCGGCGCGTTTATCGTCTCTCTCGCTCTCAAGCTTCCCCTCTTCGCACGAACGCAAAGTCCTCGTTCCCTTATATATACATATATATGTATATATATACATACTTTATTCGTTAATTGCGATTTGATATTTTTCCAGTGCGCGGGTTGGCGTTTTTTACTCGGCACGGGGATAAGACGCGAGAAAGGGGCGAGTTATGGGTTTGGGAGTGTACGCGTCATCGGCTCTCCCTTTCCAGTCGAATGAAAATCCGCTTTATCGTGGAGGAAGTGCGTATATTAGGCGTGCACGGGGATGAAGATGCTCGTAATTCAGCGTTAAGTGGTCGAATATATCGCGGAAGTGATAAGAGCATGCCGGAGAAATTAAGATAGTCCGGTGATGTCAATATCGGAGGGGAGCAGTTTTTTCTTTCTCTGCGCGTATATTTAAGAGTTCGCGTTGGTTGTTAATTATTTGACAAGAAAGCCATTAAGAGCTTGCCAACATCGTGTCTTTTTTTTTCATTTTTGAAGTATCGCGCCAGTTATTTACATTGACCAGAATGTATAAGCAATAAGTTACTAGAGGCAATAAAAATACCATGGCGAGGAAAAGATAACATCCACGACACACACTCGTCACCGAAATATCCGGAACGGTACATAACATCACTCCTCGACAAGAGCGACACAATACAAAGAATCTCGATACACGCAAACGTGTATATACCGACAGAAAGGCATATAGCGAGTGCAAAAGCGATAGACGCGGGCGCCTCGCAGCCGCTTTGTACGCATTCGCTACGCAAGCCGACCGCAAAATCAGCGTTTGAATGAAGAAGTGACACAATAGCCGTTCACCCCTAGCAGTGGCGCATCATCATCCCCCTGCTTTCTCTCCTTGGCCCATTGACGCGACGCGGGGCTGAAAAAAAGGCTCGCTTTAAAAGGCGACCACTGATGCGTGAGCAAAGCCTCCCTTCCGTACTGGAGAGAGAGAGAGAGAGAGTAAAAGCGGGCCTTGCAAGAGACACACACGCACACACGCATTGTCTCCATGTGTGTATGTATATATAGGTATACACACATTGAACAAATGTGGCCCATACGCGTGGAACGGATATTTGCATGAAACGAATCGAGAACGATGGACGTCGCCGCGTGAAGTTTCGTCGTAAGGATGTTGCGCGGATGTTCGTGTATATAGCGATGAATCGACTAAGCGCATGATGCGCGATGACGCGGTTGTACCTCGGTGCAGGCGGTAGCGATCTTTGGCCCTTTTTCGAGGTAGAAAGGGAAGATTTCTGGGGAAACGTGCTGTGACGGTACAGAGTGAAGGACATGTGGCAGTGTGGAACGAATCGCGTTACGGATAGAACTAAATATGTGGACAGTCGTGTCTGAGCTGATTTTGTCCCATATCGAGTGTGTCGATTATTCAAATGTTGGTATATATAGATGAATTTAAGTGTATTGTAATACGGTGAAAGTACTATGTTGACCATTATAAGCCGTTTTTAGTTACCAGACTCCACAATATATCTATATAAAATACAAATAATATATTTATATTAATGTAATTTCAAAAATTTATTATTTACTGGATTTAGTAACTTACTGGTACACGGTTTTTAAGGGTCAAACATAGATACTTAAATAATGTGTCGCGTTAATATTTATTTTATGCCAGTTAAAATTCATTAATCTTAAATCTAAAGGCATTAGATCACTAACACTCCGCATGTATTATCACATTCTTCTACCGCTAGGTGGCTACCATTTAGAGGTTAGAAAACGTATAGTTTTCTATTCAAAATATAGCACACTTCCTCGTTTTTTTACCAAAAAAAAATTTTAACGAAACGTTAAAATTCCCCTAATTTCCAAGCCAAAAGAAACAAGATTTCTACAAACCCGAATAGAAATCTCGTCATTAGCTCTTGGCTCCTCGATAGCAGCAAGCCGATAGCAAAAACACGAGGCAGCGGGTGGTTAAATGGGGAAATAGTAAATTTTCAATTAAACATTTCGTATCTCTGATTGTACACGTTCTCTCACACACACATACACACAGTCATACATATATAGGCGTACACACACTCACACGTGTAAACACCCCTCGCACTTGAGCGCGTTCACCCAGCTGAGCAGTGTGCGGAGAGGAGAGATAGAGAGAGAGAGAGAGAGAGAGCAGGCGGGCGCGCGCGAGAGAGGTTTATCTCTTGGGCGGACTGATCGGTACAGGCAGATAAGCCTCTTACGTGGCCCAATTGGCAATTACTTATCGCATCTGGATCGTTACATAACCTCTAACAGCTTCGCCAGTACCGGTATACCCGCCGTGCGCACCGCGCGCGAGAGCTCGGTGCAATTAGACGCCTTACGTCACATTATCCGGCGCAATGTTCGCGCGCATACACACATACACACGGACACACATATAGACTTACCGCAAGTGCGCGTCAACGATGCTTGCACGCTGGGATTCCCCGAGTGTTATTAAACTTTGTCGGAGCAACGCCGCAACGTCCGTTCTGATGATCGCACACCGCGGAAATGAACGCTTATCGGTTTGTAAGGAAAAGATGAAAGAAACGGGAAGGACAGATATGTATTGAGCATATAAGTGTTGCTGGCTATCTGTATGGACGGTAAGATTTGCTATAAGCATAAAATAACTCTTCATGGTACACGCTAAATGTCATTTGTGCTGCCTAAGATTTTTTCTACAAATATATTTTTACATACATCTCACGGCGACATTAATGGTTATGTTAAGTTCTAGAATTCAACCTATATGTAATCTTTAAGTACGTAGATATCTTTTTCGTCTGATAAAAACAAAAAGATGATCGGTTAGAAGACTTGACCCGCACGATTAAATCATATAGGATTATCGGAATGGACGGTTCCTAAATAAAACTAAAGTTAACGATTATATTCTACGAAGAAATCGTAAAGATCTTGATAGTCGCAACGTAGAGAACCGAAAAAAAGAAACAGGGGGAGAAAGAAACGTCAAATCGCAGGCAAAATTAATTAGTATGTATTACGATGCGCCCGCACGTCCTTTTACGACCCATTCAAATTTGCGTGTAATGATATGCCAACCGCGTAGTTTCAACACAAGCGAAAGAGAGAGAGAGCGAGAGGGACGAGAGTCATTCGAGTATATAGAAACGCAAGCGCGTGCGCGCGCAGTTAGGAATTCCGGGGCCGTCAGCGCGTTTTCGATCATACACGTCGCTGGGTTTCGTTATTACCGAATTTAAAGGCGATTTTATCTGCTGGCCCCCTTTAGCCGCTACGCCACTGACATAAGTAACGATCACGCCTAAGTGTAATAAGACATGCTGTTACAACTTGAGCGCGCGATACTTTTATGTATTCGATTACCAAAATAAACACGTGTTTGTTCAAATAAATTGTAATATGTCGAGTAAAGGTCTTTACTCGGTTTTCATTAACTTTATGCAATTTTCAAAATAACCGGATTAAATTGATCGCTTAAAAAAAATAAGTAAGTCATTTCCTAAGCACAAACGAGTTAAGCCGCGCACAAGAAATAAGAATGCAACAAGTATATATATACTACAGCGTCTTTATAGTTCCATCAGAAAGCAATTAAAATACACCGCGGACACTTAACGTCAACTTTATTGAATCTCATACTCGATCATGCAACGCGCGCACGCGCGCGCGCGCGATTATCCCGGAGCTTCCGCTGCTGCCGATTTCAAATCTTAATTTCAACGGCATCGGCGACTCTTCATTAAATTCTTAATTACCGGCATGAGGGGCGAGAGATTATATCGTCGCTGAAACTTTCAATTTATCGCGCCAGCGATATAACCAAAAGAAAGGCCCCAAAGAAGCAGAAGAGTACAAAGTGGAATAAAAAGAAAGGTTCAAATTTCCGGAAAGATCGTATATAAGGTCAAGGATCTCTACCCCATCATATATATACACGAATAAATACCACACGCACATACGTATACAAATATCACGTGCCTATAAGTTTTATTCCAGCGTTATAATTACACCATCGCCCACAACAGCACACATTATACATCTGTGCACAAAGCAGCTTTTTTTTACCGAGGGGTAGGAGGCAAGCAAGAGTGGCTTGTCAGCAGCGACAAAACGTACCATAGCCGCATGCCTATGTGAGAGTGAAAAAAAAATTTCGAATCGCGGTGCGAGCTCGCGCGTCGGCCTGCATTAGCGTCCATTGATTTTTCTTCGCGGCGCCGCTTATCGAGCCGCTCGATCTCCCTCTTTCTGCACCCTGGATATTAAATCGTAAAGCTATTTTCGTGCTGTGGTAGAGAGAAAGAGAGAGAGAGGAAGAATTTTTTGTGCCCTGCCACAGCCTATCAAGCCATCTCTCTCGTTCTCTTTCTCTCTCGTCGTGTATGAAAGTCGCGCGCTGATCGTACATGTAAATTAACGCGAACGGTCGCGCGCATGTTCCACGGAGTAGAGAGAGGTTTTCTTTTCTCGTATTTTTTTTTTGTCTTTCCATCGGAGAATTTTAATTTATTTATAGAGCTTAGGAGGCTTACATTAGTCCGCAGGTATATACTAATTACATAATTGGCCATAGATTCGAGCGATTAAAATGAAATATCGCGTGTAATTAAATATTTAGATTTTTGTGCGGAGATAGGACGCCGGCTTAATTGATTAAATACATGCTTTCCACGGCGGCACTAACGGTAGCCTACTGCAAAATCAACAATTTTCCATTGCGATCGTCAACGAGCGACAACCAAACGAAATTATTAATGCGGACCAATACGTGAATTATCGGCGCATGGATCGTTCTAGCATCATCCATCGTGTTACGCATACATATATACACACACACACGTTTATACTATTTACTCGCAGGCGGTGGCGTTGCGCAATGAATTTTTTATTAGATCGCCCTGCGACAGCCCACGATGATTAGGGTACTTAGCGGCGCGCGCGGGACGATAAAGTTTAAAGGCGCATTTACGCGATACACGCAATAAAAGTCAAGTCGCGCCACGCCGCACGCACAAGGAAGAGAGAGAGAGAGAAAAAACGTATGTGGTAGTGGCGGCAGCAGACTTAGCGCCGACGATGTGACGCGACGTCGAAGAGAAGAGAGAATGTATATACACACACGAGCTCACATCACCGTCGCTCATGCTGCTGCTGCGTTTTACGAGCGGTACTTCGTGGTTTTAGAAAAGTCGTCTCAAGAGCGCGTGGTTCGCGGCTGTGGAGGTAGTGTCGTGGTCTCAGATATTTATACGGCGGTGTTTTGGATGGCAATCGGTTCGCGATTAGGTCGATCTTTACGTGTTTGTTTTATAAGATTTCAGGTAAAAAAATTGCGTTAGAAAGATGATTGAAAAGTTTTCTTTAGGTTGACATTGCAATAGGTGAATGCTCCAATTTGAAATTCATAATAGAACGTTTTTAAAAGTTTGGAAAATTTGTCCTAAATTTTGTTAAATTTATTTTATGAGTAATAAAAATTAAGAATGTCTCTGGAATAACAATAACATATATAATAACAATTGTAATGCAATCAATAATTATACGAGAACCTCAGTATAGAAACTATACGAAAAATACCCATGCTATAAAAATTTGAGTCACTCAAATATATACTCGTAAAAAGAATTCCCCCTCAAAATATTTGTAAAACATCTGGATCTTACGTAAAGCCGAATCTAAAGTAAAGAACCCGTTAAACTCGTCTTCTGGCAGGGGCTTGAAGACCAGCGTACGCGGAGCCACCCTCTTCCGAAGTGCGTGCGTATGCCAGAGCAAAGTTAACACGCCGCGTTCGGCTTGCGATTATATACAAAAGGGTCGCGGCAGTAGCAGCAGCAGCATATACACGCACGTGCGGTTATTTTAACAACGTGGCAACCTCTTTGTAGACCGCGCACGCTTGTAAACCAAGACCGAAGTCTGCTCGCGCGCGCGTACGCGCTCGAGAAAAAAGTCTCGATTTATCCGTTCCACTTTTGCGTTCACTCGCTCGCAGAGCAGACACTATTCGCCTCGACTCCTCGTTATTTTGCATTCGCCGATCGAAAGAAAAAAGAAAAAAAAAGAAGAAGAAAAGGAGAACGCGCGCCAATAGCTGCCGATTGAGGGAAACCGGTTCGACGCGGATTTGTCGATGATGATGATGATGATGATGATGATGGTGATGGTAATGGTGACGATGATCGCGAGCGATCGTTCTTGTTTACGATGGATTTTGATTCATACTCCGGTTTTTTTTTATTATTATATATATCGTCGCTTTTCTTTAGGAGTTGAGTGGTATTGGTCATGTATGAGGTTTAACATTCGGTTGGTCGTAATTTTTGGAAATATCCGAAGAAAAAAAAAGGACGATCGAGAAATACCGCGAAGAAGAGAGCAAGTTGAGGGAAAAAAGCGGAGAATCATTCCAGATTAATGCGGTTCGAGAAATCTGACACTTGTGTGTGTGTGAGAGAGAGAGAGAGAAAGATAAAAACGTCGAAGCGCACGCAGACTGCGATCCTTCCATATACGCATATTTCGGCCCTTCTCTCCTCCCGACAGCATTCATTCGAATATCCATGAGTCAGGCGCTATTAATAGCGCGTGCGCATGTAAAAATACATCGCACATTCGTCTTTATACCGCGAGAGCGCGAAAGAAGAGCAAGAGGACGGCGACTAGAGCAGAGAGATGACGCGCGAGTGAGTATGTACGCGAGAGAGAACCGCATCTCACAATCCACGTGGCGCAATGTGTGGTCCGTATGAGGCTTTTCTTACGCGTATGTACACCAAGTTTTCTGAGTTCAAAGGCTAAACACATAATTAACAGATTTTTTACTCTCCCATTATCGTAATTACGGCAACTATATACTGTTGAATTGTTTATGTCGTTAATGATTTACAAAATCTCTTATTTTTCCGCAGTTTAGATATATGTCCCACCAAAGATTAGATAGATATCTCTATTTCTTCACAAACAACTGCCCACTGAATACAATTCCTCGAGGCAGCTTTGAAGAAAAAACAAACATTATACGATAAAAAGTCGGCCCACCATATAATGCTCAGTCGAAGCATATATCAATTAAGATTTTTTTTTGATCGCCAAACCCACATACATCCAAGATACCATTTCAAGCTCGCGACCAAGAAAAAAAGCATGCTACACTGTCGCCAAGGGACTTGACTACTCCTCGAGAAGACGCGCGTTGCCAACCCGGGAGATCTCGGCGCCGTGAGGGCGCAAGTGCGACGCCGTGACAACCTCGCCCCCGCTTTCTCTCTCTCTCTCTCATCCCTCTCTCTTCCTCACTCTTCCTCTCTCTCTCGTCACGACAAAGTTTCATCACCGCCGCGCAAACTCATTCCAGGGCTCAGCCCCCGAACTTCGGCCCCGACAACTTTAGCTCTCCTCCTCGTTTATTCCGGCTGACTGCACTTTCCTCCGCCCCCGCCTCCTGCTGCCGCTGCCGCCGCCGCGGACCGCGGAGCAATTTCGCTCGATGCTCTCTCCGCCCCCCATTCCCGCGTACTTCTCTTATCTCATTTTCCTTCTTTCGAGCGGCCACTTTGCTGCCGCCGCTGCCACCACCGTGGAGAATCGAACGGATTCCGTATACGCGAACTCTGTGTATGTATACAGGCAGAAATGTCAGGTTCCGGAGGATTTATCACGCGAAGATGGAAAAGCCTAAGATGTGCGGAGCACCAAAGGTGTCCAAAAATTGCGTTTCGAAAAAGGCGGGAATTTCTCGCTTTGTCGCGCCTGTGGCAGAGAAATGTAGTACGAGGGTGACCGTCACGCTCGAATCGTTTAATTGTGCCGTAAAAAATTCCTTTATGGATTTTCAACCGCGCTCGCTCACATGCCTTCAAGGTATGACGTATTAAAAAAGGATAAAGATTACCGGGGAAATTTATATTTCATAAAAAAGAAATAAAGAGCGATATAGGAATGGGCCGGTCAATAAAAAGTATCGCTCGCCCCACCCTCCAACGCGCGATAAAAGATATTTTGTAAATATTTGAGAAATACTCGGCAACATTTTACCCTCGAATCGGGCATTTCCTCCTTTGCCTGACTTTTTATGCCTTGCATTAAAACTCCCGGCAATCTGAAAAAATGCTACCGCTAATGCAGCGAGTCACAGATAACATGCTCGCTAAAGTGACCTCGCAACGTGACTCAACGCGTAACTTTTTCTTCTCGTCTGCACGACGCATTACAAAAACGGAGAGGAACCCATATGTTTAAAAAAAAGAAAAACGTACTCCTAAACGTAAACGCACTACACGAAATCGCGTTTAATGCATTCCGATGACAAATTGACGCGGTGACGAATCGTGTAATATATATATATATATACGCACGAATAAAAAAGCCGATCGCCCGTGGAATGGAATGCGCGAAAGAAGAATATAACAGTAGCGGAGAGGCGTCGAAAAGCTGTAATGAGAGCGCTGCGTTAGCGCGTGGGCACCAACGTCAGATATAAATATTCGCGCAGGAGCTTAACGACGCTGTAAAAGCGTCAATAAACAGTCGACAGACGAAACGAAACGATTTCCGCGTGTACAGCGTTCGACGCTGCCGTCGTCGTCGTCGTGGTCGGCGACGTTTGCGGAAAAACATTGTAATCGGGCGTGCAAAAGCGAGACGTTGAGTGCGTGTATATTCAACGGCTGCTAATTATCCCGCTGATTGCGTAACGAATGCCTGAGAGGAATGTGAAATTTTAAAAGGCAAAAGAATTGTGTGAGGATTCAGTATAAAAATATTATTAATTTTTTTCTTTTAATATAGAATATTTCACTAGACTTATTATTTATTTTATTTTACATATAGAAATAATCCCTTACTTGTATTTTCCAAAACAGAAAAGGAAACCAGAGAAAACAAAAAAATAATAAAGCTGAGAATTGGCATCGTGGCAAAACGCGAGCACTGAGCAGCGGCTGCACTACATCTGCAAAAGCAAGGGCGTCGCGTATATAGAAGAAGAAGGAGGAGGAGGAGGAGGAGGAGGAGGTGGAGGAGGGAAACTTCCTTGCGACTAAAATCACCGAGTGTACTCGCTGGAGCAAGTCTCGCAGAAAATAGGCCTTCTGTAAGAGGCGCGCGCCGCCCTAAGCTCTCTTCGGGAAGACGATTTCTCTCCGCGAGAGCAAAAGCAAGAAGAAGACGTCGGCGGGGCGTTTCGAGAGAGAAAGAGAGAGAGAGAGAGAGAGAGAAGGAGCATACACCGCACTCTACGCGGAGGGAAGAATTAGCTAATGGTGCAGGATGAATCCGTAATGGGTTTGCTCTGTTCCCGCTGGCGCAACGGGATTTCGGCTTCTGCGCGATGTTCGTCGTTCCCTCCCTCCTCTTTCTCTCTTTCCATATTCTCCTTTTCTTTTTGCGTCTGCGGTTCGTGTTCTATATCAATAACGCTCTGCCTAATGGCAGAAGTGAATTTCGTAGTTTTAGATATTTTGTTGCTGATGTGGTAAATAGACAAGTGCTCAAGTGAAGTTTGAAAAAATACATATTACTAAAAAACTTATTTGAACGTTTCTATAATTGATATATTTATATTTATTTTAATGATAAGTGTATGTTGACTGAAAAAAAAATTCAAAAAAAATCTTTACTTTTATGTCTCAGTTGTTCTAGAATCAACTAGCATATAAGACGCAAAGACCAACCACACGGATGAACCCATAAGACTTTCCACTCACGCTAAAGCTCGAAAACGAAGGGAGACGACGAGTGCGGCGTTAAGAGTTAGAAGGCACCCACGGAACTCTCTCTTGCTCTCTCTCTCTTCTCGCGAGTAGTAATACCCTAAGGAATGCCGAGAAGATGGAAGGATAGATAGACCGCTTCGTAGGAGAAGAACATCGAGCGAACCCTCCCTGCGTTTTGCCACCAGGGCGAAAAGGGGTTGTTCCCAGAGATTCCAGGAGATGGAACGGTATAATTCGTCGCGGATGCGAGGGAAGAAGTGAGAGAGAGAGAGAGAGAGCACGAGCGAGCGAGCCGTGAACGATTTGAATAATGCCGCGAGATTTGACGCAGCGAAATTCCTTATTTAAGTTAATTCCGCGAAACTCCGGCGACGTTCATGAGTCTTAAGTGACGGAGCGTGCACTTTGATAAACTAATTTATTAGGGAGTTGACGATGATTAAAATTATATGGAAATTGCCGCTTCAATTATTTCGTGACCTGGCAGATGATATATTACGTAGAAAAACAATTTAAATGCATCGTTGAAATTGTAACCGACGAAAAAAACCAGCAGTTCACCTTTTAAAATTCTAATAAAATAAGGTATACAACCCAAAGATAGCAGCTCGATCAGCGTTTTCTTAAAGCACCAACGACCAGCAGCATCCCAGTTCATGCATCTACTTTATTATTCCGAGACGAGCGGTGGCGCAGGCTTCGCGGTAATTCTCTATTTGTCTACTTACATGAGCTGAGCTCGCCGTGGCCGAGAAAAATCCCAGTGTTTCCGAGAAGACAATCAAAGGCCGCTGCTGGCTGGCGCGCGCGCGCGCGCAAGCGAACTATTTGTGCATATGGCCACACGAGGGAGACGGTGAAGAGAGGGAAAAAAAGCGCTGGAGGAGTGTAAACGACCTCGCACGCGAACTCGACTAGGCTAAATCGACGTTCGGGTTATTTTTCGGGCTCGCTCTCTCTCTCTGGAGCAGCTGTCGATCACAGCGGTTCTCATATACATGCTCGCTGCGACGACAACGATGACGGTCTTCGAGGAATATGTGTATAAACTACGATGCATATTAGAGACAAAATTAATTGGTTTTCTTGCGCGGCCTGTGCTGTTGCGAGGTGATTTGAGGTTAATGAAAATAAGCTGGATAGCGAGTCTTTCGACGAATTGTTTTATAGGTTTCTAGAGCAATGGAAGATCAAAATTTCGAAATAAATTATGAGGCGTTGATGCAAAGCTGTTAGTGTGTCAATTTTTAATATGAATAGATTTGTAATTGTAATAACAAAGTATAACGACATTTGTTATTCTACTGGCCGAAAAGATATGATAATCTGTTACAGTGACATAATAGTGATTCTTCCAAACCACACTTTACATAATTCTCCGTGGATTCAAAGCAACCAACGAAGACGTCATAAAGAAGCCACATTCCAGTATACAACCGCGGATCACGAAAGTCATTTTGGTTAGTTTTAATGGTACCTCCGCTCTCGCTCAACATAACATCGCTTCTTTTCACTCATCATGTTTCATCCTCTCCTGTAACACGCCACGCTGACTTACTTGCTTAAACTACCGCATCCGTTTATAAGACCACAGCCGAAGAACAAACAAAAAATCTAAATGAAAAAAAGAGAAAAAAATAGTAAGATATATACGCGAGAAATAAATACACGTACTACGCAGGTGTGTACACGCGTTTCATCGACGTTCTTACCTACATACATATATATGCACGTATATACACACACCCGGGATCTTCTTCTTCTTCTTCGTCTTCCTCAACGTTCTATCGCGTGACAGGGCGATTCAGCGCCGGATAAATAATGGATAAATAAGCGGATAAATAATGTAAGAAATCGCTTTTCCCGTTTCCTATGCATGCGCTCACGTATAACCTACTCTCTCCTCCTCTCTCTCTCCCCCATTTTTATTTTTCCCCCATATCCATAGCATTTTCTCCGTCGCGTTCTCGGTCAGGTTCACGGTTCAGTTCTCCTTCTCTCCCTCTCTCTCTCTCTCTCACTCTCTTTCGCGTCGGACAGGAATCCGAATCGCGTGATCGGTCTGCACCGCTAAAACCTCGGCGCGCGCGCGCGCGGCAGAGGGAAATTTACTGCATGCGATGAGCCGAGCCCAAGACTCTCGTGTGCGCTCGCTTGCTTGCTTCCCCTCCGTCGCGCGCGCCACCATATCTCGCGAGTGCTCCTTCGATATTTTTTTTCAAGCTCGCGCGCGTGAGAGAGAGAGAGAGAAGGAGAGCGCTAGCGCTCTTTATCTATCTATCTACATCTATCAATCTTCCAGGGCTTTGCTTTTTCGAACCATATAGGAAAGTTAGCTCGGGCTTGCGAGTGTGTTTTCGTGCGAGAAACTTGTATTTTTATTTTCCAGCAAACTGTCTATCTCTTTTTTTTTGAAAAATATCATACATCATAAATTTCAAATTGAACAATAAATGCAGATATTCTTTTCTTTATTGCTAGTTATAACGTTAAAAATAAATATTACTGGAAAAAAAAGTCAGATGGAATCGTTGTTTGAATATTCAGCACTTGTCGCTGCTGCGGTAACATTTTTATTCCCATGTACCCGAAACGCCCGCTATTCTCATGTATTGCACGCCACCTCTCTCATTTTTCACAGCGCGTTTATCTATTTCTCTAAGTACACATTTCTATCAACATATCAATTTTTTTTTCCGTCCCCATCCGCCACCTCGCCCCCCGTGCACCCATCAATTTTTTCCTCCTCTGCTCTACACCACGCACTTCCCCCTTCGCGTTCATCAGCCTCGCGTTCTCTCTCTCTCTTCTCCCTCCCCCCGTTCGCTTGCATTTTGCACTGCAAAGAGGGCTATCTCTCCTTCTCGCTCCGCGGGACAGAGACATTACTCATTATAACACTCGCGCACGGCTCGTCATGTTCTTGCTCGTATACGTATACACACATACACATACATGTGAGGAGCAAAATGACGAGCTCACTCGCGGTCAAGGGTCAGAGTCTCGCGCTCGGGGGAGTCGTGCCGATATCGGCACTTATATCAATGAAGCGGGTACGCGAGTGTGCATCACATATGTGCGAGAGAGAGAGGCGTTATACCGAGGTCTGAGTCTCTTCGGGGGATCGGACAAGGCGCGCGCGTCATTCGATGAAGGGGCATCGGATGTCGGGGAACGAACGAACCGACGAGAGGAAAAAAAAAGAAGAGAAGCGCGAAAGAGAGAAGATCAACGATGCGCTGCGAGCTTCGCACGTTCATAATTATGTGCGTATGTGCTTTGAGACGAGGGGGAGAAAAACATCGGAGATCGGTGCGGCTTGTTAAGTGACGGTTGGATTTTGCGAATTTGTTTTTATTTTGTACAGAGATTTTCATACGAACTTGACTACGTATATTTTACAAATTTTATTCGTAAAAAAATGCATGCATTGAAATAATTCATAACAAGGTAGGCATTAAATATTAAGATACAATATGCATAAATATTGACAAAATTGATTATTTCATCCTCATTAAAATGCACCCAGTATCGTAAAAAATCAAGAAATATAGCTTTCGGCAGCAGCTGCGAGCTAAATTGACACTTTTGGAGTAGAACCAATAAATTCTAAAACTTGCATCTTAAAAAAGGGGCCACCTGTATTTTTGAAAAACTGCCCTTCTTCATTAGGATTCAATTACTTGCTCAGAATAGATCAACGTCCAAATATTCCATAATATGAACATTAAATGCAAACGAAGGATTAAATAACACCAAGCTCGCCAATGTTTTTATATATAACGCACTCTAAGACCACAATTTGTAGTCACCTCGTTTCAAAGAATTCGCGTCGATCATGGGAATACCTCCGGCAATCAAGTCGACGGATTTAATCGGGCGCACATGCACACACTCGCACAGCCGTTAATCGTAGCGACGATCTATATACCATGAGCGCGCGCGCGCGCGCGCACGCGGCCCGATTAGGATTGCAATTAAATCGCATGGGCGCAATGATATAACCACGAGCTGCGCGATGATGCCGTCGATAATGTCCCTAACGATAGCCCTGCGCACGCGCGCATACACACATATACGCACGCCTAGATTTCGCAATAGCGCGCATAATTGCGTCAATAATTCACGTAGCCGTTATATATATATATATATAGGTCCGCGTTCACGATATAATTGATTTTTCCCTTAATTCACGCGCGTCTGCAGCTGTTGCAATTCGTATATATATATATATACGTATATAACGACAACGCGCGAGATATTCGCGAAAGTGTGACCGTCCCCGAGTTTAATAATAGCCACACGCGCGCGCTTTACACGCGCTATACAAGACAATCTGAGAGTCGCGCGGTATATAGCCGAGATAACAAAGTGCAATTTCGCGCCTATCGGTCGGAGCAATTAATAGAGCTGATGCTATTCCGCGAAATCATTCAACAATGAAACAACGTATATGTATATGTATGGTGAAGTGTCGGAATCGCGCCTGAATTATCAATGAAGTGCGGAAGTCGTTGAGTGGTGGTGAAAAGAAGAGAAGCGATCAAGGGAGTGAGAGAAAGAGAGAATGAGAGGTGAGTAGGAAAAAATATTGGCTCAGATTAGAGACATAGTAAACAGTTAATATTAATGAGATTTCTAGCGTTCTCTCTCTCTCTTCCTCTCTCTCTTGCCGGCCAGTTATCGACCGCCAGTCTATCCAACTGCCCGTCAACATGACAGCGATACAAATTTATTATCCATTAACACGTCAATTAACTTCAATGTCTCGTCTCTCGCTCGCTTGCTGGCTGGCTGGCTGGCTGCGGCCAACTCGCTCGCTCACAGCAGCAGCAGCGGATAATCAATCGGAGTTACGAGACTAGAATGGCCAAGACTCCTAAAAATTTAATCTTAATGGTCTAATAATAACGGCTCTTGCATGCAAGCTATATAACGTTGCGAAAATTCCCGCGAATTAGACGTCCAATTAAGCAGCGACATTGACGATGCGCAGCTAATTGATCGCTCGCGCATGCATATACCACGCATATATATAAATGCAGAGGGAGCGGGAAAGAGAGGAGCGTCAGCGATCTTCTTCATTGTAATAAATTGACAGGAAAAAAATTCCGCGCGATAGCCTAGCGGAAAATCGCGCTACGAAACGTTTATAATGTGTGTATATACGTATCAGCGCAGTACATATTACAGTTATCGTAACGTTTCTAACGCAAGCGCGCGTGCGCATACGCGATATCGCTAACGAAACACCCCCCGAGAGCGCGAAGGCAAAAGACGATGAAGAAGACGAAGAAGCCATTGACACCAGCACGTGCAAAAAAGCGGCTGTGCATTACGCAAATCCGCTCTTTCTCTTCTTCCACCCCGGAGTTCGACGAACTCGCACCGCGTGCGCGCGAGACCGATAAGTTAATAATAGCCAGCGCGTGAGCCTCTCTTCTTATATATATATATGTATACCGAACGAAATAGAAAAAGAAGAGCGACCGGCGTGAAAAAGAAGACGAGCGACGAGATATCGGGGCCCGAACCCGAAACGTAGAGTATAAGTCCCCGTACGCAGATTTCCCCAGGTCTCCGAGCAGGAAAGATAACACGCGACGATAATCCCAGCAGTGCGGGTCTTTTTAAGGACGCGCGCTCGAGAATTTGGTCGTTTCCAAATTGGCAATAAAGGGACCGCGCGCGCGAGGTTTCTCGCATATACGAGAGCCGAAAGATGAACCGAATAAGAAGGCGATGGACACGAGAGGGAGTTGGTAAAAAATAAAAAAACAACAGGAAAGACGGGCGCGGCGTATATATATATATATATACATACAAGGTGCCGGGGGTTCACGACATGAAGGCCTCATTATGCTTCGGAGAGAGAGAGAGAAGAAAGAGAGAACTGCACGCGCGAGAGTTGAGAAAAGACGGCCGATAACCAGCCGATACCACGCGCCCGCTGGAAACACAGAAAACACGGAATCAGCCTCATTACTTCTATCTCTTTCTCGAAAGCGAGAACTGCGCGCGAGGGCAGCGCGAGTACAAAAAAAAAAGAAGAAGAAGCGAGCGAAAAAGTCTCTTCTCTTCCCCCTTCTTCCTATACTCTCACTTCGCTTCTCGGGTTTTAAGCGACGATTCCTTCTTCGCCTCCCACGATTTCCAGGAATATATACACACGCGCGGCCCCTCGAACTTTGATAGTTGTCAGACTGAGCTGATATCTTGGCTGCTGCGGCTCTCACTCTCTTTCTTTCTCTGTATAACACAGGGGGATAATAAAAGTCGACGAACGCGCGATAAAAAAAGAGAGAGAGAGAAACTTGCCCAACGAATTGCCGCCAAGAAGGTTTTTAAGGGCTGCTGCGTTGCTGCGACTGAGGCCTATTGAATGTTTGAGGTGAACCGTCATCCACGTGGTCGTCGCGATTTTATATTTCAATGATCGGAGGCCGCGTGTAGTAGCTCGCAGACATTGCTGCTGCTGCTGCTGTGGCTGCTACTAGTCCGAGACGAAGAGGGCATGAAAGTTTTATGCGCGAGCGATCGCAATCAATGTGGAAAGAAGTTCGGTATACGGCCGCGCGGAACGGCTTTTTTATGGCACTTGAGAGGAGGAAATGTCTTGTGCGTTATCTTTATTTAATTCGCTCCCCGCGAACGCGAGTGAATGAGAGACAGACGGCGATGCCGACTAATCTGTTAATGTTATTGGAAGACCATATACTTCGGCAATATGGCCACGCGAGAGGTTGTGTAAAGTTTTTTCTTTAAGGACACGATCAGCGCGTAACGAAGGTTGTTTGGTTAATGAAAATTTTTTCGGTTTACACTTTTATCTCGATAATATTATTGCAAAACGAGAAATATTGTTCGTGTGATTGTTTAATGTACGCGTTTACGGTGCGTCTGAATGCTTTACCCGAACGCATCGAATAATAATAACCCAGCCACGTGTCGTACTAAACAAACAATTTACCCGAACAAAAGCCCCCTGTAATTACAGAGGTGGAAAGCTCGCGTCCACCTCCATATCTCTGCGAACGATCAGCATTTTCATAAAATATTCCTTAATCGAGACTACACGGCGTTGTTCCAATTTGCCCCTGTGAAAGAAAGGAGGGCGTAATTAAAATCCGGCGGGCTTTTGATATCGTCGATAAAATCGCGTGGGCGACCGGTGTGAAACACACTTCGACGTTTTACGAGGCGGTGGTATACGTCTGACGAATTTCCGTTGCCGAATCTCTCGTTTCCGAACGCACGTGTGTGCGTGTGTGTGCGGGAAATCGTATGGAAGTGGGTCGGTTAGGACGCGGGAAAAGCTACGGGACGATGGTTTTCGTGTCTTCCGATTGTATCGCCGGTAAGAGAGGAGAGAAAGAGATCGAAGGGAATTGAAAGCGATGAGGGGTCGATGATAAGGAAGGCTGCTGTTCGAACGGAAGTGGGGTAGAGGTAGAATTTTTTTTTAAACGGAAGTTTCTGGATGTTTCTAGATATTGTCGATATTTAGGGTGATAATTTGTAAAATTACTGTTGAAATAAAAAAGTGTCGATGATTTTTTATGATATGAAAAATGAAACATATATGTGAAAGTATAATCAATAATTAGTTATTCAACTTACAGAGATCCGGAAACGTCAGTGATATTTATAATATTTATACACATTGATATAATTCTTATAAGTCGTAATTAAGCAAATCAACTAAATTATTTTTTACTCTTATAAAAAATAAACAGTAACTAATTACATCGAAATAATTGACACGCGCACTTTTGCACATTAACAAAATTATTTTCAGAAAAATACAGCTTCGCATGCCGCACGAAGCTCGAAGAAACCACCGCAGACAGTGCGAACAGCTCGCAACAACAACGCGAAAAAAGAACGCGAGGAGCGAACGTGTGAAAAGTGAAAGGGCGTAGGAGCGAGCAGGACGGAGCGAGAGAGAGAGAGAAAAAAAGAGGAGGAAGGAGAGAGAAAAGCAAGGCGTGAGCGTAATGAAACGAGCGGCAAATGGCTCGTTGGCGAGTGACAGCGGTGCGGCGCGCTCACGCAGATAGCATCGGGTCGACATTAGGGTAAGCAACCTGCGCGCTTCCACCACTGGCGACGACGTCGACGGCGACGACGACGACAACGCGTTGACGCACGCTGGGCAGGTGCACGAGGCCCCGCGGGACGCGTCGACGTCGTTTAAAACACAAATAATAGCACTACGTAATTGAGAATTGACGAGAGGATAGCATGATGCGCGGCCCGGCGAATCGATGACGATTTTTTTTTTATGTCACGTGTATATAAGAGTTGTGACCGGTGAAAAGCATGTTTATGCGGGTAAGGGTTGGTGTATATATATAGTATTGGATGAAAAATGTTTAGCTACGATCACGTATAATATATGTATTATGATCGACGTTTTTTTTTTGTTTGAATGTTCTGATGATGGGAGCGATGGTTATCGGGGTGGATGAAAAATTAATTATTCTTGGACTATTAGAGCTTGTTATTATTTTAAGCAAGATGGTTAAATGAGAGTGTCGAATTCATTAATGTTCGACGAGGCAATATGTTGATTATATATTTATACGTTTTTACGAAGAATCGACAGGCGTTTACTGTAAAATTAATTTGCAATGTGGGTATACAAGATATAGTCGCGCGTGTGCGATGAAATATAAAGAGAGAGAGCGCGTATAAAAATAAACCCTGGCGTTAAAATAATTGAAAACGATTTGTATAATGGAGTAAATAAATCAGTTAAAGCAAATGTCAATGGCTGTTAGATCAATGAGCACACAAAAACGGAATTTCCACGTCGTGGAGGAAGCAGCGGCATTTATTATTCAATTGGCATTAATCATTCAGCGCGCTCCAGAATACAAATAATTTAATTCATATTTTATTTATTCGCAATATAGATTTGCGATAAGTATAATTTGCAAATCACATATAATTTTCTGATAATAAAGTAAAAGTGTGTTTGACAACTTGATGAAATATTAAAAATATACAATACCGCATGTGGGATGCAAAAATAATAAAAGCTTCGGTATATGTATGCATTATAAATCCGTACAAATAACTTTGATCATAAATCATTTAAAATTGTATCAATTCTATCGAATGGCTAACAATATTGTTCCAAAAATACTATACTACTTCAGAGTTTTATATTTATATAAAAATAGCTTTATGGCAGTTTTAATTAAGCATTTTTTTGTTTTTTTTTTAACCGAACGCACGAAATAGCTTTCAAGCTATAAATTTCATTTTACTCTAACGAGAACTTTCATTCTTTAATTTTTCTAATTTAAAACCTCAATAATTTGATTTAACGAGAAATAAAAAATTTAACAAACCCATTAGTCGCGCAACAACGGGACATGCACAGGCAATAATCTCTGAGATCTTAAAAAATGCAGATGATTTTGTACGCGAAAGCGCATCAGGCTCATTTGTCTCGGGTGCGACGCGGCACAACGCGCGCGCGCGAACCCTGATTGTTATTGATCAGACATTTCGTGCCTCTATATATATACATATATACACACATACACGTTTACGTTCGCGTGTATATGTGAGCGCGCCCGCAAGAGTGAGAGTGAGAGAGAGCGCAACGCCCAGCGCTTTTATAATGTTGGCACGACACAGCGAATATAGACGGCGGACCTTAATGAATCTTTATGGGATGGTGTCGTGAACTTGTATTCCCTCCGGTGACTGACTGTGAGCCCCGACCACTGCTATACCCATTGGCGCGCTTCCATTTCGGACTCTACTCCCTCCCTCTCTCTCTCTCTCTCTTTCTCTTTTTCGCTCTCTTCCAGAGACGCGAACGCCGCACTGTTTTCATTCGGCGACTTTCTATTTAAATATTTCCCACTCTAATTTTAGCCATTTCGCTCTAGTTGCGCGGAAATACATAATTATGGTACGCTATCGTAAAAATGTTTCGCGATTTTCGCCGTTTCTCATTCTCGCACCGTATAATTTTAGATTTTGAATTTATGATTAAAAATAGAGATTCTTTCGCGATAAATATATATGTATATATATACACACACACACACACGATTCGATTGTCGTGTTACGATAGCGTATCGATTGTACCCCGAAATATAAAATAATAATTTAGCACAATATTCGATCATTAATTATGTACGCGAGCTTTCCTATATATATAACCGAATCTTTTTATAAAATACTTTTACTTTCAACGCTCGCAGGTAAAACGAATTTCCTGCGCAATCAATGAACAATTTTAGCCCACGGAAATCTTCCTTTCCCCTATTTTTAACCATCAAAGGCTATAACACCAAAACCCTAAACGCTCATCAGCTTAATACAACATTTTTTTTCTCTCTACGCCACTGCTTGCGGGGCCAGTCGGGCGCTCATTAGGCGCTGTCTTCACGTTCTTGCGAATGCGTGCGTGCGTGACGCCTGGCACACGGTTTACGTTTATCACGTCGAATTTGAAGGGTGTGCGATGAGCGCGGCGCATCAACTATATTAGTCCCCGCTATATACTCTCGATGTCGCGCGATATTGTCATTAACGCGATCGTCCGCAGCCATTCGTTCATTATTTTTTCTCCTCTCATTGATCCGCGGCCAAGGCCATCGATTTTAAAACTCCTCGCTCTCCTCGTCATTCTTGCGTGCATTGTACGAACGGGAGGGGCATCGCCCCCGCGAACCACGTTCTTTGCAATCGTCGAGTGTAAAAAATGGCCTGTCCAGTGCCCTCGAATGAAAAAGAAATTTCGATTGATCGCCAGCTCTCTCTTATACTCTCTTTCTCTCTCCCCGCGTGGCGCGCAGATAACAATCACTTTGCGCAGCGTGCACTCGAGAGCTCTGTTTGCAGCGGCGGTTCTCTTTTTCCTCTTCGCAACTCACGCGTATATATTTATACATATATATACACACGCACACAGCAGGGACATTGATTGCTTTGACATTTCGCTCGTATATGAAGATATCTCGTATCGTCAAGTCAAAACTTTGCCACGATGTAATAACCACCGGCGGCGCTTCCATGTTTATTTTAAACAACGTGAATTATTTTTAGAGCTCGCGAGCTTTGACTAAACTGGAGGTTAATATCAATTTGGGGTAATCTTAAATGAATAGAATTGATTAGGATCGTGTTCCCAAACGACGTGTGTCACGAAAAAAGCCAATTTAGAAGTCCTTATCACGATGTAAAATTGTAGAGGTAAAAAAATGTATATGTATATGTATATCGACTTACCGGGATCTGATGAATCCAGACTTGTGGGGGCTTGTTGGCTGAGGGGTCCGGGCGTGCCCCCGCTGCCGGGGCTGCGCGCATCGTCGTTTCCACCGGGTCCGGGGTACGAAAGTGACGATGAAGGTGGCCTCTGTAAAATCGATTAAAATATTTATTTAATTATTTCGTTTTTTCAAAATTATAGGCCTATAAATGACGTTGTACATTCTTTGAAAGAACATCGGTGTATCCGATGATTCCGCAAAGCTCTATACAACGACCTCTTATCCGTCCGCACGACGCGATTATATAGGGATCAGGAATGCTTGGGTATAATATACACACATATATCTATAATTGGAGACAAAAAACCATATCGCAATGAAAAACATTCAATTTTCTCATCCACCAGATAGCCACAAATGATTGTTACAATTAACGTAGTTCTCGCTTTCGGCACGAACGCAATATATAAGCAACAACAATAAAAAAAGGCCAAGTTCTTCACCGCAGCTGCTGCACAGATAAGGAAGGTGCGTGTACATGTGACCTCTGAACCGGCGCGTCGATAGCAACAACGCGTGTGTGTATATATGTATGTATATATGACGAAGAGAACGAGCGAGTGAACGAATTCCGCTCGAGTGTATCACGGACGCACGCGCTCGCTCGCGCCCCGGCAACAATGACTGACAGCGACTCCCACACGCTGTCATGAGAACTCGTCAGCCGGCAATTGTTTCGTCTCATTCTCGCCTATCCACTTGAAATCGTTACGCGATTGAGATTAGAGATTCGTTAAAGTGCCGAGAGAGAGAGAGAGAGAGAGAGAGAGAGAGAACTCCTCCCATATGTCTGTACGTCACTTTGAACTCGTATTTTTTTTCTCCTTCGTCTTATACCACGGAGATTCTCTCTCTCTCTCTCGCTGCGAATTGTTTGGTTTCTATAACGTGCGTATATTACACATATACGCGTGCGCGATGATATATATCGCGCGGAATAATCTTAATTTCTTAATTATGGCTTTTCTAAACGTCTGGATGTTTGCCGGCGATATGGAGAGGGATTGCCTCAACACGCCATTATGTCAGTTATATACTGATTTAGAGGATTTGTATTCAGTTGTTCACAACGGTGAGAGTGTATAATTGTCGGATATGGGAGTGTTTTGTTCCGAATCATCGTAACTTGATTAGGCTACTTATTTTCTTTTTCATTTCTTTAATTAAATGCGTTTAAGAGGTTATCAAGGCGAGTATTTAAACTAGTTTTAATTGTATGTAACCGGATACCCCATTACATTGTGGCATAAGTGAATAAATTAAAATTAATTATAACACCAAATATATATATGTAAAATAATATTCAAATGGAGAAACTCGTGAATGGAGTTGTAATGTGTGAATTTGCCACTGCACAGTTGCCTGCGGTTCTTGCAATACTGTTACAACGCAGCTATATGGTAAAACATATACACCACACCGTTATACGTTCCTTCAGCAACGAAAAAAACTTTTGTCAGGGTCATAGAACTATCCACGTGTACATCATACTTCCTCGCGTAACTGCACTTAACATCCTTTCACTACTATAAAATCATCAAGTCACCCCTATACTTGAATAAAACCAGGTAGGCTTTTCCTATGCATTATAAAACCACTGCCCATACCCTCCTAAATGCAAAAACAAATAGCAATCGGGGCGTTACTTTTTTATTTTTGGTAAACGGTGCTGCAATCCCTTCGAGAGGAGAATCCTCGAACTGCGAATGTACTTATACGTAACGGCCGTACGCGTGTGCCATCAATAATGCATCGCCGTAGTAGTAGCAGAGCTTCCTATCCGCGATTGCGCTTCAGTCGCCGTTTTCTCCAGAGAGATGCTGCTGATGCTGCTTTACCAGCGAAGAGAGAGAGAGAGAGAAAAGACCAGTTTAGGTGTCCCACGCAAGCACGCGCGTACGTGGAGAGCCGCGCGAGCCCTGTTTACAGGCGGTCACTTGACGTCACTTCCTACTAAACGAGGCCCGGCCAGTCACTCTTCTTTTTTTTTTATATGCAGAGCATAGAGCGATTGTAACAGAGGATAGATAGAATTTGGCTGGAATTTATCGGCGATTGTTCTGTGGTTGGTTGGTATGTGTGAATATTTGGGTACGAGGATAAAGTAGATTTATTTATTGGTTGGATTTTTCTTATTGATTATTTTATTTTTAAATGATTATTTGGAGAACTGCATGTATCCAGATTTCCTTTACATGACATTTGTCTGCTATATAAATTATCAGATTTTAAATATATTATTTAATAAAGTCAGAGCGCGCGAAAAGGAAAACGAGTGCAGAAATTTTAACACCTCGTAACCATCGTCATTGAGGACATTAGAGATGATTAAAGCCAGCGTGCTTTTTATATTCGGCCCAAGTAACGAACATGTGACAGGCTCGAAAATCATCATAATGTCAAATTGCCGGGGCGCTCGCGCGCGCAATTTGACAAAGCGGATGTCTGGCTCGCTCCTTAAACAAATCAGTGCCCGCATCTCGTGTTTCACTTTCCCCTCGTATAGTCTCTAATTCTTTTTTTTTTCTTTCTCTCTCTCTCTCTCTCTCTCTGTCATCTCACGCGTGCTCATCGCAATGCTTTCTCACTCCACCAACTGAATAATAAACGAAAAAAGCGCGAGAATCGAAAAGCCATCGTCCGCGAATACTCTTCTGCGGAATGTACGGGTACATACACGACGCGAACACTTGTTATCTCGAAAAACGAACGAGACAACAGTGTCGAAGAGTCTTGGTATATCAAAGTGTGTAATTAAAAAAAAACAGAGAAGAGAGAACGAGAACAAGCAGTCGATACTCGGGGACCTCCGAGATAAAAGATTCACTTTCGGCGTCAAAGTTTCTCCGATTTATCTCAGCAAGTTCTCGACGCGATTATTATTAGTCCAAAAGGTTCTGTTCTCTTTCTCTCTCTCTTTCTCTCTCTCTTGCTCGTTTCTCAATGGGCGCTAGAGAACGTGCGGCGCACGCCCGCTGTCAGGGCAAACGATAAATTACGAATCTCTCGCGATCGCGCCTACGCTTCGTATATGCGGAGGAGGAGGCGGGAAGCGCGATAAGCAAGAGAGAGAGAGAGAAAGAGATGCAAAAGTCATTGAATGAGAATGCGTCGGAGCAAAAAGAGCGCTCGGGGGGTATATGACGAAGCAGAAACTGAAGAAGATGAGAGTCGAAGGATGCGCACATATATGCAAGTGAGAAAGAATTATTTTGTTCTTGGAGAAGTGTTAATTAATAAATATCGATGCCAAGCGTATTCGAGTCGATTTTATCTTTGTATATATGTTGAATACTACTATATGAAGTACGTATATAATAATGTTGCCGATTGAAATGTACGTTATGGCCATGCTGATTAAACAAGTTTAGGCGTTCTCTGTAAGATGCGTATAGCATTGAATAAAATTCAAATCGTTGCTGATGTTTCTATTAATAACCACGAACCCAATTCGCGAGCGCGAGGCTAAAAAAGAACAGATCTCAAGGTAAAGTAAGTTGTCCGCGCGCGTGACTTAATGTTTGTTTTCCGAGTAACTTCGGCCACGCGGCGTGCAGGACTCGTCCAATAAAGCACTCATTTGTAATCGTTAGTTGCAGAAACGCATACACACGCACGATACATACATATATATATACAACTATATCTCCGTATCTTAAGGGTCTCGCGCGTTCAGGCTTAATCCAAAACAAAGACACGAATCGTATAAATCGAAGTCTCTCAAAGTATATACATATCTTATAGACTTTCTCGCCTACTGATCTATACGTATACACATACACACGCGCACAGAACGAAAGATTAGGTTCTCTCTCTCTCTCTCTCTCTCCCGTATTTATTAACCGGCTGCCGCAGCTCGTAACATAATGCCATATAATTACGTAATTAGCGGCCGGACATTAGCGCGTCGCTGACTGGTTTACGGCTGAGATACGTAAATCTCCGCAATTAATTTATTGGCTCGGCGACTCTCTCGGCCTTGCCTCGACTCGTATATATATACACACATACACACAGATGTGTATAAGCGCGAAAAGGAGCCGAGAAATCGGCGAGAGTCGACGATACGAAGGAGGAGGCTGCCGTTGCAGCGCGAGGTAATTACATTGTAAACACGCCCGCTGCTTCGCGAGAAAGAAAGAGAGTGGATAGAGAGGACAGAGATGGAGAGAGAAAGAGAGAGAGCTGCCTTCGCATTTTCCTATAAGACCACTTGTATATGTATGTGTTTCCGTTTTTTGCTTCTTGCCTTTTTAGTTTCAGTCGCCATGCGGCTACAGCGGCGGCGGCGGCGGCGAAGGTATATCGCTGGAGATAAGCGTGAAAAGAGGCAAGGACATGAGAGGGCGAAAAAGAGTACGAGAGTAGAGAGATATCGCGCGCGGGAGGAATGCGTTTCTCGCACGCCAGATCTCTTTCTCTCTCTCGCTCTTTCGTTCTCTTCCTCGGGTAATGGAAATGAAGAGAGACGTTGATAGATAAAGCCAATGCTTCCCAAGTTGATATTTGTAAACAGGTTATTTTCGTACATCAGCTTTGTCGACTGATTAATTTTTTATTTTCGATAATACATTTTCTTATATATCGTGAATTGCCTATTCTCGCCTACGCACGTGATTCTATATATGTATAAGAGCAAAACAGCGCGTGCGTGTCTTAAGTAAGGTTAATAAAATCAATTACCGATTGAATTTTTCTATAGAGCCGCGTAAAAACGTGCCGCGCCGATGTTTTTGTGCCTCCTCGAAGTATATAGTATGAACCTATTTTTAAAGATGAGAATACAGCGAGTAAATAGCGAACGAGAATAGAAGAAAGGCCGGAATGGGGAAAGGCACGGCCTTGAATTTCTCGACTCTCTCGCGCACGCGCACATATATATATATATATACTAACATTGCCTCTCGACAGCAACAGCAGCAGTAGCAGTAACGGATCATATAGACATATTTATCTCAAAGACCTTACATCGTTATACTCGCCATACAATTACATTAACATTTTCCCCGCACGCGCGAATTATTCCCTTACGCGCGTGCACGCTGTTCGAAAAACCAGTAATAAATAACTATACAGACGACGGCGCCGTCGCTAGCAATTATCACAACGCGATGACAACGATATATCCGTATAGTATAATGTATATATATGTGTGCACCACGCGTGCGCCTACTGCCGTTTAATTGTTGACTCCGTTCTGATTCGACGTTAATGCGCGTATATTACTTCGCGCCATTCATCATTTCGAGACGCGTGCACGCGCACACATGTGTATATATATATACGAGAGAAAAAAGGAATTCGCGCTCGTTAAGCGCGTGCGGAGCTACTCCTTCCGTGGGCGTAATTTATTTGCCAGCCACGCGGAGAACACCCGATGATTTTCAGCGAGGAATGAAGCGATCCATCTTTGACGATCTTGCTGTCTCTCACTCGCTTACTCTCTCTCTCTCTCTCTCTGTTTTTGTGTATATTTATCGTGAGTGTGAAAATGTAAATAGAGCCTCTCTCACTCTCTCGCTTGATCGTGCTTAGGACGATTTATTGCGTATTTATGAATAAAATGTACATATATAAAACGAGGTGAGTTCGCGGCAGGAAAATATGTGATCGATTTCACATCTAACTCAACGCGCGATTAAATCCGTATATACACAATCTTGTACGATTTTTCGTTGTCCAATTAATCCCCCCCCCCCTCCAGAAAAAACATCTAGGATGATAAATTTCGTAACAACGTGTCTCAAGCTTATTTGTTTTAATGAAAATATAATTATACACCTCTGGACTTTACGACCTGGCCATTACATAAAATCCCAAAATCTCACGTATCCTCTAGGCTTCTCTCACTCTCCAAAAAAAAAACGTCGATACTACGGCAGCATCCCCCGAGCTATGGAATGCAAAACATTGGCATAAACGAAAAGGATTTTACGAGGGTCGCCGGTCGAGCTCCTTCTCGAGGGGGTCACACAGCCGCGACATGCGCAGCAGGCCAGTGTGCAGCACGAGCCAAGCGAGCGCCGGCAATAAATATGAAATCCGGAGGATTTCCGCCGCCCGCGCAGTCGCTCACGTTGTCAATAAAGTCGGAGTTTAGATTTGTTGTAGGCTGTAGCTGAGAGAGAGAGGAGAACGAGAGAACGCGATCCGAGGCGACTTTACGACCTTCCAGACCTTCTCTCATGGTGCTGGACCTCTCGTACACCCTATTACTCGCTCGCTGGTATAGAGAGACTGAAGAACGATACATTCGCGTTGTTTTGGACAGTCAGCAAATTACTTTCACTTGGGTAGTATATAGGACATGATGTTCGTGAAATGTCGTATTTACTGTACAATTGCAGGAGGAATAATTGCCAAAACAACGCGGGCATGATAAACAAAAACAAATCACGCCGAGAGAATATAACGCAGGAGCGGGGAAAACGAAACCTGTTAAAATCAAGACATAAATCAACGGATATACATATATAGTTTCGGGATCTCTCCACTCGTCCCTTTACACGCACCCATATATACACCGGCACGCGCTGGAATTATAAACGATCAATTTGGAGAATGCGAATCGCGCGTTTTCCGAAAGATCCAAGAGCCACTGCGAAATGTGCGATATTAGCCCGCACGCGTATATGTGTAGGCGGCATTGAACGAAAGCAGAGAGCGCGAGGACAAAAGCATACCGCGAGTGATAAATGCTCGGGCAATTACGTATTGACAGTCGGTCTACCCCAACGCACGTTAGCTCTCTCTCTCTCTCTCTCTCTCCCTGTGAATCTACACACACACACTGCGACGGTGGTATTTTTTCAGGGGTTGTTTTTCCAGTTTTTTTTTGGTTGGTTGGCGGGTGTCGAGTGCAGTACGCGCGAAAAAATGAACTATTGCGAGAGAGAGTGAGTGAGGCGTCGAATGTGCTGTTCGCCGTCCATACTCATTCTTCTTAATTTTATGGGTGATTCTTCTGGTTTACAGTACTAGGGGAGAGGAAAAAATGGAACGTGTGCCATGTGTGAAAGCCGGTCTTGTTGCGCTCAGCATTGTTTTCGACAGCGAAAGAATTTTAGCGCGCGCGGCCACCGCCGCCGTAATTCATAAACGTTCGATTTCCGACAAATTACTCAATGGCCGAGAAAATATTTGCGATTGTAAATCAAAATTTTCATCTTCCACGCGTTATCGAAAACATTCCAACCAGATTATGGTATATATATAAGTGTATATATACACATAGAGTGTGCCTTTGAAAATTTTCAAAACGAACGCACACGTAGTCGAGCCTCTCCCCCCCTGGAGCTCTCTATTTTTAGTCGAAAAGCCAAAGGCCCTCGAAAAATTTCCAACATTCCGGGGAGAAAGCGAGCGTTGGTATAGCGTGTAGTGCGTGTCGAACACAGATCTCCCCCTCCGAGAAAGCAGCGGGCGAGTATATAGTGCGAGAGAGTAGGTCGGGAGCGGGAATTGACTCGAAGGTCAGAGGCCCGGTGGAGAATTTCGGAGTGAGTGAGTGAGAGAAGGGCCTTGGAAAGAAAGAGAGGAGAGAGAGAGGGGGTATATGCTCGGACCAGCTGATGGATCTAATCAACATTCCTCTCTAATCACCCTGCACACGCGTGCGTAGTCGCTACCTTTTTACCCCTCTTTTTCATACACGCATGACTTTCCATCTTAATTTCTCCCTTGCGTTCGACCAACGTGTGTGTACCATAAGTGATGCTGGGATACATATATATTTATAGAACGATATAATCATTAATTTTCATTCGGATAACTTTATATTTTCTTTCTACTGTCTAAATTTATAACACTCATACACAATTCATATAGGTGTCATTGGCTTTATCCTCGAAATTCAGATTAAAAACCCTCTATCGACCGTTTTACTTTGCACGTACGGAAAATACCAACGACACACACCTATACGTACACTTCTTGTTACTGGATACAGCAAAAAAAGAGCGAAAGAGATGGAGAGAGAATGAGAATGTGAGAGAGAAAGAGAGGAGAAGCTCTCGTCGGAGGCTTTCACACGTGACGCGATAGCGCGCATATCGCTGAGGAACGCGCGGACGAGAGAGAGAGAGAGAAAAAGGAGGAACCTATCGCCGCCGCCACCCGCATTAACGTGCCTGCCTCTCGCGCGCTATCACCTGTGTACGCGGCGGTAGTGGCGTCGTGCACACGCGCATAAATATATACAGGCGCATTAACGGCCCCCACGCGTTCAGGATCGCGATGATACAAGCTTGCACATCTATCGTAAAATAAAAATTTTCTATTCGCACGAGAGTCTGTACATATTTCAAATTTTTCGAAATTCAATTTGTTCCAAATTTTGGTCATTCGAAATGTCTAATGGAACCAGAAGGTATATATATACCGGCGTGCTTTCAAGCGCTATCAGGGGTTAATTAAAGCGAAATAATTATGACTTTAAAAGCTAATTATGACTCCTTCTTTTTAAAAATCGACATCACTGAAATCTCCTTCCCCCCTCCAAAAAAAGACCTCGAATTATGCAAAATCCCTCATTACTGCTGGCGTATACCTTCGCGCACTTATCTCTCCACGTTATGAATAAACGATTATTACCACATTCGATTCGCCCAGCCATCCAAAAAAAAAAAAAAAAGAAAAAGAAAGCAAACGAAATCGACGACACAGAGAATCGGGCAACTCGCGTGCGGTATCGCGCGTGCCGCACATGAGAGAAGATATCCTCGGCGCGTCGGTATAATAACGAAGTGCACGCGAGCCGTTCTCGTCGGAGGTGTGCGTATAGATCGCGCGACGGTCAGCGATAAGACGCGCGTGTGCGGAGCGACTCATATCTGCTGGCCGGCACGGTGGCGCGCCGCGTCCTCTTGGCTAATTGGTTTCCCGTGTTGCCCCTCTCTCCCTCGGGGTGAGGGGGGGATAAGATGCGGGGGCTCTACTCCCGAGATTCTGCGCCCGCGCGCAAGCTGCATCCATTAAGGCATCGAGGGAGAGAGAGAGAGCAAGAGAAGCGACGCATCATCATATATCCGATGACATATCCGCGAAGAGGGAGGGAGAAAGAGGTTCGGTCCTTTTTTGGGTGTGAGAATGGAGAGGCTGTACTCTCGTAGATTAGGATGAGAGGTGAGAGAGCGAGAGGTCATATGGGTGTATACTATATATAATAAGGTTCTGGGAAAGTATGAATTAGTTGAGGGAAATATATATATGTAATGTTTTGTTAATAAAAACGTAAATGAATTTTATGTATCGTCAGCCCGAATTTCTATAATGAATCAGATTAGACGTATAAAATCGAATATGACACCGCCGATCTTATGATTAAAAAAAAAAGTGCGACCTCGCGCATGACCATTACCGACACTAAAACTCATCATCTCGCCTTCAACGCGCATCGGAACTCTATATAATAACGACCGCGCGGAGTCGCAGCCTTTTAATAAGTAAGCTCGCATCGCGCTACGTTATATGCGCGAGCGCGCGTGCGGGTGCTTTTATAGTGACCGCGTGTGCGCACGTATGTATGTGTGTATGTGTGTACTGCATATAGTTGCGCGTGCGCGTATATACATGTATATATACGCGAGTGTTAGGCCATTATACAGAAGCAGAGCGAGCGACGAAGGAGAGCGACGAAGGAGCAAGCGAGAGAGGGAGGGAGCGAAAAGGCTCTCGCGGTAAAACGACGCTAACGATTGCCGAGAGGCAACATCTTATCGTGAACTGCAATCGCATTAGCGGACAGTGACGCCCCAGCGCCGTGTGGTTTCATTAGCGAAAAAATAATCGAGGCCTTCGTGGAAGGTTCGGTCGTTATATGCGAGCGAGCGAGAGAAGGAGAAAGATAGAGCGAGAGAGAGAGAGAGAGAGTGAGCTCGTTCGATGCCTTCGCACACACATACATACACATATACACGCTTACACATGCTGGCGAAAGAAAGGAGAATAAAAATAAGGATGGAAACGCCAGTCGTTAAAACAACAGTCGCAGAGTGAGCGAGCGAGTGAGAGAGAGAGAGCGAGTGGAGAAACAGCTGCCTAGTTAAGGCCCGCGACGTTGACGGAATCGTTAGGAGACGCGCCGCAGCACACTTTATGTAACTCTCTCTTTCTCTCTCTCTCGCTCGCTCGCTCGGTCGCTTGCCGATCCGAGTAGATCGGATTTAAGTGCGGGTTCGCGCTCGTGTGCGAGCCTTTTTTTTTCCTCGACCATTCTAGGATGTTAATGGGGTTTTATTCGCGCTCGATCGCGCTTTGGGGCTTCTCCCCCCACCTTTTTTGGGACAGCGTTTAGGACGTCTTTAATTAAAAAATATTTTTAGATTTAATATTACGTTTTCTCCTCCTTAATTGACTGCGATGGCTCGGAATATGGTTTTTTGATACAGGGAGAAACACGAAATTAGGAAACATTCTAAAGCCGTTATTTTAATTTACTGACTCTTTATTGTTACTTTAAATTCAAATTAAAATGTATTTCAATACATTTTAATACGTTCCCCTTTTATTTTCCTCAAATCTTAACACATCGTAAAATTAAAAAAAGAAAAATTTCTACGATAAAATTATTACGCATCACTTCTACTTCAAAATATTCCAAAGAATGCCATATCCCTTCAAAACTTTCGCCCGCATACACGCATTATACAAAAAAAGCATACGCGAGTGTATATAATAGAACCGCGCTCGCGTCACACAGCGCTTGATCGAGGATCACCTTGGTGAATCCTCAGGGAATCCCCTTTCGCGTAGTAGTAGTAGTACTAGAAGCAACTACCTTATACGCAAGCATTTTTTTTCGCGAGGGTGCGAGGAGACATTCATATTTAATAGGCGCAAGCCACCGTCGCGCGGCCTCGATGCAAATTGTTATGAAAGCTTAGTCGTGTGCCGCCAACCCCATCAGCATGAAGCGCGAGCGCGATATGGGAATAAGCGAGTCTCGAGTCCCATGCGTGATAAAAAATATAGCACTTTTCGCACAGCCGCGCTTGTGCATATAAGCTTGTCGCGGGGGTGGAAAGGTAACTGTCAACCCTCTTTCGGTGTCTAGGGCGAAGAAAAAGGCGCATATATATATATATATATACGCTAAACAATTTTGGGGAAGTGCTACTTTCGGCGTTTTTTTTTTCTTCCTTTCCTTTCTTTGAAGAAAGAAGATTGGGGTATGTATATATATAAGAGTGAAATGACGGGACAATTTGATTAGAAAGTGCGAGGGCTGAAACTAATCTGAATATAGAACGTAATTATAATTCTATATACGATAAAACTTTCTCGGAGTCGACGTACTCTGCGAGTGCGGAGAGAAAAATTTCCATGCTCGTGGAAATTTTTATAAGGCTTGCATCGCGTATGTATATACATATATGTATATATACGCGAGTCTGAAATCTTCAACGTTACTCATATACTTGCGTATACCATGTGCAAGTATAATTACGCGCGAAAGGCGGAAAGTTTTTATACAGTTTTGTAAATCGTTTTTTTTCTCTCTTTTTTTAAACAGTGCCGTTGAAAGACCGACTTGCATGTATACGTTTTATCTTAATAATGAGCTCTTATTAATAAAAGCCATTTCGCTATCTACTTGCTTATAAATTAAAGAAAGCCAATCACGCATAACAACAACAAAAAAAAAAGAAGAAGAAGAAGAACGGCGACACGCGAAATAGCACACGCAAGTCCGTTCAATTAAGCTGTCAACGACCATGGTGATCCCGTAAGATAAATAAACTTCCTAGTTCTTTCTCTCTACTTCATCCCCCTCCTTTTCTCTCCTATATGCGCTACAGGAAAAAACGTCGCTCTTTTTCCGAGAAGAGAAAAGTTAATCACCTCGGGAGAGAGAGAGAGAGACAAAAACCTCGCGACTTCCCCCCCCCCTTTTTAAGTTAATTGTCTAGACGACTGCTGTTACTGCCGCTGACGTCAGAGACGCTCGCGTTCACGCGCAAAGAGCAAGAGGTGATTCTCTTGCGTTCGCACGTTATACTAGAGAGAGAGAGAGATTTTCCGAGCGTACGCTAACGTCTGTTATTACGGCCGCGAGTGCAGAGATATCGCTGCGAATACGTCGTAATTAGCGGGTGCCCGCCGTGTCTCGAGATATCGACTGACATTCGCGTATAGCCGATCTCTCTCTTGCGCTCTCTCGTTGTTCCTTATCGCTGCGAGCCGCGTAATGAGGTATGGAAATGGACTGCGGGCATCGCACACGCTAATAATAACACGTATAATTGAGTGCTTCGCGCGCGGGTGCGAGTTCGAGGAACGTCCGCATGGAAATCGAGTATGTGTGTATATATATATATCTGTGTGCGCGGGCGAGCCGTTTCCCTTTTATCGCTTTGCACTTCTCTTTCTTACAACGCGCGTGTACAGCCTCGACGTGTATATAACGCGTATATTATATGCGCGCGCTCCGCTATCTGTGCCCTCGTTCCTTCGCTCTCGCTTCTTCTTCTTCTTCTTTTTGCTTGGTCTTTCATTCTGTTCTCTCGCAGTGTTTGAGTTTTTTTGTTGCATTTTTCGCGTACTGGATTTTTCTGGATATACGAACTTTCATCATCGTTTTCTCATTATCTGTTTGGTTTTTCTCCCGTCAGTCGCTATGTGCTTTATTTGGAGAGATTATGTAATGGACTAATTTTGCTTCGAATAAATTTGAAATTTTCATTAATAATATCAAACGTATTCGTATTTAATGCCATTGGAGTTGATAATTTTATTAAGCCTCGACTTATTTATGGGTACACTTTGGCTAACATTTTGATTTTTACTAGGACATGCGCGCAATTCCGATAAGCTAATTGACAGCAGGCAGCGACATTCTTAAGCAGAGCTTATCAGAGATGTCATCATCCGAACGGATAATGAGAAATACAAAATCAGTAATCCGGATCGCGGACATAATCACCGATACGATTGCGAATCATCATTATAAAATTCTAGAAAATCGTTTTCCTAGAAAAAGATTATTAATTTATCAATCTCTTCGGCAAAGTCATCCCAATTACCTTTTTCTCATTATGGAAACAAAAGCATCGAAATTACAAAAGAAAAGTAAGAGGAAGCAATATTGACATGTCAATATTCCCACGGACTCCGGGAAACCATCGAAATTTCCATCAGTTTCATTAGGCTTCGACTAAAAGCTGTTCGTTTTTACAGCTAGAAAACGCAATAAAGAAAGCGCAAAACAATTGCCATTGGCAAACACCTCGTGCATCATTCTTTCGCGGCGCGAACGCACAATTTCTCTGGACAAAAGGCGAAAATTTCTTAAGTGAATACAAATGCTTCGTCTTCCTGCTCAACGACGCCGCTTTCGCTGTTGCTATATTGCTGCTGCTGTTACACCGACGAGCACTTCTCATTTTTCTCCCCGCGCCCGCACGCGCGGCATTTCTCTCCTTTACTCTCTCTCTTTCTCTCTCTGCTCTTTCGTTCTCATTTGCACACAAGTTACCTCGTCGCTACCTTTTGAATGAATGGTCACGTATTATTGCCAGCTTGTGCACAGTATACGAGCCGTCGTGTGGCACACTGCAGCACGAGTCCCGGACTATTTTCGTCATTTGCACTAGCGAGTATAGTGCGCAAACGCTCGCTATAGCAGCGATGATTAACGATGGCCGTGTAGTTGCCGCGCACAGATGAAGCCCAAAACACGAAATATCCTCAAGTCAAATTAACTGCTTCACGCGCGCTTTGCGCCTCGCGAGACGCTCAATTAATTTTCGGCAGTGGCAATGGTTAAAGAGGGTGGAAGAGAAAAAAAAATGAATCGGCGCACGCTCGAAAAATCGATGGACAGTGAGCAGTGTAGCTTCTTGGCAGTGGTGTAAGGGAGAAAGAGGAGAGAGGAAGAAAAGAGAAGCGAGGAGGAAATAGGTGGTATAGTTCGCTCACGCTTGCCTCCTGTCCACGCGCGTCTGTCATTCTAAACACGCAACGCGCATGCGCGAGTCTCGCCTGCCGCGTGCTAATATTATCTGTATACCCGCTGACCACATCATCATCGTATTTGGGGTAGCGTGAAAAAGAAAAAAAACGCTTGTACATATCGGTTTCCAAAAACACACGGTTCTACTACTTACACAAAGTCCGTTGTATCTTTCTTAAAGACATATATTGGTATATATATATCCGTATACAGCATTCGCATTAACAGATGTCGATAACAATTTAGCTAAACCACGCGCGACGAGCGAAATCAAAGCGCAAATTCATTTCCGTCAGATAAGATTACCGTATAGTATACCATATTCCTCTCTCTCTCTCTTTCTCTCGGTCATTAAAATTAATCAGAAAGCCATCTCCATCACGTGCAAATAGGCGCTCGTAAAATTCGCGTGCGTGCCCACTTCTTACCTTGTTCTTGTCTACGAACTGCATCAGAACCTGAGCAGCCGCGTGTTCCTCGGGGGAAAAAATAAGTTGCCCCTGACGACTGTACTTCTGTGGCGATTCATTCTGCATTTTTCCACTCTTGCAACTCTATATCACGTTATAGTCTCACTCGTTTTCTTTATTATTTTTTTACCCCCTCTTTAACGGAGCACCGTATTACAGCTTCAACGCGGTAATTTCACGCGGCTAACAGGCGAACAACGCTGCTGCGTAACTGCTGTCATGTGGTTTACACACGTTTATGGTTTCGGCGTGTGCGCGCGCGCGTCTCTCGGACCTAATTAAAAGCAAAGAGAGCGACGAAGACGACGCGTGTTTACAATTTTCGCTCGTTTACGTAGGTACAGCTATATAGGTGTGCGATATATGTGTTATATATACGCGTCGCGATTACATTTTGCGGGATATTATAATACATGCGCAGAGCGATACAGGAATTTCATATTTTTAAGTACTGCGAGTGTAACGCAGTTGTCGCGCGTAAGCCTGGGATCCGTACGTATATATATGTATATACCGTAAAAGCATTTTTATCGGGAGTTTATAAGCTCGGAGAGAACGAAGAAGATGCTGAACAGCTACGGGAGTAAATTTAATACTCTAATTAGGACGATACTCATCGAATAAACCAGTTCATTTTCGTCATTAGCTCTCGAGTAAATTTGGGCATTATTAAAGTATTATCAACGCCATTCGAGATTATACCGTCTCTTTTCTTTTTGCATCGTGATTTTACGGTATCCAACGAGTTATGCGCTACTTTAATGAGGTAAAAAGGTATAGGATTTTGGTTCGAAATAACAATTTTCATTTTATACATGCTCTTGCACGCATTAAACAAGATTTTCATAGGAAATTTCTTGTGAGTCATGTACTTTAATTAAATGAATCATCAAGGTATGAGCGAGAGGAAGAAATCCGAGTAATTAAACCAGGCGCCTGGAAATAAACACACACACACACACATACCGCAAAAACTTTCATACAGCAAACATCTTTCTATATATATATACTAAACCCAGTGAATTCCAGGAATGATTTCGTGTCACCAGCGAATACGTGACACCGATGGTAAACACAAGATAACCATTATATGACAATATCACCTACAGATGTCTCTCTAATCCTCGATATCATCATCCAAGATAATCTTACGCCAATGTAACGATTCGCGATTACGCCAAAAGAAACCCCATGTCGTCCCTAAACACGAAATCTTCTCTTAGATAACTTCGAACATACTCGCACTCGTCAGGGTAAAATTGATTCAACGCACTATACTAGCGCATCTCGCGCAAAGAGAGAAATCTCGAAACGACCGTACAACATATATATACACATACATACTGGTCGGTCACCTCTTCTATACGCGTACGCGACGATTTTGAGATAACGCGCGCATATGCAGACTCTTGTATGTGCGCACTGCACGCCGGAGGAGGAGTAATAACGCGCGGCTTTACGACGATGGCCTGGACGCGCGCGTGCGCTCGAGCCTTAAAATCGCGCGCACGGCCGTTCGTCCGTTCTCCAGCTATAAATTCCGTAACGGGTATCTGAGTCTGTTTCCGCGCGCGCGTGTATATACGCGATCGCCCTTTGCGTTATATAGAGCGCAAGAGAGCGAGGGTTCGGCATCAAAGCTTTAACGGACCTCACCGATGTGAGCTTTATCTCGCGATTTCCCTCGCCGTTCATCTTGGGAGAAAGGGGGATCCTCCTCCTCTCTTCTGTGCTTGATGGCTTTTCCAGCATTGCTGTGCAGATTTCATTTTTGATTCTGCATAGCGCTATACTGGGTTTATAGGAGAGATGGTATGGAGGTAAAGGGAATTTTTATAGAAAACGGAAGGCCAGCTTGAAGATATAGAGAGAATGTTTACGTGTCGAAGAGGTGTGATTGTTTAATTCTGCGATTCACGGTTATTGCTTGACGAACTATATATATAGATATGTGTACGGCCAACTATATGATGATATACGCATTCATTAATTAGAAATTAGGTGTTTACAAACACACTCGGAGTTTACGCGAGTATGTTTATTCATTAATTCTGACATACTTTTAGGAATAGATATATACCCATACACCTACTATGACGTATATATATACGCACTCTGTCTAAGTTATTGCGAAATAACAAATATTTTGATTTGAATAGCTCGTACACACATTTATATAATACTTAATATTCATTCAAAAACAGAAACCCATATCACATATACACATTATTTGCATAAACACGATTCACTGCCAACCTCGCACCTATATGTATCTAATAACACAGCTATAAATAGAAGCTTTAAAATCTAGCTCCGTACAACAATGATCCTTATAACAAGAACCATCCAGACGAAACGATTCGAATAACCCAGTGACCGAGGCGGTCGACGCGCGTGCGTGTCATCGAGTAGACAACCCGTTCCTCTATACCCATATGCTCACTTCGACAGCTCTAGCAGGCAGCAGCAGCAGCAACTACACCGCAGTATACATAGAACACCACACACATACTTCTAACTCGGAGCTTGCACGAAGCGTCATGTGTGTATGTGTATGTGTATAAAACGAGAACGCGCGCCAATGAGCGAGACGGAATATTAGGGGACGCGCAGCAGCAGCAGTATAGCAGCAACGCGCACGCTAGAGCAGCAGACGGTTGGGCGGATGTGTCGAGTGATGGCGCTTCCGGTTATTGAACGTCGCGTCTGAAGGCTGCAAAAGCGAGGTCGCGCGCATGTACATACATATATATATATGTACATAAGTGTATATATATATACGTGGATATGCATGGGTGTATATGTATATGGATAGAACCGAGGTAGGAGAGTCTACGAGAGAACGAAATCCCGAGGCGCGGCACCTGGGACCATCGGTGGTGGCGGCGGCGGTGTCGCCCACAGGGAGAGGCAAGCGCGTCGCGGTCTAGGCCGCGGGTCACGATTTTCGAGAGAGAGAAGTCCTGATTAAATAAGACTTTGGGAGGAAGAGAGGGAGAGAGAGAGAGTCGTGTTGCGTCTCCTTCGCGTCGTCGGTCGTCGCCACGTCTTTACGACATCTGCTGTGCAACTGCGGAGTCGTCGCTCAATTCCTGGGAGATTCTCCCGGTTTTCGGAGTGGAAATTTGAATATCATTATTCGCTCCTATACTGCTTCTAACGAACTGCGTGTGTGCAGAGAGCTTTCGTGCGGTAACGTTACGTGTTACATGTGTACGCCGGATATATTTGATAATGTTAAAGTAAATTGGAATGATTTTCGAATTAAATGAAAGTATTGTAGATGTATATATATGTTGTTGTGTTAATAATGAAACGAAAAATATCTTATATATAGAGGATCGTCCGTCAAAAATATTCCGTATACGATGGAAGTATAAAATATGACAGGCAGCCGGGCTTGGAGTCTGATGCCTCCGCATGTGCGTGCCGAGAGGGACAGGGGGAGCCGCGTGTGAAAATCTAATTAAAAGCATAATGGTCGACACGCTACCGACAGCAACGCACTCTATAATACCAATGGCTTTCTTTCCTCTTTCTCTCTTTCTCTCTCTCTCTCTCTTCTAACTTATAACTCGCGCACGCGAGACTCTTTTTAATGCAACACCCGTTGTAAGTCGTCCGTATATATATATATAAGCCAGCATATATTTTCGCATGTTATACACTAATATTACGACCGCGTATTTCCATAATGAGATAAAGGAATAAAAATAATAAAAAAAACCAACGTATATCAGGCAACTTGAAAAATGTATAAGTATAGCTGCTACTCGGTAACGGGGTCGTTGTAAGTATCTATTGTGATCTCTCGATGACGTAATTGAACTCGTATGGAGCTCGTGTTAGAGACATACCGTATTTGTCAGCGATTAACCGTGTACTGTAAATTAGAATAATCATTAATACATATATACCGACATTGTGCGATATATATATAAGCGAAAGCACGATAAAAGTATCGTTAAATGCAAACTAATCTAGCATCACTAATGACGTATACATATACGACGTAATACTTTATAAATATTAGTTGTAGCCGGTTTACATTGCGCATTAAATATTCGCGGAAAAGTTGCATTTATCACGTATTTCGTCTCGTTTTATCTGACACTTTGTAAGCAAAAAAAAACTATACATATTTTCATACAAATTAATCAAAGTATTCACTTCTACTCCCACCTTTAACACTATGCTATATACATACGCATCGTCAGAGACAGCTACGCGTCGACTTTTCATCCGGCTCGACTTTGTTTACCCGCGACGCCTGTCACTCTTCCCTCTTAATCGCTTCGCGGCACGCACGTGTACATATATATACACACACGCACGTTTTCAATGGTTTTATAATTGCCAGCATTGTAGATATAGTAGCCGATAAGCATATATATATATATATATATATATATATATAAAACAGTATGCGCACGGCGCTTGGTATTTTTATACACTCCCCAAGTTGATCGCGACATTGTTGTTTACCTCGTTGCACGCGCGCGTGCGCAGTACTCCCCGGAAACTCATGCTGCGTATGTGTGTATATATACACATATCCACGTGCGCATTGATCGTCAAGGCAAAGGAGAAGCTCGAATAACTGGAGTTTCTCAGACGAGGAGCACACATATACAGGCAGAAACACACAGATATATAGAGAGAAAGAGGGAGAGAGAGAGAGAGACACGTATGGCTGGCGGCAACGACGAGCAGACAGTTCGCAAAAAAGTGCAGCCGGAGTAGCTGCTGCTGCTGCTGCCTTGCCGCTGAAGAGCCACTTAGCGTGGCTTACATAGTTGCTGTTAATTTAATTAGAGATTAACTTCTCTTGATCACACTATACTAGTCGACTGAGATTGTACGCGTTTACGTGTGTATATATATATGTATATGTGTGCAAGATAGGAGTGAAAATTTTCACGGTCAGAAAAGTTTCTGTTTTATTGACTCCTTACGATTATCATGCGTTCATAAGATTTCCCCTCTATAGGTATTAAAGCTATATAACGTATAAATCTTACCGTGAATACACAATGTTTTCCTATAGATTCGCTTAATTTGAATAATACCATTCAGAGCGGCGACAAAAGCAACGCGAATGAAAAGGTAATTGTCGGACGGGGGCCCAGAAGTGCGAAAGGTAATGAAAAGACCCGTTAAATCCGTGAATGATATACACTGTGCGTGTGCCTCCTCCTACGCGGACACTCACTCGCATACGCGTTTATTTATACGAATTCGTCTCACGTCGATACGGCGATGTCGTTCAATTTAAAATCGTGTCAGAGCACGACGAGCTCGCGTGAGTTACGCAAGTACGCATGTGTGTGTGTGTGTATATATACACGTATACGTGAACCGAGTCGTCGTAGCGATCGTTCACCCATATCGGGAGTGCAACTCGCTCGCGTGGCGATGAAAAAAAATTTCGGCGCTCGCTGCAATTGCATCCAATCGGTAATCTGCATAACGCGTTTTCGCTGCAAATATACGCGCGGCAACGAAGAGGTTTTTGTTGACATTTCCATTCTCTCTCTCTCCTCGAAATAACAATAAATACGTGTAAGTGTTTCTTAAGTAAGCATATAATTATACCGCGCGTTGATGAAAATATCAATTACCGCGTGGCCAACCGGACCTTAAAAACTCTCATAAAGACGTAACCGCAGCAGTGTATATTATGTGTGTATATATATACTTACGACATCCTCCCACGTAAAACGTCTGATTCCGCCCCGAAAATTCAGCTACAGAACCCAACACTTATTTATAACAGAGAGGGTTGCGTACAATGTCGTTCCGATTAGTTGGGTCCTTTTCTTTCTTACGCTTCGCGCGCACGCGCGAATGACACGAAGAGGGACGAGCATACGGTGCGCGATCATTATACTTTTCCCCTATCTTTCTCTCTTTCTCCTTCCACCACACGTTGTTTGCGTTTCTATCAAACCGTAACAGCCCGCTTCCGGTCTTCGCTTTTCCACCCTGCAATTCGGAAATGCATTTTTTAACGCTGTACGCACGCCGGTGTGTGTGTATATGACAACTGGCGTTTACTTCGGAGCGCAGAAGCTTTAACTATGGTTACCGCAATGCGTTATACGTGAGCTCGTACACGCAGAAGGTGAAGAAATTTTTGCGGAATTGTGCGGTTATGGTGGGGTTACGGTGTTTACATAGTTACGTATAGTTTATAATTATATTTAGCCTTGATATATACACAGGTCATTTAATAATTTTCGTAATTTGTTAAATCGACATAAAAATAATGTCGGTTTCTTCTCTTTCTTTTCTTATGTAGAAGAAACATATTAAACCTTTTGCACGTAATAAACGACGAATGGCCAATGCCGATCGATTTCGCATGCAGCGGACATAAAGCCGTTTATTACTTTTCAAGCACGAGCATTACAGATACGCGGCCAATTGAACACTCGAGATATGCGCTCCTGCATAGCAGCAGCAGCAGCAGCTACTCCTTTCGGCCGTCGCGACTCCCACGCGCATTCGCACTGCACTGCGAGTTGGCCGAGAGACAGAAAGACGGACTGACACAACACAAACACGCGTATATACGTATACCTTGAAGAGAGACGAAGAAAGAACGAAAACCCATTCGAAATGTACTCGTATATATATAGTGTCTGCATGTGGCTGCGCAAAGGAAAAGGTAAGGTATATTGGCAGTGGTGGTCGATTTGCATAGTCTAATGAATATGTTAAATCAATTTCAGAAAACGCCTCGGAAGACGACGCGCGCGTTCGTCGTTTCAAAGAGTCGTACGCGAGCGCACAGGGAGCCTGTTATTATTGTAATTGCCGCACGCGCGTGTTAAAGCCGCTTGTGGAAAACGAGCCTAATGTGACGTGCGCACGCGCACCACACGCAACGTGTGCACACCACGCGGAAGTGTGGTATATATATGCGCTAGAAGTCGCCGAAAGAAGTTCGAACTGAGCAAGAAGCTCTTAATGGGTAGGAAGAGGGCTGGAGTCTTTCTAATTTGTCGCGTGAGAAGGAGGAGGAGGAGGAAAGGGTTTTTGCGAGGACGCGAATTTTATGCACACTTAAAGGGATTACGGGTGGGCTGGGTAGTGATGGTTTTTCTCAACGTGAGAGCTGCGTTTTCGAGCTTCCTCTCGAGTTGAGTCACGTGAATTATTGGTTAGAGTACAGCATATACGATTTAAATATGAATTATATTAGATTTTCGAAAAATGGAAATTAAAAATCTAAAGTTGAACTATGTAGATGCAAATCATGTGCATAGATATATAAAACCGTTATCATTTATTATGTATTAGTATGGAACTTTCAATTCCCACCAATGAAATTTTTCTTTTTCGAGAATTCACTTGAGATGAAAATAAAGTATAAAATACCTCTACGCAACATTTGAATTCCATTCGAAATAGCTTCAAAACCGACACACCTATGCAATTTCATACTCTCTCTCTCTCTCTTACAGTCTCAGCAGCTGGCAAAAAGCTATCTCTTTCTCTCTCTCTCTCTCTTTCTCGGTACGAGTAGCCTGCCGCCTTGCCATTAACATTTACATATACGCGCGCATCTTTTGCCCGCGCGCACTCTCCTCTCTCCGCAGGACTCACGCGCGCACGTATAATATACACTCCTTCCGCAAAGCTAATCAGCGAGCATTAAATAACAGCATCGGCAACTTTTCCGAGCTGCGCGTATAAAAGCGCATTATGCAAAGCAAAGCCGCGGCGACGGTTATTGCTATAGCAAACGCGCACGCGTGCGATATATATACCTTTGCGTGCGTATATACATGCTGCTTGTTTATTTAATGAGGGTAGCGAATCTCGAGGTGATTTCAGGCCCTTTTTTCACCGCGACGCCGCGCGCGCGCGAGCACATACACACATACACGCACGCGAGAAGCGATTCCATATGTCCGGAGAGAGAGAGAGAGAGAGAAACGGAAAGAGACAGACCCTTTTCTCTCTTTCTCCTCATTCCTGACGAGCACACGGAGAGCGACTTCTGCCTCTTCCCTTCTTTGTGTCTTTCTCCTTCGCTCCCTTCCTTTTTTCGACCTTCCTCGCGCGCGCGCGTGAGCAGCTGCTTCGAAAAAGCTCTCTCTTCCTTTTTCTACGTATGTATGCGAGTGTGAATGGGTGCGTGTGTTTCTCTCCCTCTCCCTTTATATATTTCTTTCCCCGCGCGCGAGTTGCGTATGTACCCCTGAAGACGACGAGCGAGAACGACTTTTTGGGACCTAACGAACCGTTGCTCATTGCCACTTAATACGTATATAGCCACCGATGATGTGACGTATACTATTTTCCTATTAACACTTCGCTTACCCCGTGCGAGTGCTTTGTACAGTTCGGGAAATAAACTTGTGATTTTTTACTCAAGACTCGGTCTCTTTGCGACGTTCAATAGAATAAGGACGACCATTACCTACATTCAATTGAATCCGAGTGCCGAATTTATGAATTCTTGTTTAAAATTATCTCGATATGTTTCGTAAGCTGTATTGGAATCTAATACTTTTTAGAAACTTATTATAAAATAACTTCTTTTTTCAAACGATTGTTATCCGAGTTTATTTTTAACTTGATTACATAGGAATTCATCGAATCCGACAGCTTTTCGCAGTATCGACTTTTTTTTTGCAGACAATAATTACCATTATACGTGGAAAGCTCGTAATAACGGCTATCGTGATTTTCCACAATTTTAAATCACTGATGTCATCACTATAGGTTGTTTTTTTATGCGGCAACTAAACACGCCGCGATCAATATCGAAAATCAATTAACACCGGTGTGAATTTACATAATGTTTACGACCTCTGACTTGCTAAACATGGCGAAGTGTACCTCGGAATTCGACGACTCCCACGTATGCGCGCACAAGCGTATTTTCAAGCAGCGCGTTGCGAGAGATTCCTTTTATTTTCGTTGCACATGCGCGCATATTTATCCCCGAGTGTTTGAAACTTCCTACCGCTCGGGGCATTACAAGTGCGGCGCGACTTATTTACACATTTTTATCTCTTTCGGGACAGGATGTTTGAGTTCCTGTTTGCCCGACTCCTGACTTAAGGAGCATAACCCTTTTAAGATATCGTTAATTTCAAGATTAAGTTACTTTATATCTCTTCGAATGCACGAATTAAAAAGATACGTTATAATTTAATTTATATATATATAATGTGTTTAATTTTAAGAAATATATTTTAATTTAACGCTTTAAAACCGGTACAGCAAATGAAAATTCTATACGTTAGTTAAACGAGCGAACGGCAACATTATTATTGAGCATCCTCGAAATCCACACAAGGCAGCTCTCGAGTGCATTTTGCATAGACCTTCTCTCTCCTCTCTCTCTCTCTTACTCTAGCAAGCACGTCGCTGTTGCGGCTGCCTTGCGCAATGTTCCTTATCTCTCGCCCGCGAGCGCAGTGTGCTCGTGCTCGCGACATAGAGAGCGAGCGAGCGAGAGAGAGATCCTCGCCGTAAATACGGTTGCAACAGCTCGTAATCCGCGGGCATACACATACACGTGCACACTCGCGTATATGTATATACACCGGTATTATACGTGTGCAAACGTTATAACAGTGCCAACGCGAAGGAATATAAGAGCGTTATTACGCTATACACATACATCTATATATATA
>JAWWEQ010000045.1:22116120-22313743 GCA_035583055.1 Torymus tubicola | reverse complement strand
TACAGGTCTATACGAGAAAAGTATATACGCGCGTGATGCAGAGCCATAGTCATCGGCGTCATCGGTACTTTGGCGTCGTCGCGCTCCTTAAACAACGCGTCATCGGCTGCGTCTAATCCCCCTCCGAAAAAGTATTGCGGTCTCGCGACGCCGCGACGCGACACGAAGTGCCGACGGAGTGATTCACCGCGTATATATCGTGTGGTGTGCGTGCGGCTGCACTGTATATACATACGCGCCGCGAGCAGCGGAAAAAAAGAGAGAAGAAAGAGAACAGTTTGAATAAATGAATATGTTGACGAGATGAAGGAGAGAGAGCGAGAGAGATGAGATTTAGCGGAGAATTTTCGCGAGCTTGTTTTTCGATATGATTTAATTCCTCCAAGTTGTATCGTCTCCACGTCTGAGTTAATTAATTGAGTGCTGAGTATATAATATAATACACGATGCCAAAACCTTTATTAGGAATAATAAATATGTAAAAATTTTTTTCAACCACCCTCCGTCGAATTCCGCAGAAACCATAAAAAAACCCGGAGCATACGACATTTTTCTCTTAATTGACTAATTAGAAAAGCATCCCCTTGCAATCAACTAATTAGCACACAAGAGGCACTACCACAGCAGTACTATACCAGCTACCAAAAACTCGTCATTTGTATTTCGGTCGCGTAAAAATGCCACGCAGCACGCGGGCACCACAAAACTCTATATCGCGCATCCGTCATCTCTCTCTCTCTCTCTTGCTCTCTGCTCGCGCAGCCTCCTTATTAAAACCTCGAAAGAAGTCGCAAGCATGCGCGGGGGCAATGAAAAAAACCGCATTCCACGTCGTGTGGCGACGATACACATATGCGGTAGCCCTGCGCGCGCGAGTGAGCGAACGCTTTGGTTGTATATAAAAGAGAGAAGGAGGTAGCAGAAGAGAGAGAGAGAGAGAGAAAAGAGCCCCGTTTACGAGTGGCACGTGCACGAAATCCCTCATACACCTGTCCCGCCTTGTAAACGCGTTTACAGCGCGCTGTAAACTCAAATTGATTTGTCGCATTAGCATGAGGAGAAGAACGAGGAACGAGCCTTAAATTCCCGTGTATGTGTGTGTGTGTGAGCTCGGCAGCTCTTTTTTTTTCGACGTAATCGAGCGAGTGTCGGAGTTTTGGACGAAACTTTTATGACGACTGTTCGTCCGAGATGTAGACGAGGTTTTCGCATTGCTGCTCCTGCTGCTTCCATCTAAATGGTTTATAGAGAGTGCGTTATCGTTTTATAACATTTAAGAGGGCTGCAAAAAAAAAAGAAAATCATTCGCTATACCCGCGAGCTGTATAAACATATATACCGGTTTTTCGACCAAGAGAAGACGTATTGTCTCGAATTTTTGACGTCTTATATTCCAACGTTCTCCTCGGCTATAAATTCTCGGAATCACTCCGATATAGTACAGCACACGTGAGGCTAGAAAAATATCGATGTTTTTATCGGCAATATAATCCGCATTTCTTAGTATAAATATATGTTAATAAGATTTTTTCCATCCTTCCGAACATGCAATTTACCTTAACAACCTGCTATAAAACAAACTTAAATGCACCGTATATATCACTCGAAATGAGTGCTTAAATTTCGCATTAAAATACATGTTTCGCGCGAAAAAAAAGAAAAAAGAACACAACACATCACCACGCACGCGCGTACATATATACTCTTATCCCGCATCTGCATTCAGCATATCAGAATTTTAGACGCGATTAGCTCGTTTCATTTCGTTCAGAAGGAAACTTCTTCTCGGAATTGCATCTCGCCAGCAGTATCCTCGTAATTTTTTCTTTACAACCCCGGAGATAATCCTCGCTAAGAGCCACGGGAAATATATACCGCCCTAGGTTGCCTCCACCTATCGGCTAACTTTACTGCTTACGCGCGAGAGGAGCAATTGATGAGCCCCTCAAAGGGCAGTTAGCGGTTCTCGTTACTTATGTAACTCCCTCTCATCGATCGGCTAATTCATCGGTGGCAATTAGCGGCTCTTATACTCTCATCTACCGAGGGCAGACTTTATACTGTCGTACATTTCTCCTCGCGACGCGAGTTTAACCGTTAAAAAGGGGGTAAACGTTGGCGGAATTAAGAGAGACGTTACAGTTATATATATATATACGTATATACGCAGCATTTTATATACACAGACAACCAAGCTGCCGCGCATCGCGCTTAACGAGATTTTAATGAAAGCCCGCGACCACCTGCCAGAACGATCGCCGTAACGAACTCTCTTGTGCTGCTATAGCGAGTGCGGCTTCTTCTTCTTCTTCTTCTACTTCTTCTTCTTCTTCCATGCAGCGCGCGTGCGTAATTTTGCGTGAGCTCGCGCGTTGTCTCGAACGCGCTTTCCGCGAAACCGCACTGATTTTATTACGAAATTTCGCGATTCATATTCATGGGAATCGCACGGCGGAAATTATGGCGGATTGCGAGAACGTTGCCATAAGAGAAGGCTTTTATATTTGCGAGCGTTTGTTATACAGAACTGCAAAAAAATAACTCGCCAGTTTGTATATTGTGGAAAGTTCCTTTGCACGTGATGTATATTCGAGAGTTTCACGACCGGTGGTGATTTTAAAGCGCGTATATATATAGTGCATTTGCATGAAAGTATTGTGTCACGATATATGCACACACACACACACATACATATACACGATATTATAAATTATTGGTAGCAATTAATGTAAATGGAAGTACAATTTTCGTTCCCGCCTGTATGCGTGCGTGCGCGCGCGCGCGAAATACATCTAATTGGACTTTCGCGAAATTTACGAATGGTAAATAATGAATATTAATTGGCGAAATTAACGTCTCGTTATTCAAACAGTACGCAGGCGCGAGTTTTGCGCGAATAAAATTGTAAACACATATACATATATATAAATACAGACACATACACGCGCACAGACCCGTATACTTTATTGCAGATTTCTTCCTGTGCTTTTAGGCATCTCATTACCGCTTAACAATCCGCGTGCAGGAAACACCATTCGTTGCCTCCTCTTTTTACCCGCAGCTGGAAATACGCGAGCTATACTATACTATACACTAAGCGCGAATAATTTGTAATAATTCGCGGATAATCCGAAACCTCGGAGTCGCCCGCGTATATATAATACACAAACGCATACACGCGTGCCGCGTTTCTCCAAAGTGGAATTAAAGTGAACTTAATCGAGCGGATAAAATGCATTAAATAATCCGTACATCGTAACACCGGGGCAGTAGACTTGTATATCTATACACGTGAGCGTGCAGGCCCGTAAAATTCAACAAACGAGAGTCGCACATATACGTATATACACATACATACATACATATACGAGTGCGAGCATTCCTTAAGCGCAATCGTTCGAGACGAATGGGCAAAACGAGCCTAATTAACTTTCCCGCCCCCCGAATGCCGCCGCTGCCGCTAATCCCGTTTACGACGAATCGCGTTACCTCTAATCGGGTTTTCCCCACTAAAGGCGAGCTCGTACGCGCAAGAGAGAGAGAGAGAGAGGGTCGCTCATTTCCCTCGGAGAATTCAACGCGAATCGTCACAATGACGCTTTACACGTTATAGTGGTATAGAAAAATAAAAGTGCTTGATGATAGGGAATGAGTATAGGATATATACGTGTGTTACGTCCTATTAATGACGACACGACGTTGCTTTGAACGCGCTCAGGTGGTATAGGCTATTTTCGTATATATATGTATGCATAGTGCGCACTCTCCGCTTGATTTCGATCTATATCATAATGACGGGGCTTATGTTTTGTCTTTGCGCTTTGCATACATATACGTGAGATATGCCCGCATATTTGCCGAGAGCTTATCGTTAGATCTTTAAGTATATCTTTTATTTGGAAAAGCCGCGTGGCAATTAAAAGCTTTTCGAATTCTCGTCGTTATCGTCGCGTGGGATTATAGATGCGAAGGTTTGATGAAATGGAAATGCGTTCGACAGACTTGAGAGATAAAAATAGAGGGAAAATTTGGAATACATAATTTCGTATTATAGAGGGTTGGGAATTCTGATGAATCACTTAGAGATCTTTATATATTTAGAGCTATATGACTGTGGAATAATCGATCATAAAAAATTTATGAAAAAACAACTATGATCTTATCTATAATGGTTGCTATTCTAAGTAGGAGATACAGGATGTAATATTGAGAGGAAACTTCGAAAATCAATTAATTCTATTCATTAAATGCAGTAAAACGTTAAGATATTCCCACATTTAATTATATTCATTGGGAAATCTTGCAAACTTTCTCCATACACACATATACACACACATAGACGGTTACTTAGAAGAAGAGGAAGTGTGTCTCGGAGGTCAGAAAAATCGGCCGGTAAACCACAAGCGCCAAAAGTCACGTGTGTGCCCCCCATAGGGTAAAAGTCTTTCTCGTTCTCCCTATAACATTTGCCTGCCATGTGTGTCACTCTTATCCCTCTCCAATATAACCGGAAAAGGCGCCCAGCTCAAAAATTTCCAAATACACACATTTCCCTCGATCTATACACCATCGCCGTCGTACAGATGCTACTCTCTCGCCGTATACCAACATCTTACTTTCTTTCCACCACCGCTATAGACACACCACCATCACCACGCGAAAGAGTAAAACTGACGCGCGGAGGACCCTTCGAACGAGAGAAAAAAAAGAAGCGAGAAGAACCGAGAGAACGAGAGAAGAGCTTTGGTGCTCGTAATGCAAGAGCTCGCGCCAGCAGCAGCAGCAGCAGCGAGTTTGCTCGGCTATAAAAGCGACATAAAGATCTGCTATTTTGACAATCCCTGACAGCCCGGCAAGAGCGCTCGCTTCGAAGCTCCACTCGTGGCGATAAACTTTACGATAGCTCGTTTCTCGATCCGCGCTCGCGCGTGAAGTATCTCGCATGCCTTCTCTCTCTCTCACTCCCTTGCGAGAGCGCTCTTACTCGTTTTTTTTAATGCGTTATTCGCCTCGTTTCCGAGAGAGAGAGAGAGAGAGAGAGAGAGAGAGAGAAGTGAGCGCGTGGAAAGATCGAAAATATCGATTGCCAAGAGGGGGAGACAAATTATTAATTGTGGATCGTTTAACGCTAGCGAGGAGTGAGAAAGCGGGAGAGCTGGAATATTTATATATTTCCCAGAGCAGCCGTTATTCTCAAAAGAGAGAAAGAGAGATGGGATTCTTTTTTAGATTCCTCAGGCAGATATATATTTAGTCGAGAGGCTACGGACAAATTGCTTTGATTAAAGCTATACACTTGCCAGGAGTTTTATTGGGATATAGCAGCTTTAACGGTATAATTATCACTACATTTAGATATACTTTGTAATGCAGATTTATTCGTTTATAGCAGCGACTTTTATCGGAAATAGCGTTACGTAAGGTTAATGGATTTTGAAAACATTCGAAATACACACCTAAAAAAAAATTTTGTTTTTGCCTGACCTTCTTCAAAAAATATACACGTATTATTTCACTAAAAGATGAGTCTACGAAAGTTCTATCTATAGGCATGGAGAGAGAGAGAAAAAAAAGCTTTTCGTGTGATCGATAAGTGCCACGTCACACGCGTGTATCCAAGTTCATCGACTTCACCCCTCAGCTATTGATCGAAAAATCGCAGCGCTATCTATACTAACAAGACGCATGATAAGCGTAAAAGAGAGACAGGGGGAGCGAAAAAACTCAACCTAATGAAAAAAAAAGAAGTAAAACCTAGAGTAGCAGCGGCTCAATGTGTATAGACTCGAGAAAAAAAAACAGCTGAGCGCTCCGGTATATTATAGAACCACGCGTATGTATATATATATTTATACGAGCAACGCAGTTTAGTATATATATATATATATAGGCAAAAGGCTAAAGAGCGAGCGCGCGCGCGCGCGCGTGGATGGGAGGGAAAAGAAATTGTACGGGGTGCGCCGTGCAAGTCATGCCGGGTAATTGTCCTTTCGCCTATGCCTACACGCGTGAGCTCTCGCACCTCCTCGTGCGCGGCTCTCTCTCTCTCTCTGTATATATAAGGGAAAAATTGGTAGTTCGCCCTCTAAAGGTGTGGGATGATGTCACAACTTCGACAGGTTGGTATATACGTGACTGGATATACCCCACCTGGCCTTCAAACGATTCTTCTAATGATATACAGCGGTGCTGCTATTCGTGTTATATATACAGTTAGCGCGCAATTTGAATTTCTGCGTATGGATGTATGTTAGCAGTAGTAGCAGCAGTAGTATATACTCGAGACGCTGCGGTCTACACACACACACACACACACTCTCTCCACTGACGAAGTATATTTATAGAGCGCTTCAAATAAATATGTTAACTATAAATATATATGCCTCCCCGTGCGGGCACGAGTGTGCGTGTGTTTGCTTTTCCCTAAGCCCCTCTCTTTCTCTCGCTTATCGACGCCGTGTTCTTCTCCACGGCACGCGTGCGTTGCTCGTTCGCCTTATTTTCCGTTCCGATCTAATGCTTAAATGCATTTCATTAAATAATATCGGTCCGATGTAATCGTACGTAAGAACGCGCCACGCGCACGTTCCCGACTGTGTGTATGTATATATCAGCTGCCCGCCAATGTGTGCGGTGGTCTGGAAATTATATTTCATTTTCTATGTTTTTTTTTAAATTTTTTTGTTTGCTTGCATCGAGTGCAGCCGCGATGTAGATAAATTTTGTTGGTTTACTTCATTTTTGTTGTCGACAAACTATGTTGCGAAACGAGTTCGTGCGCGAAGTGAGATTTGCACAGAATTGGCGCTGTAATGATTAATCGGATAAGATTCGGTAAACGCGAACTGGAGACCTTTTTTTGCAGGGGGTTGTTGTCGTTAAGTTGATTATTTTATTACTCAGTTAATTGGGTGAGATATATACAAAGAAACCTCAACTTGATATTCACGAATAATAACACGCAAACATTCAATAGTGCAACAGCAACAGCCAGACGCGGGGTGCACAATCTATACGGAAGCAGAAAGAATTGCCTTATACCTTAAAAGCAAAGTACCCATTCGGTAAATTGTCCGTATAAGACGTCGTAAATGTCGAGTGTGCGCGCACGCAGAGAAGGGAGACCAGGCAGCGAGAATGAGCGAAAAAAAAGGAGAAGCCGAACAACGGAACGAACGATTAAAATATAAAACGAGTTCCGTTAAACACGCCACTCGACGAGGCCTGCACAACTCGAATCGGAAGCTAACGTTGCTGCTGCTGCTGCTGCAGGCTGCACGCGCGCTCGAGTAAATATTATGCTCAAACATTAAACATCTTTGGCGATAGTGGTGGCAATAAAGGAGGGAGAAAGAGAGAGAGAGAGGATCTCGCAGCTCTGCACACTGTTTGCGCAAGTATATACATATACGCTAGCGGCTACCCCCTCGATTCTTATACGTATATGTATATGTATACACACACATGATGTATTCCCACCGCAGCTTTTTGTTCGAGCCACACATCGACAAAAATGCGCACTCGCCAACTTTAGATATCGCCGTATGCGTACATACGACGCGTGTGTGTAAACATCGAACCGAGTAGTTATACAGAAAAAAAGTGCACGCACTCGTGCAGAAGACAGACACACCATGTGTATATACGTCTACCTGGGCCGGAAAAACCGAGCTGAATCAATTTGAACGCGAGCGCGGCTCCTTTTCTCCTCGCGTCTTTTTTTTTTGTTCGTATATAGCCAAGGAGGAGCTGAATCTGCGCGAAAGGAAAGCAGCTGACTGTAGAGATTTTCTCTCTCGTGCCCCTCCCAGTCTTCGTGCTTCTTCTTTGGATTTACAAAGGAGCCGGGCGGCTCGCTCTGTTTGCCAACGTGTTCTTACGCCTGGTGCGAGATTAAAAGGGCGGCTTGCATTTTTTTTTCAAGCGAATTAACGGAAGTTCCCGCCGTTCCCTTTTTAAGAAGTTAAATTTGCTCAGGACGATCGCTTCGGTTCTGTTTGCTTCGAGATTTAAACATAGTTATATATATACAGGGCGGTTATATAAAATTCGCTGCCACGTTTGCGCGAATAAAATTTCATCGCAAGATAAAAGCATATCTATATACATAGATATATACCCTATCAAGGTACGTTTGATTACAACAAACGAACGACGAGAGACACGATCTGACAAATTCGCCAAAGCACCGCAGCGACAGCCGCGATAGACAATTGCCGCTATGCGTATATACAAAATCGCCATCTCCACTCGCGTTTTTTCACCCGCGACCTCAAGCTTCGCCAGGGGAGAACGCAACGGCTGCCAGTAGCGCTATAGTATTAGTTCACTAGGCCGCAACGAAACAAATTGGCCGTATAAACACGGCGGCGGTTGCGTGTGTATATATATACACACCGACCCGGTGACAAATTCATGCGCGCTTGCGCGTTCGCCGATATCCCCATCGGCACTGCTCCACACTATATAGCCATGAATGCGAGATACTTCGCCACGATTATTCATATGCACGAATGTATATGGGTAAAGTAACTGCCTTATATGTATGAGAACCGCGAATTCACGTGTATTGAAAACGAGCTGAATTTTTAATCGCTGCAGGAGTGATTGCAACGTACTGGCGGGATGCTAATTGAAAGACAAAACAGCTACCATCGTGAGAGAACAACGCGACTGGTCTTTTTTAGCTCTCACACGCGTCGTGAACAAAGTGCTGTATATACATACACGTGTGCGCGTTCGAAAAGTGAAATTCAAGCTGATGACCCCTGGGGAGACTCGCGTACCCAGGGGTTACGCGTGCGGCATTATTATACCGATAATGAAATTCGATGATATTGTGCATTTTGCAGCCCCTCCGGTGTACGTTGGTCCATTGTCGGCGATGAGAATCAAACCGCGAAGGCTTGGGATCGACTTGCACGCGTGCTTTGTATATATAGTGTATTGTTTATAGGAAATGTATATATACGTATGTGGAAAAAACGTGTAAGACAAAACTTTTTGCGTGCGGTCAGTTTTATATCGAAGAAAATTATGATTCTATTATTAACCGCGCTGCGCATTCTGCATTCTAACGTGAGCGAAGACAGAAAGAGAGAGAATGCTTCTAACGCCAGGCGACTAATGAACTCGTCGGAAAAAACTTTCATTACGTGAAATGCTCGTATATACAACTGTATAGTGGTAAAGGCCATCAGCTCCGCGAGTTTTTAGACCTGGTGCCGCGAGTATAAGCGCGCACAACCCTTTTTCTAATTACATCGGAGGAGATAGAAGTAGCATGCGAGTCGTACGTTAACCGTACAGTATACGCGACGTCGCGGCAACGCGACTTTCCTCGTCACGCGAGCCTACAACGAACGCGAGTACAAAGGATTTTCCTTTGTGCAGCGACGAACAGAGAAGGAGCGTGTTTGTTTGGCCAAGGTCCTTGATTTAATGCACGGAGAGTGTGTGTATAGCAATATTTCATCGAGCCTTAAAAATTTCAACTCTTATTCAAGTATATACATAAACGTATATTAATCACTTTTAACAAATAGAAATGAAAAAGTTTGTGAAAGAGCAGTTAACTAAATGTTACCTAATATACGTATAGGATCAACGAAATTACGTCAACCCCAATAATTTTCCAATCCTGCATAAAGCCGATAATTCCAGGCGCGAAATTCGCATCTGCGGTCCGTCACCGCTCGCGACCTGCAGATCATCCCGGGGGGTTGCAGCAACCTCGCGACGTGTGTGGCGCGCGAGAAAGTGAAAAGGGCCTCCTCTCACTCTCCTCTGCCTCTCTTCTCATCCTTTCTATCGCTCACACGCGCACACACACACGCGGGCTGTTCGTCGCTTATACTCGTTCGCTCGCACGTGGATATTATTAGAACTACTACGAAGGCAGCGGAGCCAAATCGATTAGACGTCTCCGTTTAAAATTAACTGTGGCGAAGACTCGCGCGGGTGAGCAAGAAAGAGAGAGAGAAAAGCAGTCTCCTCCGTATACTTCGATGCTGAAGCGAGATTGACTTCACTGCGTGGTATACTGAATTAGACGTTGGTATCTGGTTGTACTTTGGTAGCAAAATATTTATCGATGATTTTAGAAAGTTCGCAAGAATGTTACTGAAATTTCGGAAACTATAAGAAAAGTATGGCTCCCTATAAGAACCGGACAAATTAATACGACTGACGTAGCCCACAATTACGCAGTTAAAAAAGGCGCTACTCCTTAAACGTCTGACTGCCACCAGGGCAAGCCCATCCAAACGACACTAGTAATTTTCGGCGTGCGCCCCGCTCGCGTATATATATATAAGCCACACTGTTCTCCCAAGAAAGCCGCGGTCCCCCGACAATGGCCGGAAATGCTTAGCCCAACGCGCGCTCGCTATGATTGTTTGATTATCCCTGCGCGCAGATATACCGCCGTATATATAAAGTAAAGTACACCGGGCACGATTAGATAGGGCGTGAAACCAGTGCTCTTTGGACTTTAGAGCCATACACGGGCCGTCCTTTCTATACAGTGAACAACAACAACAACGACTGTACCTGTTCGCTTGCTATCGTCTCGACGCGGGTACATATATACGGTACTCTCGTGAATATAATCGTTCGTACCTATACTGCGCAGGAGAGAAAGATTTTCCGAGCGAACGCGGAGTCGAGTGCTCTCGAAGCGCCAGCGCACCTGGCATATAAGGGGCATGGCCTACATAATGCAAGCAGAGAGAAAGAGGAAGACGACGTTCGAGAACCGCGTGGTTTAATTAATCGATGGGACATGCTGAGAAGTCGAGGTGGCAAAGCGATCGCTTAGAAATTAAAGATGACGAGGGGAAAAGGTATAATAGCTCGTTATATACTGAGAGAGCAGGGCTCGTTGAATTTTTTAGAAGCTTGAAGGAGGAGTTGAAATGAATTTTATCACGCGCGTATTCTTGGGTATACTTGCGAGTTAGTGAAAATTTTCCATTTTTATGACAATATTACACACCGATATTAGATTGTAATTTTAGAATAGTTTGGAAAATTTTAATTTCACGTGAAATTATAATATAATTATGGCTTTTAAAGATATCGATCCAGGAGCAGCATTAAATAGTGTGTATAGAGTATATAGGTCAATTATTCACAATGATATCCTCGCAGGCACCGAAGGACTTACGTCCACGAAATTACCCAATCAAAGCAATCTAATCTATATACATATGCATATACGCTTCCACCGCGAGAACTGCACTATCGGCTCATCGCAAAAGAGCGTCTACAAAAACAACAACGCCGGCAAAAGCCCATGGGGTGTAACCACCGGGGGCAAGTGCACTGAGGCGACGTATATATATATAATAAACCGAAGCAGCGGGTGGGCGGTGGCCTCTCTCTCTCTCGCCTCTTCTACCCCTCTCGACACGTGGATATTGTTTTTGAAAACATCGTTACCGCGGATGACTGTCAGTGGATGTTTGCCGCGAACGGCCGCTCTCGTGTAATCGCATTAGCCCGCCATAGTCGAGTGAACGCACTCGCTCCCCCCTCCCCGCCCGCCCTATACGCATGCGTATGTGTGTTGTGCTTTCGCAGGGCCTCGTCGGCCATTGTTACGTCATTATTCGCGTACGCCCCAGGGGTACTGGCTTTTATGTATACGCGCGTGTGCAAGAGAGTGTATAGGTATATACAGTATGTATGTGCGGTACGCAGAGGTGTCAGCTCTCGTGGTGTGCTCGCGCGTGGAAATAAGCAAAGGGGAGATTCGCCTTTTTTACGATCACGGTCGGCTTTGCTTTTTTTTTTGTTCGTATCTTGCACGACGGTAATAGAGGTGACCTAGTTGGTAAGCAGTTGCGGATGGAAAAGTGATTGGGGTGCGAGAATGCGCACGAGCGTGCGAGGATTTCTTTTTTTTCAAAGTACTGAAGAGCAATTATTACATTAATTTTGCTGGATTAGGTATTGGATTGGGGTTGTTAATGTATGCTTGGACGATTGCGAGAAACATTTCAAGTGGTATATATAATTGAATTGATGTATAATAAGGAAGATGATAATTAATTGATATTTTGGAAAAAGTAGAATTAATGGATGACTTATACAGATCGTGTTATTACCGCAAAACGAATCACGTTATTAGATGCAACAAAGATCCCTTGTATACTAGCTGCAACACTTGATTGATAAGTATACCCCAACCGAGCTTATGAATATTAGCCGTGATTCTCGAGAAAGCAGATCGGGATAATAAGCGTCGCAAATACAGCGCGTACATTCTCCTATATACGGATATCCGTCACACACATCTATATATATGAGAACGAGAAAATCGACTATATGGGCGGGCAAGTACACACAGACAGACATATACACACGTACACGTAGACATAATACAAAGACACACAATACGCGGGTATAGTAGTAGAAATTCTGCCGGTCGCATCAGTCACCCATCTGGCACTCGGTCGATCCGTCCATGCGTGGCACGTTACAACGTCCTTTCTTCCTCTCTCTCTCTCTCTCTCTCTTACTCTCACCCCGCGTGTCCCCGCATTTGACTACACATACGTGTATATACACCGACAATGCGCGTGCGCAACATGTCGAAATAACAGCCGAGGGTGTGTGTGTGTGTGTAAGTGTTGCGCGCAGGGTGAGAAAGAGCGCGCGCGAGAAAGATGACTGACGGGGCTTCCCCCGAAAATTAACTTTCAAATCCCTGTCGGGGAACGACGCGAGCGACCGGTATATATGGACTCGAGATGGAACGAGACGCTGCTGGTGTCGCTCGCACTTAAACGGTTCGTTTGTGCAAGAGAGAGAGAGAGAGAGAGAGAGGAGCACACATGTGTATTTGGGAATGGACAACGTATGCGTGCAATGCATATATATATAGGTATATAGACGATAGACGACGGTGAGAGTTAAGAGCATTTCGACGTATTCCTCGGGGGAATCTCCCGACCGTGGGCGCCAGATTTTATTAATCAGAGGAGAGTGCGAATTCAGACGTGGGTTACTACTATACTCTCCCAGGTTTCAATTGGATTCGAATTGTTCTTTCGGGGCCGAGGGAGCTCTGGGCTTAATGAGTTAATTGTGATGCGTCTAATGGAAAATTGAGAGTATTATGAATGAGTTTGCTCGGCTGGGATTACTATTGAATATATATATATGCATGAAGGCGGGCTTTTACAGGAATTTTTGCTCTCGTGTCTATATTTAAAACTATAAGTATTTTTTTAAACAGACACTGTATAGTACAATTTATTATCAATAAATATTTGTCTTTAGAAATGATGAGTGTGTAGTTTTGATCGGGGTCGCATATCTGGATTTATTCAGCATTATCGGTCGTTTATACATTTTAAATAAAGCGCTGCACATGTAAAAATATTTAAAAAGAAATCTAGAAAATACTGTTTTGAAATATTCCCCGTTGATTAATATTAAATCACTTAACCTACTTTCCACGATATCGATAACATTAAAAGCACGGAATATAAATGGTATCACCGGGGTTCTGTGAATACAGATTCCCGAGAATTTGAAAATTTTGATCTCCTTTATCTTCTATTGAAACTGAATATGATAATATTATTGATTTATCATCGGATAATATATAGCTATCGTAATTATCATGCTAATATCAAAATTTACAGTCTGTAGGTTGAAATACATTTTATGTTTAATCACCGGTACATGTTATTAAATTTTATAAGCATATACAATAGTCAGATTACGCCTCCAAACAAATGTAGATAATATTATGCAGACATGATGATTTGATTAATTTCCAAATTAAAAAAAAAAGAAGTAATAAAATACATTTCTCTCATAATACAAAATTAGTTGAAACCAAATTTGAAAAATACTCGATTGAAACGCTACGAGAAACCGGGCCACTTCCGGTATATCGATGAATCCATTAGTGCGTATATATACTACCACACATATTATCGATGCATTTAAAACACGCACCGCCCGCACACGAGACTCTTTAAACACTCGCTCGTCGTCCATCCATCTGACGGAAAAGACAGGCGTGAATAACGCTAATGACAAGAAGGGGTGTATACTAGTCCTTCCTCGCGCCAGGGCGATCAGTCATCGGGCGCTCTCTCGACGCCAAGCCACCGCGCCACGCACTTGACAAAGCTCGCTCGCAGCTTTGTTAACGAGCGGCATATTATACGGTGGGAAAAGGCAAAAGGCCGAATAAAAAGAAATTCGCATTCTCACTACCACACTGCTGTCCGCATACACGCACATGCGGCGCGTGAGACGATAAAGTCAAAGATATTTTACTTGGACCGTGATCAACTCGGTAGCCGTCGTCACCGCTTATACACGCATGAGATCGAGATGCAAAACGAGCACCGCACAACTCTCTACGCGGCCAGTCGAAAAAAAAGGATAGAGAGAAGAAGAGAGAAAGAAGGAGAGCGAAGAGACGAACGAGAGAGAAGCGACGTGATTCAGTGGCGCGCCGACGCTTTGTTTCGCCCTCGTAAATTTCGCGCGCAAGAGACGCGCGCTCCGGACGCGAGAATTTTCGCGACGCTGCGATGAGACGGCGCAGAGAGCGCAAGGGGGCAGCTGAGAGTTAGAGGCGAGATTTATCGTGTGCTATAGCGAGACGAGTAAGAGAGAGAGAGAGAGAAGACGAGCCTGACGCAAGATCGGCATTTTTTGAATGAGTCGAATTTTCGGCTGTGATTAACATTGAATTTCGTAGGTTGATTTATAGGCGAGCGAGCGAGCAAGGGATGATGAGTATAACGGAGGGTTCTCGTCGTGGTATTATCTTCAGGAATGTTATATTTTAAATCGGTCGCGAGGGCTGCTTTAAGTAACCCACGAGTTTAGAATTCGTAATGAATATTGAACTTTGAGGTACAGTATTGCGGTGAATAATTAAAGAGTCCGGAAGAGCTAAAATGGTTTGTTCTCGCGGACGATGCTGGAAACTATATAGGATTTTAAGAATAAAAAGGTTGGATATCGAGTTTTCCTGGATAATTAGCAAACTCGAAAGCAGCTACAGCACAGTTTCAGTTTAATTATAAAGCTTTTAAAGCAGCGCACTGATATACGCTCTGCGTTCTTGAATGATCGCTGACAAGTGATAAGACCGAGTAAATCCAAGAACGCTATCGAAATCGAGGCACACAATTCGTTCTTTCGTTCACAAATGAAGATCCATAAATCAAACGAAGCGATTCCACTCGATAAATTCGACGAATATAATACAAACAGTAATACTTTTTCCACACAGCATACAGATTTAAAATTCAGTCCCTCTTTTTCTTCGCGATTCGCTTCCACGTAATTTGAAACATTAGACGCGGACGCGGAAAATTCATTATCGATCACATACAGGCGCGCATACACACACACGAGCTTTATCGAAATGACAAATGAAATCGCAGCGCGGTTGAGCGTATACGAGGCACAAACACAACGGCGAGAAAGCCGCAAATCGAGCATACTCGACGCTCCCAAAGTCAATTGATATTATTAGATCGGCACCCCACTTGGAAGTCTGGAAAAAAGAAGGAGGCGTCCGCACCCCCTCCCACCCCCTCGAAAATTTCATTCCGACGAATTATCATGATTGAATCGGCCGCCGCTCGTCATCCACTTACGGCTGCCTCGGGAAATTCCGTTTTTTACCCTCCCTGCGGTACATATAGAGTGGGATGCGTGCGCGTGTTGGGCGATGGTAACGTAATTCGATCGTGTGTGTATAGAGACGCCCTCCCTTGCTATATATATGTGGCAATATATAAGATTCGCCGTGCGACGCTTTGGTTGGAACTTTTTGCTCTTGTGAGTGAGTGCAAGTGTTGGGTTAATTGATTATAGGGAGGCCGACAATCGGAATTATTATTATCGATGAAGCAATCGGCCAAGTGACACGATCAGTTAAGAAGGCAAGGCAGACTTCCGCGACGCATTTCTGGAAACTTTCTGAATCGATGATTTAATCGTTCGAAGTACTCTCGCCTTATATATTCAATCACGAAACTATATACACTCCCTCGTGTGTCTCTCTAATCATATTACGCTAGCAGTGTTTATTTATTTACGAACGCTCTCTCTTCATTCATGCGAACGCTTACCCATACAAACATTAAATATATTTCTATATATTGTTATCTCGGCACAGGTATACAACGCGACATTGCGACAATTATAGCCGATAACACGATGAAATTGTTTGTATATATATATGCATACGTAAGCGTGTATAATCTACGTCGCATCGTCTTATTATCGCGCGAATTTTCGATACACTCTTTCGGCGCTGCGGTGTATATATGTGAGGTACGCGCGCGCGAGCGAAGGCACGGGTGTAGTGCGGCCGCTGCGTTTACGGGCGCGAGCCGCAGGAGTGATTTATGCGCGGTCATGTCACGGCCAACTTGTTACAGTTACAACCCGCTAACTCAGCTGGCCGGTGGCGGCGGTGGCGGTGGCAGCGGTGGCCAGTCGACGTCTCGACCGGCTAGTTTGTTTGGTTTCGAAAACTTTGCCATTTTCTTCTTCGAGGTGTATATATATATATATATATATATATATAGGTATAGGGAAGAAAATTTTGGTTTAGATGTGGAAGATTCAGGTCGGATTGTTTCAAGGAGCGATGATTATATCGAATTGCAAATATTTGTTCATATTTAATTTTAGATGGACGTAGCAATTTGAGAAAGTCGAGAAATTGTTTGAAGGTACTGAAAGTTTGCTTTAATGGATGTTTGCATGCACTTTCGTAACACGCATATATCAAATTGAAGAAGAGAATAATATATTTATTTATTTTCAAGTTTAACATATATTTTAATTCTAATGGTGTGTATAATTTAGGTTCATCATTTTTAACATGTTAAAATATTTAGTGCTTCTATAATTCTAAAATAAAGCAAACGAGAAAAAAAAATTAAACGAGATGATAAAACTTTGTCAGTTTTTTTTATTTAAATATCGAGTATGGTTAAAAATAAATTTTTCTTTGCAGAAGAAATATAAAACATTAACTCGTCTTTGTTAGTTCTAATTGATAATTTCAACCGCAATATTGACAAAAAAGTTATCGACCAACTGTCATAATTGCGATACACTCCTTTTTATATTATTAAAAGTCTAACAAAGAATATTCGCGTTCTCGATACCAGCAGCTCTATCGAATATTCAATAAATTTTTCTGCTCTCTCGCTCTTCTCTTTTTTTTTTATTATCAAATCAAACACGATAAATGTAATTAATATTCAATAAAGATAAGTGCATGTTGACATAATCTGTTCGACTTCTCCCCCCTTCCTCCTTTGCCCCTCAAAAGAAAAATGAAGAAAAAAAACCGCGAAGAAAGAAGCTTCTCGATAATAAAAAGCAATGAGTGGCTAATTACGAAAAAATTAATTTCTCGGTTGAAAAGCGCTGATGAGTTGATTTCATAAACAGACTGTGGTCCAAGAGCGTAAATGGTTACCTGCTGCCGTGCTCCGCACCGGCAAAAATTCTCCTCTCGCTCTTTTTTTCTCTCTCTCTCTTTTCTTTATGGCTCCGGTAGTTCACCGCGACGGCAGCCGTCAGAGCAAATGCAAGTGATAAATCTTGCTTTGGCGCTCCTACAATATTATATTCTTTAATTAAAAATCAAGGTATAAAGATTACACGTCATAACAGCCGCCGGGGCGGCTTCCTCTGTGTCGCACCGCCGCGTCGCCGCTTGTTTGTTTTTCGGTTAACGTAACGAGAAACAATGAAAGCGATTGTACCTGGAGAGCGCAAGAGAGAGAAAGAGATCGAGTGAGGCGCACCGAGAGAAAGAGAGAGAGAGAGAGAGCCTTTGAGAGCTGGACGAAAAGTGCATGAGAAAAAAGGTATATACGAGAGTACAGAGGCTCTCATTACTTTCGGCCGACGAGGATATTGTTTCGCGTGCGTCTTACAGAGGCTGAGTATCTTGCGTAATGTAAGAAAAGCTTCTTTTGTTTAACGATAAAGTTCCGCACTGTACTTCTTTAGTTTATCGTCGGACTGTTGTTTTTTTTTCGTCGAATGACGAAATCACCAGTTGCCTTATATCATTTATGAATTTCTGATATAATTGTTCGTCATGCGGCCTAATGAGTTATTGTTAGAGGGAGATCGAGCATTGCAATAATTTATTACCATATGGTAATCGCTATCTTATCATGCAATGCACCAATAAAAATGAATTTCCCGGCAAAATCTCGAACCCACCCTTGTCTTTCTTCTTTCCTTATACGTCACTCTTATTATATCGAATCAATTCATTAACCTCATTTTCCACCCATAATTCTCTATTCTCAACGTATATAACCACCAACGAAACCTCACTGCCACCATATACACTCTTACAATATACATAATACGCGTGCGCGCACATAGTTACATCGCAAAAGAAGGCAGCCGGTGTTTATTGGCACGCGGTAGCTGTACATATATATATATATATATATATATATATATATGTATGCGTGCGCGCAAGAAAGAACCAACCAGCCAGTAAGCGAGTGGCACAGGAGAATGCACACATGCGCAAACGGCAGCAGCCTCCCTCACCCCGTTCGGCTCCGTACGCGCAGAAGCGAAGCGAGCGAGAGAGAGAGAGAGAGAGAACACAATCGCCGCGCGCATTTCACGGGCGGGCTTTCATGTTGCCGACACATAACGCGCTCGCGCGCGTGCGTTTCGCTTTCTCTCTCTCTCTCTACGTCGGTCCTTCGCGCGCACACACAGTAGTATATATAGTAGTGCACACTCGGCGATCGAACATAATGCGAATGTCAGTGCATGCAGATTGCTATTATAACGTACTCAAGATCGAAAGTCACGATGCGGTGGCGAGTATGTACTACTACTACTACTACTACGACGTACTATATACCCGCGCGAGGTAGGCAGGCAGGCACACAATCGTATTATGGGAAAACATTGCGAGCGGTAATTTGCGAATGAAAAGTAGTCATTAGCCATTAATGAGACGACAGAGTCCTGCCTATATATAGTATATAGTTCTCCCGTTTATCGCTTTTTGCAGTCGCTCTTTCTGCTGCCCCGTTGACTCGCGGAGCGACGTTTCTTTCGTAACATTGATAACGACCGCGTGAGCTACACACAGGCTCATAGCCATTAACTCATTACTCGCACGTTTATATCGGCGACGTTTACGGGCTCTGATAGGGCGTGGTATTCCCTTTCTTTTTTTTCTTTTCTTTATTTCTCTTTTTAATTATTAAAAGAAAACACGCGGCGTGATTAAAGGGCGCGACGAGTGTTGATCGGAAAGCTCGAAGCTTTATTTATTTTTTTTTCTTTCTATATATATATACGAGCAGCAAGCAGCAAGCAGCGGCGGCGACCGTTTGTATACAGCCGCGCGCGAAGCTAATCGAGGGTATCAGGCGCGCAACGGATCGATTAAGTTTTATCGCGGGGACTTTCTATTTTGATACAAGTCCCCGTGAGCGTGTCTGTATACATATACATATGCCGATAAAGTTGGCAAGAGAGAGAGGCCCGCGCGCCACGTGTTCTTATCGATTGCAACGAGGAATTATTTGAAAACACAAGCGTATACCGGCCACAGTCGCGTGTACTCCGCAAGCGCCGTCGTCGTCGACGTCGTCAACGAGGATAACGATCGACGCTATATAGATTCGCGATCTTTTCCCCACCGCTTCTTCTTCATACCTCTTATCTCGCTTACGCGCACATCCGCATGTACGTGCTCGATCTTTTTTTCCACAGCTCTTGTAATCATTATTCTTAGAAACGAGAAGAAGGATAAAAAAGATGATGACGACGGCGAGGATCCGCGCGATTTGAATGCGCGAAAAATCCCGCAGGATATTGAGAATCTATAGATGAGCGGTTGGAGCTGTAAATCACACACATATACATGTATGCTGCAAAATGATGAATTAATGCGACGAACGTTTGTTTGCGTATATATGTTGCGGGAAGAGCAGTTGCGTGTTTTGAAAGCTGAAAAAAGAATGGATGCAGTGGTGGAGTGCTACCGTATATCGTGTCGTTATTCTTTTTTTTTCTTTAATGCAAGCGCATAAATTTTTTACACCAATCGTCGCGGTCTCTTTCGCAGAGAAGCGATAATAATAATAATTAAAAAAAAATACGAAATGAATTTGTCGCCTGTATATAGTATATATATATAAGCAATAAAAGTGTAGTAGTACTTTTCGATTCTGGTACGGTAATGTACCAGCGTAGACGCGCGCTGTTTTCAAATTCATAGCGTGTTTCGGCTAATGCGATCTACGACAGCCATTACCGGTGGCTCGGCAAACAGGAGGGTCTCTCGCTCCCGTATATATATATGTGTGTCTGCGGGGAGAGAGAGAGAGAACTACCGCTGCATCTTCCCTCTCTCTCTCTCTCTCTAGCCTGGATTTTGGGGTCGCAAAGTGTGCTAGAGGGGGAGATCACTACGGGCACAATGGAAAGGGAGAAAACCGCTCTACACGCGTGTGTGTATGTGTGTGTGTGTAAGAGAGAGAAGCGAGTGGCCGAGCTGCCTCGTCATCTGGTGGTGACTTTTGTAAATATTGTTTAGACAGGCCCGGAACTCGGGAAAAGTGCCGGGAAGAGTGCAATATAAACGATGATGATGATGCGCTATAAGCTCATTTTCGGTCATTCGTATATTATGTGTGTTTTCGACGCGATAAAATCGGTATACCTTTCGAAAAGGATTTCGAATAAATTTTTGTGAATTCGCATAGAAAATTTCAATCTCTTATATAATAATTTTAAAATTCGATTTAATCAACGACCAAGTGAGAAAAAGTATGCTATCTCTATATATATATAGATATGCTAATCGAAGCCACACAACATTGCACGCGATATCACCACACGATCTCCGTGCGAAATCAAAACGCAGCGAAATAAAGAACCCCCTCTGAAAGCCTATTAAAAACCATTGGCCGAGCTCTCATGCGCAATCAAACAAGGTCCCCCACACATAACCTAAACCCTCTCAGAACATACGCTATATACCTATATCAAATACGACCAGAGGCGCGTGTGTGCATATATAGGCTCGTGCGTTTGAATAAAAATAAAGAAATCAAATTTACCGAGCGGGAAAAAAATAGCAAATAATCGACGACTATCGCCCGAAGCAATCCTATACACACGGTGCGGTATACACGAAGCGCATAATACGGCCCAAAGACAGATCTTTCAATAGCTGCAGCTCGCAGCCCCCATCGCACACGCGTGTGTATAGTAGCATACACCCCTTTTCCATCTCTCTCTCACTCGCGCGCTTGCTTGCTTGCTAGCTCTTTCAACCCTCTAAATACTGGTAATACTGATTACACAACCGCAGAGCCGACGAGAGAGAAAGAGAGACGATGACGTCGGCGGCAGAGCACGTGGCGAATGTCTGGACCCGTCACGCTCACACCGGCCAATTTGCGTTTCCGTAATTTCTGCCTCGACAATGGAAAGCACACACACACATATATATATATATACACATACGACCCCCCTGGCTTAATCCTGCGTACGCTCATACGTACGTACGTACATACGCATTGTGCATAGTAGTTTCTCGGTACGGACGCCCGCCCGCGCCTAGGGCCAATAATAGAAATTATACGGAATGGAGTGCGAACGCTGCCGAGCGCTTTCACACGCTTTCCCGAGCGATGTATATAGGGGAGCTGCCACTAAGGCATGTGAAAAGTGGCTCGCTTGCCCTTGCTCGTCATTTTCCATTGCGAGATGGATGCGTGTGTATATATATATATATGTACTCTCGTACATATACGAGTGTTTGAAAGGCTGCGCGGAAGATTGATGGATCTCGTGTTATATTGGTCCTCGGCTTTTAATTGTTTCCCCTCAATTCGTTCAGCCATCGGAAATTAGATTTCGATGCGCTAAGGGTAATGCTTCCTATTAAAGTACGACTATTGTAATGTTTTTCATGCGTGCGATGAGATTCGTGAAAAATGATGAATCTACGGTTGATATTGAATTTTTTAACGTAACGTTCGAGTACAGCAAGATAGAATCGATGAAATAATCGTTAAGAGGAGCTTTATGTTTCATGCAAATAAAGCCATAACCACGTGTTAACTCGGTTACAAAAAGTACCCGCATATACAACACACGCAGCCTCTCCTTCACTCTTTTTCTACCCCTCCGTCAAATTCAAATCTCGTGTAAATGGAAATCTCCATATTCATGTACATCCCTAACCGCATCGCGCGCATACGCACGCGGCTTCGAAATAAACGTGGCCCACAAGAGCCGCATAATCCAATTACGCGAGCCATCCGCGTAAAAAGCCCCTATCTCTCTCTCTCTCTCGTTCACACACCCCCTCACTTTTAGCCAGACCTCCCAAAGTGGTTGTCTAAAAATCAAACAGCACCATGGTGCATATAGCTATATCAGACGCACGGCGACCGGTATTCTGCATCGGCTCCAAAATCTCTCTCCCTCTCACTCACTCTCTTTTCCCGCCAAGAAAATTCGTCGTCCTTCCTGGTATATCGAAGCAGCAGCAACGTTTAACTCTCAGGACCCCGGGCCGGGAAAAGTCGACGGTAGGGAGGAGGGGGATAGAGATGCGCGGCCCGCTGCGGATTAGGACAATGGGCCAGCGCAGCAGGGGCCTTGGAAAATCCTTCCGAGAATTTTCTCTCTCTCTCTCTCTCTCTCTCTCCCTCTCACTCTCCTGTTTCCCGCGCGAGCCCGAGTGTAGTACAATGGGTGCGAGAAAGCCATGCGACTTCGAGAGGCAGCTTGTGGACCATACATATAGGGACCTATTCACGGAGGCATTACCGTTTTCGAAAATCGCTTTAGAGAAAGAGAGGAGGGACACAACGTTGCCGAGGATTGTAGGTTAGCGTCGGTCAAAAGTTGGTGCAGTAGGTCTCTCTCCCTCTCTCTCTCTCTCGATGTTGTACGCTGCAAGGGGAGAGAGAGAGCAAAATTTTTGGGAGCTGCAGGAAAAAGCGGTGTTGTGACGTCGCGATTGAAAGGGCCGCGTCGATACACAAACAGGACGTCCGGGGTGCGAGCGTGTATATGTAGACGCGTAGATCAGTCTTGATTTATGGACGCAAAAAAAAATTTAGAGAAGATTTAATTGCTTAGAAATAGCCGTGACGAATTCTTCTAATCGGATTTCGATCCGCTGTTTGACTTTCCGTACCACTCGTGACTTTTGTTATTTTCGATTGTTTTTGTCGACGAAAATAAACACTGCGGTTCTCCAATTGTTTTGTTACTATACAGACGCTATAAATTTCCATGTGACCCAAATAAACGATTTACCATAACATTCAATGATATTTTTTAATACTTATAAAGAACACTGTAACACGTCCACAACAGGTCATCTATTTAACGTACAACGCGCGCGTATATTTTTACATATTTATCGAAGCTCTTCACGTAAAATATAACATTTTTTCACGTAATAACGACGAGCGCACGATCCCGCATCCATCGACGCGTATTATATTTCCATAAAAACTCATCCACGAAATTGTTTAACCTCTAGACTGCAGGCAACTCTCTCTCTGTGTTAGAGCAAACACACACACACACACGTGTTGAAAAAAAAGCCCACCGTCCTCGATACATGACTCGCATAAACGAACGCGCGATCGAGTGGGTGCGCACGGGGGTTGAAAAAAAAAATTCCCCTAGTATAACAATAGCGTCGGCGGCAGCGTTCTGTCTTTCTCGCACGAGGTTTTAAAACGAAATCCGGGCAAAAACGGGGTAAGCTTACTCTTCCGCGTCGTGTCGCTTTTCACTGCGCACGCGAGTAAAAACGATCGTGCGACGGGGGGAGAGAGAGAGTGAGAGAGAACTCGCCCCATTGTTATCGTACGCGCATTTAGCTCGAAATTGTATTAACGAAATAAAGCTTAATGGCAGCGTCCGATTTCCGCCTAATGCCGTGCGGTGTCCCTATATGTACGGGGTGTAAGGCCTCTTTTTTGTTCTTTACGCAACAATGGTAGACGAATGGCGAATCATTGATATATATATATACACGAACGTTGGAAGCAAATTTTTATTTACAAGCTCAAAGAATTCCCGTTGTATTGCAGAGTTAGAAGTAAAATAATTAGAATCCATGAAGCGACAAAGTATCCAGCGATGTATAGAGAAGTAATTTCGTTATAGCGGCAACACTGTACTGTCATTCTGTATATATATATAATGTATAGGCATGTATGGATGGGCATCGTGCATGAGGAGGAAACCACGCGCAGAGAATACAAGCGAAGCGCTCGATTCTTTATTTAAACTGGAGTAGTGCGCGAGAGAGCAGAGCAGAAGAGAGAAAGAGAGGGAGAACGAGAGAGAAGAGCTGAATGCCCGGAGACGGATTAAAAGCGCGCGCGGAGGAGAAAAGAGTGCGCGTATACGCAGAAAGCGAAAGGGGACCGGGTACCACTCGCGCGACAACGAAGACAGAGAGAGAACGCGAACGAGAGAGAGAGAGAGAGAAAAGGGGAGAGATCGCGAGGGAAAAATGAGGGGAAAGGCACGGGACTGGAGAGGATCATTTGAATGAGTAATACTACACCTCGCGTACACCCACCCACACTTCTATGAAGCTCTCTCATGCAGCAGCCAGAAAGAGAGAGAGAGAAGAGCTTTGTTTGATACGGCGCATTGTGCTCTCCGCCACCGGTTCACTTTATACTTATGCTACGTTTTCTCTCTCTCTCCCTCTCTGCTTTGCTTTTTCGAGCTAGGCCCAACTCACGCGGTATACAGGCGCGCGCGCGCAGCTTCGCTCCCTCTATACCTGTGCAACTGCTGAAAATTGTATTATAATGCGCACGACAATGAGGGAGCGGTCCGTTCGAGTTGCCTTATGCCAATCTTTCCCGGGCGGGGGCGGTTATGATTTCAATGCGCACGAGTTCCTTTAGGGGCCTTATACATATATATATATACGTACACATGTACACATGTATATATACATATATATATATATATATACAGCGCTCGATTTCATTCGTTATATTGTTGCCATTACTGCGCCCGCGGCTATTATTGTCGTTCCATCCTCGCGTTACGATTGTTCGACGCGTAGTACGCGTGCGGAGTAGTCATGGTAGTATATAGTAACAGCAGCAGCAGCAGCAGTACTGGATTCATTTGCGACTGGCCATTGTGCGGGCTAATGAGATTATTGAGAGGTTTGAAAAGTTTCTCCATTGAATATTAAAACGGGATAAATACTTCGGTTGAGTGTAATAATAATAATAATAATAATAATGCACACATGTTTTAATGAAGTTTGTATAAGAATAGTTATATTTAGAAATCTACATAGTGTCAGCGAACATTTATATAAACTTTGTATATACATAAATTAAACTAACGAATTCATTACCAGAGTTTTCAGCAGTCTCGCGTACAAATACTATACATGGTCGGCGATGTATAGAAACGCCGGCTATATATATATATATATATAGCGCCTCCGCGGCGGGAGAGTAGCGTCGTGTCCTCGCGATAAGACACAGGGACTCCCATGCGCCAGGATACACCGCCTGGCATATGCACAAACGTGTATATATATATATACACACGTGGGTTATATGCGAAGATAGCGCGAGTAAGAGAGGGAATTTCTCTATCTCGACTCTCTTGCCGATGTTTATCCCACTGTATAGGGCGCGGGGAAGAAGAAGTTTGGCCGGTCTCTCTCTTACTCTTGTCTCTGTCTCTCCTTCGCTCGTGGCCCGTTATCGGCCGATTGTTCTTTTACAAGGCCTGTTTTATGACCACGCGGCCGGCGAGAAACAAGCGCGTTTGCTAACAGATTTGTTTTCACGGAAATGACGTTTATGGACTTCCATCCGTGGCGATGATGATCGTCTCTTTTGTGAAGAAGAAAAAAAAAATACTGTGTTACTGTTTCGTTTGTTGTCGAGAAGAGGAGATTATGGGGAAAATATTTGCTTTGGAATGGCAGATGTTATATCGGGTTTGGATTGTTCTATATATACGTCGTGAATGTGATTCGGAGGAATTTTGTTCAAACTTTGATTTCATGATCCGAATCTGGTTCACACAAAACTGTGTCTAATTTAACCATCTGTATATTAAAATAATTTGTAACGCATTCTTGTGATTAAAGTAATAAATCTAATTAGAATTTTTAATTTAACGCTCTTGTATCACACACTGTCTTTCTATTTCCCATCGCCACAATCGAATAATCCTATCCTTCTGATTCTCAAATTACAGCTCGCATTGTGTACGTGAAAAGGCGGGTACATATAGCGCGAGAAATTTTGGAAAAAAGAAGACGCATTCCCCGGAAAAATCGGTTTTTATATCTTACGAGATCGCTCGGTGGCCTAATTATAAAAAAATTTATGGAGGCCTTTAGCAGTCGCGACCCCTCTAAATCAAGATAATCGACTTTGGCTGTCTCGAGATAATCATCATTACCGTCTCACCTCAGGAGAACCTCACACGCAGCGCATATATACTCGGGAAAGAGAGCCGCACACTCGCGCGCGAGAACATCAAAGGAAAATTATAGAAAATCCAAAGCGAAATGGGGTGGTGTATGGTGCAGTCTAACAGAGAAAGAAAGAGAGAGTTTAGTCTTCTCTCTCTCTCCCACTCGAGATCCGGACTGATGTATGGCCGATTTTTCTGGAGTAGCTGTTGCTGCAGCAGTGGACCCTTTTACCGGAGAAAAGAGAGAAGAGGAGAGAGAGAGCAGGAATATCGGCTCTTCTCTCACATGGAAAGGGATGCCACTGTGGAGGCAGGTACACCTCTCGCTTGCTCTCTGCATCCCTCGACTTCACAATGCCACCGAATGCCCCGACCTTTTTTGAATTGTCGTTGGGACGACTGCGACGTTGCCACTTTTACTAAGTCCCGCACGTGGTTTATTTTATTCTATAAATTCGTTCTTCTCAGGCTTCGAGATTTGAAATGAACAAGTAAATATTTAGAATGTAGATGTCTATTAATATTTATCTAACGTGATTAAAATTCATTCTCTTTCTAGTATAATCCTCCATTCCACCTGATACTTTTTTGTTTCTCACAAAAGAAGCGATTTAATTTAATTTTTCATAATTAGATAATCAATTTCAAAGGAAGCGAGATATAATCAAAGAATTCGTTATCGGTGCGATGTGATCTCAATCGCCGAAGAATCGAAAAATTATTCAAATGTATTCGGTTACTTAACAAAAAACAGAGGCACAACTTCAAATTCGTACCTAATTAAGAAAAACCTTAACGAAGATAAGACAATCGAGTTGCCCGCGTGAACGTATTTACAAAACAAAGAAAAACACGCCACGCTATTCTTATTAAAAAAAATCTTCTATACTTCCCGCGCTGTATAGAAGCAAAGTCTCGGCGCATAAATCGTTCTCTCTGGGCGTTAAGAGTAACGAAAAGCCCTATACCCGAAGACGCATTGCCGCGCGTCGCGAGGCCTTGGGGACGCCCGAATTCCCGAGCCCCCGCGTATATCCGTTAAATATTCAGACGCCTAATAAAATATTCTTCTCCGTCGTCGCGGTAGCTCGCGCAAAATAAAGAGAAAAAGTGAGGAGAGACGCCTTGCGCGCGCGTCTGTGTGTTTTGAAATGAAAATACAATTCTTTATCGGCAATAATACCGGATTATGTCGCAGCGAGACAGAAAGAAAGACGGAGACCGAGAGATACACTTTTAAATACTGCATGAGCAGATTGAATTGATATTCCGATCGGCTTCTCTCTCTCGGACGTTTCGGAGAGTGGACGACAAGTCGGTCGGGCACGAGTCGCCGGCTACCGCTCGGTGACCGATAACGTATCTTCATTAAGAGAGATTGGCTTTTATTTCCTTGTTGATGAAACACGTCGGAACACTGGTGCAATCGATTCGATAATTGAATCAACGCCCGTGTCATATTAAATTAAAATTTGAGTGCATCCGAAGGGAGAGAGAATGCAGAAGCGTAGGGAGAAAAAAAGTGTATACGTGAATGTAAATGTATATATATATCGAGTAGAGAATATATTGCAATCGGTGAAAACTTGATAACGAAAGTATATAGCTGTGCTCCCTTTTTACACGAGGCATCTTTTTTCGGTAATTTCACGGGGAATCAATAAAAATTATCGAGCGCTCGCGATAAGTATATATGTATATAGAGGTAGGGAGCGTTTTGATGCCTCGGTTTTTATTACCGGTGATATTACAGCGTTGTAATTTTTTACTCTGTATGCTTTTATATTACTTTTATGGGGGAATACTGTCTTATTGATATTGGACTTTTAAAAATATTCCCCCTTTTTATTTCCTCATTTGGGAGTGGCTACATAAAGCTTTATCAATTACGCGGATATTGCGTAAACGTTTGAATTCCGGTTACGAAAATTTTTTACTTCAACGTCCAAAATCTTCCTTTCCGCTTGCACCACTCATCTTCAAAACGAGTTACACTCATCACAGTCGTGTAAACTTGAAACTTTTACCGTGTAACTAACTTATTTCTCTCGAAATAGTTTTCTCGAAAATAATAATAGCCGCGGTTCTCGAATGATCGCGCAATAATATAAGACGAGAAGGAGACAAAGTCGCTCTGCTCCAGAAAGTCTTCTATATTTACAAGACAGAAGTTAAGCATAGCCAATATAAAGCAAGAAAAATGAAAGAAAGAGAGATAGTATGTAGAGGGCGAAAGACATATATTCGTATATATCGGTCTAAAATTGTTGGCAAAGATAATAAACTCGGCATCTCGCGCATGCGGCCCCTCAATACTCAGCTGCCACACGCTCTAACGCGCTCGCGCGCGTACAACTGCGAGCATAAGCGTTTTCAGATCACTCGTGTCGTGTGCGCGTATACGCGGTATATAGGGGAGAGGGACGCAACGGTCTCGGCCAGAAAGCTCAAGAGAAAGAGCGAGAAAGAGAGTATGTATACGTGTGTGTGCGTGTGTGTGTGTGAGCGAGAAAGAGACGCGGCGAGTCAGCGTGGTTATTTTAATAACGTTATAATAAGACGTCGGGGATTGATGCTAAACTATTTGCTGGCAACAAGCTCCAAAGCGCCTCGCGCGAACATCCCAAGTTACGGCTCTTCGCTCGCGCCTGTGCTCTCTGTGAGCTTCACTCGGGCGATATTCTCTCTCTTTCTCTCTCTCTCTCTTTCTCTCGCGCGCTCGTACGTATACACACATACATACGCGAGGCGTGTGAGAGCGACGACTTTCGTCTTTTGAGACGTCTAGATCTAAGGCTCGTCACCTAAGAGTCATTAACATACCAGCTCTTGAGAGCTGCCGACGCCGCCACAACTCGCTGCTCCCCCTCGACTCGCCTGATTCTCCTGTTTTCTTCATCGCTTCTTACGCTCGTGCGTGCGAGAGAGAGAGAGAGAGAGAGAGAGTGTCTTACGATAAAATTAAACGGCATTTTTCGAAACTTACATCATATTTTATTTTCAACAATGTGCCGACCAAGCCTGTACGCGAGCTAACATTCTTCCTGACTTCGACTGGGCATATAGGTTTCTATACGGCTCTTATGATCATTTCGTTCTTGAATGACTTTAATTTCATGCTGCTTGATAGTGCAAAGTAGCTTTTCACTTCAAAACCACAGAGTACTACAGACGAGCCACGTGTAATCCAAAACTCGTTATTAATTATATAAACACACTGAATTAGATCAAAGACAGTATAGTAGTGGCACAGCATATATAAGTCCGCTGCCTCGAAACAAAATTAATTCTAAAATACATATCTACATCGGCTAATTATTCAAGGTTATACAAGTTGACGACGCTCCCAAGCCAGTTCCAATTGCGCTCCTCACGTCGTAGAAAATTAATTTTCCTCATTCAGAAAGTCCCATCATGTGTGTGTGTGTGTACATATATATAATACGCGACAACAATGTGGCTATATCAACGAGGCCGCGAATCATGTAGCATGAAACATCGTATATTTTTTAATGGCCGCATATGCTGCAGCATTCGGTCTCTCATGTATATATATATACGTATGTATATGTATACACAGAGACACTCCGCGCTTGTATACATACGAGCGATTCCGTCCGGCAAATAAACGTCAGCAACTCGATTAATCGGACACTAAACGGAATCTCCCCCCAATAAATCAGACAAAGAGAGAGAGAGAGAGCGCGAGGCGCGAAGAAAGCCGACCTCTCTCTCTTACTCCCTCTTGCGAGAGTGGCAAATGAGCCGAATTAAGAGCCCCTCTCACTCTCATTCAGCTTATATACGCGTGTGTATGTATTATATATACATACGCACGCGGGCGTCGCGCGCTCTCGATTTTAAAGCTCGCTACGATCTCGCGACGCGAATGATCGTAGCAACTGTATACGCATATATACATATATACGCCTATATAGCGTATATATACGCGTAGCTCGATGACTTTACGGGCATCGATGCTCGTTCGCCGTGATTTACAGCGCTCCTAACCTTCGGCCGCTGCCGTACGTCGTCGCGCTGTGCAGCCCCCGTCGACATTGTTTCGCGCACTCTACTCTCTCGCCTTGTATTATAAGAGACCGAGTGAGAGAGAGAGCGCATCGTATCGCGCGCGAACCGTATTACACTCTCTCTTTCACTCGTATATATACATATATATACACACTCGAAGAAGAACCGAGAGACCTCGACCTTGGTCGCTCTCGATTCCACTCACGATTCGTTCGGCTGTCCGCTGCTGCTGCTGTTGGCGCGGGTAACCCTTGCGCGTTTTAGGTAGCTCTCTCTATATATACGAGTTTTTTGTGTATGTATGGGTGAGTGATTTTTCGTTTTTCGGGTATAGCCCGATGGATCAAGGATATACAAGCGCACGTTTGCGAATTCCGGATTCGGATGGTTTAAATATGCACGCTGGCCATGATGAGAGCGAAAGATTTATGATGCCGGGTAACCCGAGTCTAGTGCGGGATATATAGGCTGTTGCCATTTCTTCGTATTCCGCTTCTTTGGAAATATATTGTGCAATAAAATTTTATTAAATGTACTAGGTTTCGGTAGCCGATTGCCCGAGATAAAAGGTTTATTAGAGTATAAATTAATTGGCCGTATATAGATTTGTCAAGCGACATATATACTGTACACGATCTGGTTACATAATGATTTGTAGGATATCTTGTATAAACGTTCTTTTATTGTATACATATTTATTACTGACAAATTAAAGAAGGTATAATTTGACTTCAGTTTTGACAACCCGAAAAACTTTCCACGGCTCAAATTTCTAATTATACAACCCACCATAAACCCTTTGTCAGCTATAAAACAACCCCCTACAAACATTGCAACCTCTTCCTTCCTCAAGCTGTGTGCACGAGCAAACCATAATTCGCTGACATCTCACTCGTGTCACCCGGTATATAACGCTCGGTGAACGGAGGATGATGACACTCGCGAGCGAGCGAGCGCGGCAGTCGAGAGAGGGCCGTCGAGAGATATTTTTACGTCGAAGTGGAGCGACACGCCGAGAGCAACAGAGACGGTTGCTCTCGCGCTATAAGCTCGCTCGCTCGCTCGCTCGTCTCGCTTCAAGTGCGAATCGTTCGCCACGCCAGTAAAACCGAAAGCCTCATAACGCGGCCGAACGCCGGCCACCCGGCGACTTTTTCCTTCTATCTATATATCGAAAAGAGATGCGCGGGCCAAGAGCGCGGGCGCCCACACGGCCTCGTTAATATTTACTGTGGGGAGAGGAGGGGGGAGGGGGACAGAGAATTAAAGCGCGAGAGAAATGAAGCGCATTTATCGTCGAATCGTGACTTGCTGTATGAACGAAAGTACGAGTGGGTGGAACGAGAAGATTTTCCAGTTTAGTTTTGGAAATTAAGAATGACATAGTATTGAACTCGAAGAGTAACTAGCTGGGGTTTCAAATGATTATAAGGTCTCTTAAAAGCATGCGTGGCTTTCATTACTCCCATTCCTTAGTCATCGCCCTTTTTCTTCAGAGAAAGCTTCTGGCATGCCATCGACCAACGTATAATAAAAAAAACAAAACATCAAAATTCGCAAAAGCCCACGTGAAATTCATCCGCAATTCAGTTCGCGCTCATAGTACCGGTCTTTCGAAAGAGAGCAAAGGCGCCTCCTCCTCTTCCCCGAGTCGGTGTAAGATGGAATAGATGTTGTTTTGTAGTGCCGGAATAGATATTGGTGGTGGCTGGCGCGGAGACAGGGAAGTGCCACTATTTCTGACGAGCGTGGAGCTTCTCCTCTCCTCCTCGTCTTCGTCGTCGGCGTAGTCGTCGTCGTAGTCGTCTTCTCTCTCTCTCTCTCTCTCTCTGTTCTGCGCACCCTCCCTTTCGTAAAGCAAGAGAGAAAGAGAGAGAGAGTTTCCAAGCGTGCACACACACACACGTTAATAGAGGACAGACGCCGAAGCCAGGAATAACCGTCAAGATGTCACACTTTCCATATAGACGTCGCGCTTGGACTCTGTTGCCCGATAACCTGTCCCGAGGAGGAGAAGGAGGAGCACACCAGCTACGTGTGAGCCTTTGAACATCGACAGTACCGACAAATTGCTCAGTTTAGACCTTGCGGAATGGCCGCACACGCGTGCACGTACACCCGCGTGTGGCTTACATCATGTATAGCTCTGAAGTTTTTGAAGATGACTCGCTTTTGGCGAATATAGCTTTTCGAAGTGGTTGAGAAATGAAGAGAGAAGATATCTCTCAGTGTTGCCGACTTAGTTGCAACATGTTAGCTAATGGTTACAATAGCGTTTTGTGCATATATAATTACTCGGTACTCTGTACCACTTTAGAATTCGCGCAACAATATACAATTAAGTCTCCGCTGAAACCCTCGATATAAAGCGAGAATTAAACTATATCTTCATCCCTAGAATGCTAGTGAATGCTATCTTTCTCTACCTTACGACTACAGAGACGCTAATAAGAGCCACAAATTAAAGCAGCTGCGCTCTGATCTTTATCGTGCAAACATCTCAAATGCAGCGCGACGAGGAACGCGGCCTGATGATAAACTATCGGAATAAAGTCTCTGCACTGTATACGTCTGTCTCTCTACAACGACGAATATTCGTATAGCTCGCGCCCGCGCAGCTCTATATGCCGCGGCCAAGAATGCCGTGAAAAACGAGAGCGTATCAAAAGACAATTTTGTCACATTGACGCGAGCGAGCCAAGCGAGCGCAGCGACCAAGTAACGTTCGTCTATAAAACAACGAGCTAATTGCCAAAGCGCATAGAGCCGTTGTTGCGTCTGCTACAGTAGCGCGCGCGCCACGCGAGAGGGAGGGAACAAGCGCGAGTTTAAACTTAGCTTAGTATAGCCGTCTCTATAGAGAGGAATAGAGGGATGTGTGTATATATCTATGTGTGTGTGTATCATCGACGTCGCAATTTGTATACGAAGATTATTACGCAGGCTTGGAATTTGGTTGACAGCTGGTATATATTGATTTTAAAATTAATAGTCGATTTTATAAAAATTAAAAATCGTTGGATCTCAAAACGATTGAGTAAACAAAGAAATGCTATATAACGCGATTGAATGTGAGAAGACGCGAGCAAACAAACAAAATAAAAAGGTCCACGAATATGCTTACGCATCGTCGACTGAATGAAAAACGTATAATCAAAGACAATGAGACATAGGCGATTCAAAAGAAAGGACGATATATGCAAAACGGAGGAATTCGTGGAAAGAAAAAAACAAAAAGCGAGGCGTATACGTGTATATATGCATAAGAGAGCAAGAGGAAAAGAAAGACGAAGAGATCGCACACGAGAGAGAGAAAGAGGCGAATAAGCACACGTGGGTGTCGAAACAGGCGAAGCAGTAGGTGCCGGTAGCTCGGCACTCTTTCTCTCTCTTTCTCTCTCTTGCTCGTATACTAAATGCGACGCGGCGATGACGTGGGTTTGATGAATGCCAGTCTGGTTATCGACGTGTGTGTACCGTGTATATAGGAATCGACTTCATAAATTTCGTCCCCGACAGAGTGAGTGAGAGAGCACTACTCTATAGCAGCAGTGCGCGCGAATCGGGGTCATTATCATAGAGTCTCGTGTAGGCATCACACACGCGTTTACTTATACATATATATATACATATACCTGTACACATATGCACGAGAAACCGAAGGAGCGGTGAGTTCCCACATCGCAATATGCAGAGTGCGAGAGAGAGAGGAGAGCACGATGATTTAAATGCGCACAATGAGACGTCCTGCACGCGCGTCGTCGTCGTCGTCGTCGTCGTCGACATGCAAAATCAATAACTACGCCGTCGTGTCGCGCGCGTCTTCCCGACGGTGGCGGCCAACGTCTCCTGTATAATACAAGCGAGGAGAGGACGAGAGAGAATGGCTTTCGGCTTGGAGTAGGAAATATTCCAGATCCGCGCCGATAAGGAACAGGTTCACATGCGACAACGGGCCACTACTATATATATATATACTATACTACCTGGCTATATACACCACTATACGTGTATATAATATACCCTGGGACGTTTTTCCGTCGCGCTCGTCGTTGGTCATTACGCGAGGCGAAAAAAATGTGGATATTATATATCTTTTTAGTATTCCACACGCGTATCGGCACAAAGTGCGAGCGTAAATTACTTAGACGTAACGCGTGCGACCTAATGTACTTGTAATTTCACGTAAAAGCAGGCTCGAGGCAGTCGAAATTGAAATGTTGCGGCCTAGAGAGAGGACAGAGAAAGCACCGACAAACGGAATGGGAAGAAAAACTGGTTCACGCGTTTGTCAATTTGGATGCATGAGGATATATATACATGAGAAACTATATACGTGATCCTCGGTATAGAATACTCGATGCACGTCGCACGGACGCAATAACATATCACAGTTAAGTTGGCACTATGCAGTATATAGAGGTAGTCAGATAAGTCAAATTTACAACTCAAATCGTTCACCTCTCTTTCTCCTCTCGCGTATGCATGCATCCACGTGCGGACGGGCGCGCACTAAAGACACTTTACTCGTACTGTGCCGAGTGAGCTGCGCGCGCGCGCGCGTTCACGAACAAGACGACGACGAAGACGACGCGAAGAGAGAAAGAGAGAAAAAAAAGGAACAACGATACCGCTGAATCACGTCGTCGCGTACACGGCATTGGAAGCGGAACGTCGATTCGCTCGCTCGTCGCGCGGCGTTGTTTTCCCTTTTTTTTCTCTTTATTTCTCTCTGTCTTCTCTCTCTCTCTCTGTTCTCCTCCTCTTTCTCTCCTTTCGTCGGGATAGGCCTAACTCTTGCTCATATGACAAGGCGCGAGAGACAGGGACGTGTCGTTACTTCGGCGAGCACGTTGGCACACCTGCCCGTCGCATTCCTGCTAACCTAGGCGCGAGCGCACGACTTGCGCGTGTACGTGTATTACAGGCGACGGCAACGACGACGACGACGACGACGGCTATATAACACAACGAAGACGGTACCACGAGAAGCGGAGGGCGTTCGCGGATCCGTGCTGAACTCGTGTCTCGACCCCGTTTTCTCATTGTTGGTCCGTATATGTGTGCATGTCTCTTTCACTCGTATGGCTCGCGAGGGAAAGAAGGAGAAGCGTTGAGTGAATTGGCTACGAGCGTGCCTAATGCTTTTCCCTGACAATTATATGAATAAGCTATTAATGTACGTCGCGTTTACTGTTCTAACTGTGATTCCCCTTTAAAATTAAGTCTTATATATAATTATTCACAAGGTATTCTACATATGAATAGTAATAATAGATGGTAAACACGAAATTCGACGACACACATTAGTACGGTTTATATTCCATCAATCCCGTCTTCGTCAACTATGGCTCATTAAAAATTTTTTTGTCCTCCCCGCGATGCATATATAAACATGCCGATCCTTCTTTTGCTCCAACGATACGAGATCCGAGATCACTGATGGATGACGGCTAATGGAGCAAAGTGTAGAATGGTAAAACCGGCGAGCTTCTTTCAATTTCGTCGCTTCTTTCTCGTCGACCTACAACCGTATATATTTGCTTGCCGCGCGCGAGCTTATATATGTATATACATATACTACACACCGCAGATCTCTCAGCATTGTCATCGCAGATAACATTCTCCCATCCAACGCGAGAGAGCGAACCTTCCGCACTTATAAACCTTTCGTCTCTCGCAACGAAAGAGAGAGAGGAGACGCGACAATGACCACCCAGGCGCTATCTCCGAATGACAAATGCAACTCGGTCCCCTTGCGTGCTCTTGCTGGCGCGTTACTGCAGCAGCAGCTCAGGATCTGTCTACCTTTCAACTGCTCCTCCTCTCGCTTTTTTTCGCTATCGGTGAGCGAGGGGTGTTGAGAGCTGTCGTCATCGTCGTCGTTGTTGTTGTCGTGCTGCTGTGTCTCGAAGACAGAGACCGAGGAAGAAAAAGAGTATAGGGAAAGGCGCCACACGCGCCAGTCTTCTTTCTGATACCGCCCGCGTAAGTATGTGCGTGTGTGTGTGTGTGTCGTCAGAGCGCGAAAATGCGCTCGCGGACCAGACCGCGCATAGTGACTGATCCTCTCAACGACGTGTCGTTTCGTTTGTCTCGCTCTCTCGCTCTCTTTCGTGCTGTCTCTCGGTCTCGGGAGAGAGTAAGAGAGACAGAGCTTGGTAGCCACTGATTACTATCTCGTCGCGTGCACGGCGTGTGCAGTACATAACCATATCCCCGTGCGGCTCATTCTCATTGCAATTTAGCAGTGCTTCTTCGCGAGTGAAGCTCTTGATCCACGAAATTTTGGGATGTCGCGATTCTTCCTCTTTCTTTTCGGCGTCCCGACTGATGGTGCTCGAGATAACGTCCGGTTATAATTAGAGTAAAAGGCGTATACGAGTGACGTGGTTAGTGTAGCGCGGCATTTTAAAGCTCGAGGAAGTAAATAAGGGGGAAAACGACGACGGTACGAGATTCGCGAGTGCTTTTATCAAGTTGAGCAAAATTTTATGGTTATGGTCTGAAGTGACTGGGATTTTGTTTTCTTTTCGTTTCCTTTAAATTTACGTAATTGCCAGATTTTTTTCATCAGTCGTGAATTAAAGGCAAACAATTTTTGTTTCAAATATATACACTGATACATCAGAATAAACGACTTTCAAGTTGAGACGGTACGCGGAATATACAGATATAGAACTCTTGTTTTTACACGCCGAAAATAGACAGCGAGTATTAATACCAGGCGAAATCAAAATACGTATACGAAATCCGACTTATCTCGTTTTTTTTCTCCTTTTCGTCAAAAGTGCAACGGCCGATCGTTTCTTGCTGCACGCTCTTCATCTCCTTCTCTCAATGTGTTTCTCTCCGACCAAGAGAGAGAGAGAGAAAGAGAGAGAGAGGCTCGACAGGTCGGAGACACATCGGTCGACGTAAAAGCTGTCCGAAATTAACGGGTTAACCCGCGTACGTTCGCGCAGCAGCGGTCGTTAAATTTAGATGGCCGCGCGCGTGCGCGCTTGGAAAAGGTGCGCGTGAGCGCAAGGGAAAGCGAGAGAGGGAGAGAGAGAGACATACACACACGCGGACGAAGAAGAAGAAAGAGAGAAAAAGAAGTAAAAGAAAAACGAGGAGGAGACGAGAAGGAGGAGAAAAAAATTCTCTCTCGTGCGCCGCGCGAGAGATACTCGCACGGTTCTCTGCCTCGTAAAATCACAGGCCCCAATCCAAGAACGGAGACGCGGCGGCGCTCACGAGGGTAATAAGAAATGAACGGGCGAATTGTCGGTCTAACCGAATTTTCTATTTACAAAGCGTATCTCCCGATTGTTTTTCTTTTTCTTTTTTTATGATACTATACGCTTCATCTTATTTCAATTCTTAAGCATATAATCGTTTTCGAAGCTTCTATGCAATTATATAAGTGGACAAATCTTTATATTGTGTGTTTTACGCGCGATTTGCAAATTGCGAATGATCCTAGTAGCGAAGGGTGAAATTTGTATTTTACTATTCCACATTACGAGGAAGAGAAAGAGGTGCCACACGCTCGTATCAGAAGGGGGAAGAAAGTTCTCTCGTTTTACTGCCACGGAATCGAGAGTAGATCCCTACGTTCTAGCACCCCGGAAGTCGTAGGAATTTCGGGTTCCCGCTCGGTTTGCCGAGACACATCCGGTCGTAACAATCCCTATACGCACGCTTAAGTGTCGATCTTCACTTGTACACCCTATATATACCCCCTTACTTCACCTCTTCATCACGACTCGGAATTTTTTACTCTAAAAAATCAAATCAACACTTTTAGAGCTTAATTCAAACAGTCAACTAACTCGAATTAACAAAAACAGAACCTCATATTTCTAATAAAATATTTCTACAACCAAACTAAATTCGCAGACCGTGTTAACCCAAACCAGTATATATATATATATACATTAGCCTCTAATCCTTACAATCGCTCCAGCGCGTTTCATTTCGCCTCCTGCCTGCCACAGCTCGCATAATCTCAACCCGTAGCGGCGCGGGTGTCGCCGCAAAGCCGAAACTCCCTCTGCATATCGACAATGCATATATACGCGCGCGAGAACCAACCGCTCGCTAAGGATCGGCATTCGTATACATATACCCCCTTCCTATCCGTAATCCTCTAATAGGATTTATAAGCGCGAGCTCAATTACCTTCAGTCAAGTAATGCGCGCCCCTCGCCGTAATTTCCGCTAGGAGGAGGAGGAGGAGGAGGTGGCTCGGGATATATATCGAGTAGCCCATCGTGGATTAGCGATTATTGCGCGAGTAGGGTGGTATAGATGAGGGGAGTGGGTTCGAATATGCGTATATGAGTGACGATATATAATGTAGGTCAACATGGTTTTCTAGGACGCATTCTTTTTTTTTTAAGGACGTCACGTTGGATGTATATATATGCGTGTGTGTGCACTTTGTAGGGGATTTTATGAACGATGATAAGAGTAAAAAGCTCGGGACGGAATTCACTTAAGTCCGCGCGAGCCAGAAGATCTGGAGACTCGGCCAAATGAACCTTAAATTTGGCATCGACTGGATTTATCGGCGGGGAAATAATTTTTTGGCCCTCCGGCTGGGCGCACTAAAAGATAACTCTACCCCGGCGAGGTTTCAACCTAAAGAAGCCGATCGACTGTTGGGTCTAAAAAGCATATCGTATTTATGTACACGCAGCTCACGCTGCTGTTGCTTCGGTATATAGACTTGCACTTTCAGACGCTTCACTCGCACGCGGGCTTTTTCGCTTAGGCCACACATATTTCTCCCACTACCATTCTCTCTCTCTTTCTCATCGCGGACCCCTCTGGCGCAATAACGATAAAGTCCGACGAGATTCGTCTTTGCAGGCGGCTCACGTAGCGTCACTTTTTTCGCGATCGTACATCTGAGTGGCGGCGACTGCGGTGGCGGTATGGAAGAGCGTATATATATATATATACACGAACAAAAATACTTGGCTGAATAGTCCTCTTCGCACCTCGTGCGCGACCTCCGACGACTATAGTCTTTTTTCTACACAGGGACTATATACCTTTTAGGTCGTGCGGTTGCTCTCGCTTTCTCGCGTATGTGTGTACGAGAGTCCACGTTATCGTAAAAAACACTTTCAGCGTAACTTGATATATTTAAGTTTGCCCGGAATGGACCGTGGGCGCGCACTTAAACTCGAATAAACGTGAGACGGCCGGGATTATTATATCCTCGTGAATGTGTGTGGTGATGATACCGAATCGATGTATAAAGTAGTCGTTATACACGCAATTTTATCTTTTTATAAAAACTATATAATTTCGTTATAATTATTTAACCATATATATATAACGCGAAACGAATCAACTTTCATTTGTTAAAAATATAATGTGCACTTTCTCGGTGCAATGTGTAACTGTAACATTTTAATTAAATCTGGACCACCTCTACGACCAGAGCTATATAAGCCCGCTAACAATCAAAACAACTCATCCTCTCGAAGAGCCTTTACTCTTTCACGGTCAAACGAAGTACCACTACCGTGCGATACAGTCTCTCTCCCTCCCTTTCAAACCCATCAACTCTCCATCCTCGCTTCTACTTTTTTCACGCACACACACACACATATATATATCTATCCCTTGTCCTTCCATCGCATCGTGGGTTGTATCGCAGTGCGTCGCTGCAAAAATGCAGAGATTCGCGCGAAGGATAACACGCGCGTACCCGTACTGGAATGTGCGCGCGTTTTCGAATCTCACACGAAAAGTCCACACGACGAACCGAAGAAACCGATCTCTCCATAAGAGTGTAGTAAAAAAAAAAGAAGGAGGAGGAGGAGGAGAAGAAGGAACCAGAGAAACTTCATCGACGCTCGATTCCAAACGAAGCGCGTGCGCGAAGTTAGAGTCTGGTATAAATAAGCAGAAAAAAAGGAGGACACGAATAGTAGAAAAATAAAAGAGAAGGGAGAGGGAGAAAGAGAGAAGGACTCATATATCCCTCGCACTCCCTCTAAGGGCAGCGTTGCTGCTGCTGCTGTTGCACTCCTGAAAAGCGACTCCTTCTTCCTTCTCTCCCCGCCGTATATACGCGCGTGTGCCTGTGCGCGCGCCTTTCATGCGAGCCGGCCCGTTAATCCTCGGCGCGCTCGCGCGCAGATCCCGCGAGGATCCCACGGAGATGCACCCAGAGAATTTGCATACAAGATCTCCCCGGCATCTCCTCTCGCTCTTCGCTGGACGCGCGACGCCACCGATCCTCTCCTCCTCCTCCTCCTCCAGCTCTTTTCTCTCCCTTGTCTTTCTCTCTCTCCCTTTCGCCTTCCTATAATGCTATATAACTACCGCGAGCCTACAGTGACTCGTGGAGGAGAGGAATCGACCCGCTTATAAGTTCGCTCGTATATAAATGTGTGCCCGTCATTCGTTTTCCTTGACTATCTATCCCTCTCCCTCTTTTTCTCGAGCGTGTACAGATACGCACCGACATGGGAATCCCTTTCGTTATATACTCTTTCAAATCGACACTGCGGCGACGAGTGGCCATCTGCACTCGTGTCATATTTTTTTCGACATTCCTGTCCCTCGAGAGTCTTCGAAACTGATTTTCAATCTTGACGATGTTTACGTTATTTTGACCGTTATTATTATTTTGGATGTAACGATGATTTTAATTACTGTATATGTACTTAGTTAACATTGATTATTTGATAGGTAAAAGGGTTCATTGATATATTCAAAGCTACCAAAATCACAACATATAAATACCCGAACAAAGAAAAAAAAAAGAACACTTATCCCACACTTACAAGACAAAAAAGACACCTCGTTCGTGTTCACCCTCTTTCCTTCTCGCTCCCTCGCTCTTGCGAATCTATTCCCCGTAGCCGCGGAATCGCCGAAGAATTTCAACGTACTCTCTTGCTTGCGGGGCGAAATCTCTCGTGTTGCTGGAGGTGCGAGGAGGAGGAGGAGAACGACGACGACGACTACGAGGGGAGAGAAAAAAAGGGAGCGCGGAGAAAAAAAAACGTGAAAAACAAACGCGCGGTCCTCCCGCGGGAACAATGGTACCACAGCGCGTGCAGTGGTGTACTATGCCGCAGAAGCCGAAGATTTTAAGGAACGGGAGAACGGATCCTTTCGGTTCGGCTTTGAAACACACCTGAGAGCGCGGAGAGAGTGAAAGAGAGAGAGAGAGAGAACTAGCGTCCCGGCGAATTCGCATATTCAAACAGGACCCGCGGGAACCCTTTGCTCCTCAGCTACATTGATTTTGCGCGGGAGGAGAAACGAGGAACGAGAAAAAAGAGATTTCCTCTATATACGCATAGCGGGGATCATTCTCACCGTAGCCACCGAGGCTGGGTTTCGATAATCTGCGAGCAAAAAGTCTATTGATGTCGGAGGTTTCTTGAAAAAAAATAAGTGTTTTATTGTATTCTCGTATTTAATTTTTTTTGACAAAACATAACTCTATTAACGGTAATTGTATGATAATTTGAAAAGTAAAGATTTATGTTTGTACTAATTTTGCACAACTACAATGATCACTCACAATTACAAAAATTGACAGAGTATATAGAAATGTTTTATTAATCACACGAACGAAAGTTTCCACGTTCTAGATGAATATGTAAAACTTGGTAGCGGCCAACTAAACCTAATCCATTCGGAATCCCGGCCATCCAATAAATTATACCGCAGCGCCCCGAAAATTAATCATCGAAGCGAGTATATATGTATATATATAGTAGTAGCAGCACACACGCGCGCCCTATATGTATATAGGCATTACCCGCAAGTGATTTCCGATATAATTAACTTTTTCCATTTAGAGCCGGCACTTCCTAAATCATAATCGAGGCCCATCTACTTAGCGGTTCCTCAAGGAAATTAAAAAGACAATCGGGGAACGCCCACGAAAACGAGTCTCTCTCTCTCTCCCTCAACCCTGCCGCTTATATATACACATATATACACATACGCGCAAGGGTCCAACACGAAGCGATCAATGGATATAGTGCCAAAGCAAAAGCCCGGCACGCACTTTCGGCAGCCACGAGGGCCGCCGATATATCGAGTGACGTGACCCCGAAGAATTTGACGCTCGTCCGGGGGCCACAGCCGATGCTTCCCTAGAGTTAATCCGAGCCATATACGCGCGCTATTACCGTTAATTATATTTTCGCAGAGAGCGAGCGAGAGAGAGAGAGAGCGTAGCTTCCTCGAGGGGTTGCATATACGCACGTGGGCGCAGACGAGAGAGAGAAAGAGAGAAGCACGCATGCGTAAGCTCTGCGTGGGAAGGGAGAGCTCATCCCCTATATACCACAGCACACATACATATATATACACGTACATATACAGTGAGGCTCTTCTCTCTTGCTCTCTCCCTTAGCGAAGGGCAGGATTAAATTGGCACCAATTACCAGCAAAACACCCTCCACGCTCTCTCTCGCGTTCGCCCCTCCCTTCTTTTTCCATTTCTTATATATATATATATATATATATATATACACACACATTCGCATGCGTGCGCGCGTCTGCGAGGTTCTCTTTCGCTTTTATTCGAGGTGTCTTGTGCCGACGCCACCGCTGCTGCTGTTGCGGGGTGAAAAACAAAAGGTGCCGAACACACGCGCGCGCGTCGGCGGTGTAAATGATTTCCTAGGCAGCACCCGGGCAAAGAGAGAAGTGTATTATTATTCAGTGTTGCTACTGCTCACTCTCTCTCTCTATCCCTATATAGCTTTCTCCACCCTTCTCTAATGGTTTTATTTTATTTTTGTGCGGTTGATGTTAGCTTGTAATGTTCGGCTGTGGCTAATTTCGACGCGGAACGAAACGAAGGGAGAGATCATTTGTTATTGTAAGACTTTTTTTTATACGTAAGTGAAGTTTCGTGTAGTTTTGTATAGAACGAGTTTTACGAAGTGGTGTTTTCTGGGGTTTGCGGATGATATTAATGATTCGTCGATAATGATTATTGATGTTATGAATTTCTCAATTTTTCTTTTATTATAGATGTATAAATAACACGGACGATTTTTCCATATAAAAATGATGATGGCGTTCGGTAAACGTAGGACAACTGAAGCGACTGTGACAAAAGTTACGATGACATCACTATAATTTCAGCAGTGAAATCTCTATTATTTTTTACAAAACTGTCGCGGTCATTTCTATCGGAAGAGTCTTTTTCCCCACCTTACAACTACAATTCACTATTCGCATTATAAATTCGCAAAGTACATCTATTCTTTAATAATTTAAAGGTATACACTCCTATTTTAGTTTCTACCTTTCAACAACTAAACGGTTCTTTAAATTTTCATCCTCAACCGATACACGATCGCATTACTCATGCAGCCGACATCGCTCGAATAAAGATAATAATCCCTAATTCACGTCGGACGAATCTAGAATAAAGAGAAAAAAAAGAAGAAGAAAGAAATACTCGCATTACTACAGAGAAGGCAAAGGAAAAACAGCAAGTATAATATAGGAAAAACGATATAGTGGATCCTCGTAGCTCGCGAGTATATAGTACAAGCCGGCGCTTAATTCACGGAACGCCATAAGTTTTCATAATGCATTGATAATGGCACACTCGCAGGGCGTGACCCGCTAGCCCAGCTGACGCGCTCTTCTCTCTCCCATAATAATATAACAGCGGCTCTATGTGTGTGTCTCTCGCTTGCGCTGGCGATAACTTCCTCGCACCCGCAGCCGGCACGCAGGTAGCAATCTTGTGCGCTCACTGCGCCTCCCTCGTTGATCGCTCTCTTACGCATATATATATATAAACGCGCGTGCAAGGCTCATCCTTCCTCCCCCAATGTCAATAGGGTGTTAATAGCGAGATCCACCCCCGCGCGTAACCGGCTATATGTTTATCGAAGTGAACGCTCTCTCGCTCGTACTCGCGCGTTGGCGAATTATTGTTATTTGTTTTTGTTTCGTTTTTCCGCAACTCTAGGAAAGTGTGTGTGTGTGTGTACGTATATATATGTATAATATGGTCGCAATTGATTCCTGGCACGTGTATACCGCGTGATGCGAGTGTTCGTGTCTATGCAGTCGATAATTTATGCGGAATGACTAATGCGATTTGCGGAGAGAGAGAGAGAGAGAGAGAGAGAGGAACGCGAAGAGAAAAAAGGGAGGCGGAGTAGTGATGAGCTCGCGCGCGTGCCCGATCGGCTTTTAATGTGTGTTTAATTTTTCAATTTTTAATATTTATAGTGGTTAAGTAGCACGAGCAGCATACAATAGGATCCTGGAAATTAATTTTTCAAAATTCTAGGACGAAATGTTTTGCTAAGTATGGCTTAGGTGTATTATTTTTATTAAAAGTCTGTTATATATGTTTATTCAAAATTTTATTTTCAATAACGTTCATACATTACACATTTAAATTGTCTATTATTCAATGATTATTCTGCCAATGTAAAATTAATTTTTAATCTATTTACACTGAAATATTTGAAAAAAGAAATTTCATTATAGTCTAATAATAAAAACCTTTTTCCTTAAACTCCGTACAGAAATAAAAAAAATAGCACATATACATATATACATACCTGCATCTAGAATTCCTAGAAAAAGTAAAATAAAGAAACAAGAAAACATTCGAAAGAGCGTTATTCCCCGCAGACAATGTATTTATACGCGTTGTATTCCCCTTCGAAAATAGAGAGAGAGAGAGAGACACGGAGAGAAAGAGCAACGAAGCACAAGCTAGTCTCCTCGTCGATCTATTTCGGTAAGCCACCGAAGCCAGCTAGCTATAAGGAAAAAGAGAAAGAGAGAGAGAGAGAGTACGCGAGTTGCTCATACACACTCGCGTATACTCTCGCTTGAACGCATATGCGCGTACTCGCATATATATACATACTCTCGAGAAAAGAGAGAACCGCACAGTGGCAGCCGCGCGCATGTAGAAAAAGATCCGTAATTTTCCACAAGCCTCGCGTTAATACACACCACGCGCGAGCGCGAGTAAAATAATTTTTCCGAGGAGGAGTATAGAAGAGCCTCACCGCCGCGGGCTTGCCTGCCACGTCAGACGCGCGCGCGGTTACCTCGACAACAGCGCGGCACCGACACACGCGTTCTTGCCGCCGGCAAACACGCGTATATATATACGTACATAGATATATACACATACGCGTATACGCTATCCACCTATATATATATGTACATATATGTATATATACACACGAGGGAGAGTAATAATCGCGCACCGCGGTGTGTACCAAGCGCGACGGCAGTATATATGTATATACGCAAGTACGCAAAGAAGGAGCGAGAGAGAGAGAGAGAGAGGACTCGAGGCTTCGATACACAAATGGGCGGGTTATACGCGCGTCGAGGAATACCGCACTCGGCTCCAATTGGCCGAGGGTGTCGTTACACTTATCGCATTACTCGTGCGCGAGAGGCGCGACGCGGCGTGACGCCCGAGTGCAAGAGTTGACTAGCTATGTATGTGTGCGTATATGTGTGTACATATATGCGTGTGCATGCAAGCCGCCGCCGCCGCGACACCTTGCCACTTTGAGTTAATTGTGCTTCCTTATAAGAAGAGCTGCGGGAGGAGGGGAGCACGCACGGGACGATGCGTACAAGTGTGCGTGTAAGTGGTTTGGGTTTTTGTTTTCGCGAATCGATGATGGTAGCACGTGTATAAAGCTAAAGTGTGTTTATATATACGAAAAATTTCATTCATTAAGTTCAATAAAAGTTTACGTAGTCATTTTAGTTTAGAATTTTAATAGTATAGTATAAGAAAAAAATATATATTTTTAAATTTAAAAAGCTTTGTCGGTGGACATTTCAGAAGAGAGAAAAAAAAGGTAGCTTTTTTGTATGAAAAAAAAAATAAACAATGTAAAAGAAAAAATTATACTCTCTCGAGCCTATTCAGCGAGTCGACAATGCAAATATTAGCATCGAATAATTTATGGAACTGTCAGGTTATCGTTCAAAATAAATGACTATACCTCGCTGTATAGCGATTATCCGCACAAACGACGCGCTTCTCAGCAACACTCCGTGGCCTATCTCAATCATCATTAACGTTTGCAGACCCGACGCCGTCGACAACACAACTCGCGTTCTCTCTTTCTTCCCTAATCCTTGAATAAATTTTTAGCGTTTCTCTCTCTCTCTCTCTCTCTCTCTCTCTCTCTCTCTCTCTTCGAAAGCAAGAGAAAGAACTACCGCGCGAAAATTAAAATAATCCAGCGAATCGCGCGCGCGTGCAGTCACCGAAAACGTCGCGGGCTGATGACGCTTATAATACACAACTCGCGCGTAGGCGACGAGAACTGCGAGGAGAAGTGCGAGCTCGCTCACTCTGCGGATATTTCTAAAAATATTTGCGACGCATAACCAGCGCGACACGCTCGAGAGCAAAGAGAGACGAGAAAGAGAGAGAGAGAGAGTCCCTCGCCCTCGCACGCGTATATACTGTCGCTTTAATTTGAAGCATCACGTAGCGATACTTTTCGACGAAAACGCCTCGGCAACGCTCACGGAAAGTGAGACGAATGGAATTCGAAGCGCGAGAAGAGAGCCAACGGCTTCTTCTCTCGTGGACGCGGCTGTTATTATTAATCGCGGGAAAGTTGTCTTTCTTTCTTTACACTAAACTCTCGTCGTCGATTTGACGGAGTAGGTAGTGTTATTTTATTTTACGTTTTAACGTGAAAAAGAAGAATTCGCGGATAGAAGATGGTTTTAATTGATAGTCGTCAATGGATAGAGGGGAATACAAAGCTATTTTCGCATGCTCGATTTGTATTTATAAACCAGTTGTTTACGCTTAGACAGCTCCAAATAATTAATTAACCTATTTTCTATCTGGCATTTAAGCTCGCTCCCTGTATTTTCGGCCAGCTATATCTTGTAATTGAATTGATGAAAACTATTATTGCAATAGTTTCCGCTATTAATAATGCGATATGGTTTTTTGTATATATATATAGACAAACATAAACAAAATATATTCTCTTACGAACTAGTGCAAAACTATCTACAAACTACTTAAAAAGTAAAAAAAAAACACATACATGGACAAATCACAACACCAATGTAATACTCACCCTTACAGCTTTCTCAATGCTCGGCAATACCTATTTATGTATAGAGGCTCAGTCTCACCACGCGTTTCTTCGATTTTTAACGGAAATATATAACGAGCAATTTGTTGGTATACACGCGTGGAAAAGCTTTACAGTTGCTAAACGCGACGATGTGCAATGCAAATTGGTTATAGGGCCCGTGGAATTTCATCGACGCGGAATTTCTCTCTTACACTCTCTTTCGTTTCACGAGAAAAGTGTATATAAGGGTCGTCGGATCGCGAGAACGAGAGAGGGTGGCTCAGTCGTGGAAGGAAAGTGGTCCCGTTACAAGTTTTACTGCAGTTTTGCTCGGCGCGCGTGGGGAGCAAGCAAGAGAGAGAGAGAGAGCGAACGCGCGGGGAGAACTCGCGCGCGCGCGCGCGTGCGCAATTGAATTTAAATATTCAATTATGCGATGTGTAAATGAAATAGAAGCCTTATGCAAATGTCTACACGCTAAGGGCTGTTGCAAATTTAAAGGGTTAAATATTTATTAGCGGAGGGGTTAACCGAGATTTATGGGCAACAACCGACGCCCGGCCCTCTCTCCCTCCCTCCCTCCCCCTTTGCGCTCTCTTTCCCGTCATTTGCCTCGCCTTGGTTTTCGTCTTTCCGAAAACGCGCGCAGGGTGCGCGCAAACGCGCCGCGCGTCGTCGTGGTGAGTCTATATACTGGCCCCCGTCGCGTGCGTTATTATACCAACCTCGTCGATAGCATCGACAAACGCACGCGCGTTTATATGCACTCGAGACAAAGAGAAAGCTTCGTACCAAGCAACCACTCGACGATGTCTGCTGCTGCTGCTGCTGATGTTCATCCTTTCCATCGGTGATCTCGTACGTGTGAGTGTGTATATGTATATAAAGATATACGTGTCTTTTTCTTCGTGCTTAGCTGTTCCTTTTTCTCTCTCATTCTGGTTCCGTCCAAACGGTCAGATTTATTTTTGAGAGTATATTTATACAAATTTTACTCTTTCTCGATTCAGGAGAGAAAAGGAACGCGCGCATGAGCATGCTTTTAAAGATTTCGGTTTCAAAAAACGGGATGATAAAGGATTGAGAAATTTATTATTTTTTTTTAAATCGGAGTGTATAAGAGAGTGAGAACGTATCAAATAAATATGTAGTCAGAGATTTTCGTTTTAACTCAACAAGGCTAACATTTATTTATAATGAAAATACGTTGATTGAGACAATGGTTTGAACAGTATTCATTATCGGTAATATATTATATCGCTATAATGCTAGTCGTATACAATGTGCGGGTGTGTTGTTTCCTTTTTTTTATTCTTATTATCCTCCTCCCCACTTCCAACCTTAAGTCTACATCGAAAAAAATTTCATTAATCTTGCGTTTTCTTTACTTCGCTTTTTTAATATCCATAATTTTTTGTTCTCTTTTTTCTTTTTTCATCTTTTCCATGTATATTAACACACATACATTGACGATTCCTGTCGGTAAGAAGACTCATATGCCGCTATACGTAAGTTCTGCGCGTCTTTTCATTATAAGAGACTCGGTTTGTATGTGTGTACGTATGTGTGTATGTATGTATGTGTGTGGATATCGTGTATACTCTCCAAATATTTGCAAAATGAAATTTCACCCTCCCCGACGTCCATGAATAGAGCGTCGAGTTTCCATCGCGACGAGTGATCGAAGATTCTCGAGCTCGCGCGGAGCGAAATTTGATTTTGAAAGGTTCGGAAAGCACATCGCGTATACATATAATAAAAAACAAGTCGCTTTTTTTTTTGTTTTGTTCTTTCATCATACACGTTGTGTGAAAATTCAGAAAAAAATTGTCGCTTTTTTTTCGAGTGCTCTCCTATATATGAATATTTCTCGCTGCGGCGACAGACACCGGGGGCTTCAACAGGCGCGAGTACTCGCACGAACGCATCTTTCCTTCGGTCTTTCTACTAATATACGTCGTGTCTATACTAAACCGACCAACAGAGGCGCAAAAACGTGCCATCGCGTGATTAAAAAATGAACAATAAAAAAAATAATAATAATAAACAGAACACATGACGAGAGAAAGAGCATCGCGAATGCTCGCGCCTGAAGCCGAGAGTCTGTTTTTATATACATACACATATATACAATATATGTAAAATCCGTCGACTCGATCTGTACAGCAATAATTAAAAAATGTCGTATAATATAGTATATAGGAACGCGCCTGACCAGGAAATCAGAAGTAAAAATTCGCTTACGTTTTTTACGTGTCTCCGTGTGTGTGTGTGTGTCTTATACGTGTGTGCACCAAGTTTTAACAAATGCGAACAAACAATTACTAGTTCGTATATAAACAAGGAAACATATTTAAGAAATTACCTAATGCGTTTATAATAATAAATTCAACACGACATCAACAAATGCATCCTCCGACGGCTATAATGTTATTCGCTTTTAATGCTGAATCGAGCGAAATAATATTCACGCGACTCGATGTATATATATATATAATAATCTATTTATTTATAAATCTCGTATACACGCTGCTTTTCCTTGTTACCTCTATACATATATAGACGTATAAAATGAATCAACTCGCTCGTCCGGTATTGTTACAAAAAGATTCAAAAAAAGAAGATGAAAGCACACTGCGCGCGCTCGCGAGATGGGACGAACGAACGGACGAAACGGAGAACATAACACACACACACAAATATAACATATAATAAAGAGGCGCCACAGTCGACCTATACGTGTGTATGTGTTTTGTGCGTCTGTGCATTTTTTTTTCCACCTCTCCATTTCTCTCTTCCAAGCCGCGTCGTGAATTTAAACTAACCTCCCTCGATAGAAAGAACGTTTTAATTAATTAAGTACAGTCTCTTTGCGCGCCAAATGCGCTCACCGCTCCTCGCTGCTTGCAAAACTCTATGGCACTAAGTATTCACGTGATTACGCTAAATTAATATCCGTCCATCTCGCGGCTCGAAATACATATATATATACGCGAAGAGAGAAGCATTAATGCATATTACGTGTATTAAAAAAAGAATAATAAAAAACAAAGATGAAGAGGAGGAGAAAGGAGAGAGAGAAAAAAAAGAACAAGCCTATATATATATATATATTCGGTAGGATTAAAAAAGACGAATGGAGTCTCGCGTTCGCGCCTACGACCGTCGTCGTCGTCGTCGAGAATGCTCGCGCGCAAAAATCCAAATGCAACGCACGAGGCCTATATGTGTGCTCGTATATGTATGTGTGTGTGTGTCTTGCTCGCACTCGCAGAGTCGAAAAAGCAAATGAAAAACAGAAACCGTTTCTGCGCACCCACGCACAAGCGCGTGCGTACGTCGTCGCTCGAGACGCTCGTCGTTGCATTTATAAAAAGAAACTTCTCGCAAATTCAAACTTAACCATCGAAATCTACATATATAAAAAAAAATCTCTATATTCGTTCGTCGGCTTCAAACTCTTTTCCTTTCTTTCTATGTATACGATAATAATAATAATAATAATAATAAAAAACATCAAATTATATTCACATATAGTATAATAAGTCTCATCTTATAATTCCATGAACAAACACCTCGCATTTCCGAGTCTCGTATATATCGCATTCGCACAAATAATAATGCCTTATTGAAAAGAATGTGTACAATACAAAAAAAAAGTGTATATATATATATAGTTCGTCTGTAAGCGTCACTCGCTCGGAGTATAAAACAATGTATATAATAGTCATATACGCAAACGCATCGCTCTCTTGAGTGTATATATTTATATATATATATATATATATATATTTTGCAGCCTTTTTCTTTATTTATTTATATATATAATTTGTATCACCAGATATCAGGTAATTTTGTATGGGGTCAGGGACTTTAAATCTGGTGAATAACAACAATAACCAAGATAGTGACATCTCGGCCCTAGGTTCGGCACTCGTAACTAGGGTTCCGACCAGCTAGGGCGCCGAGAGTACACCCACCAAACTCCGTACTTTTGTTTTCTGGAAGAAGTCCAGGTATATATATGAAGAAATAAGAAGAGAAAGAGTTTGAGACGAGCATAGAACGAGAAGGTGGCTCTCTCAAGGTCACACACCTTCGCGCTCGCACACTGGTCTCTGTGTCTCTTTCTCTTTCGTATACTCGAATATATATGTATAGCTCGGATGCCACGTTCGCTCGTGCGAGTGCAGTTCTCCTTTGGCGCCTCGAGTGCGCGTCCAAATGCCGAGAGAGTGAGAGTGAGTGAGTGAGTGAGTAAGAGAGAGGGAGTGAGTGAGTGGGGGACACCCTTCCATCCCTTTCTCTCTCTCTCTTTCCATTGTGTTATACTTTTATCAAAACTGCGCACCTTGTCGGTCCCCGTACCTGCAATGAGCTACGGGGTCGCCAAGGTGTTCTTTTCACTTCTTTCTCTCTCTCTCTTTCCCTCTCTTACATTGTGATGGTAGTATATATGTGTGTATTAAACGTGTGTTGGAGCGCTTCACCCTTGGGTACCACGCACTCGCGTCGATATACAGACACACACGCATACACGCTCTTCTCGCGTGTTGTTAATGTTACGTGTATATATGCTTCCAGCGTGTGTATGTGTGTTTGTGTGTATGTGTGTAAATGTATATATGTTTCGTGAATCGTGTACGTGTATTGAGGTGCGTTTTGATTTATTGGGAAGGGTGTGTATTGTGCGTATGTATATACACATACACATGAAAAGTGCGAGGGGAACGCTCTCATTTTTTTTTTCTTACGATCCGTTCCATACGCACACACAGTGTGTATGTGTAAGCGCGTGCTTTCGCACGTAATACAGGCGCGAACGCCCCAAAGGAGGCGGCAGAGCACTTTGCTTGGCATCCGAGTTCTTTTTATTTTGCTTTTTTTTCATTTCAAGTAGCTTCGTCATGACCCGTAATGTAAGGCGGAGAGGAGACACAGAAAATATGATTCTCTAGCTCTCTCGCGCGGAAACAACCATTATTGATTTATTCATTTTCATGTTTTTTTTTTTTTTTTTTTTTTTTTGTAGAACAGCAGAAAAAATTAGGGTAAGTACGGGGATTGGGGGGTGGACCTCGCGCGCCCTGCCGGCCAGGACTTCGTACCTCACACAACTCCCTAGTTACGAGTACCGATACCTAGTCTGACTGAAGAAAAATGGGGTTTTGTTTTGTTTTTCTTTTTTCTTTTAATTTTGTTTTGTCTTATTTTTCATATTCAGTTCGAATGCTCTAGCTTTACAATTGTACATAGAAAAAAAAGTTGAATTTTGACTAACCTTTTTGCTTACTTATTTAATTTGGCAGTTCTCTCTCTTATACATTTTTCTCATTTCTTAGTTATTTTCTCTCGCGCTGATTTCTGATAATATACCGATCCCGATACAATAATAGCATTACAATATGACACATATCGCGCATGCCAGCACGTTGCTTTTCTCTGAAAAATCTTTCTTTTCTTATTTTTTTTTATTTTTTTTATTTTTAAGAAATATTGAAATATTCGTGTTTCCTAGCGTGTGTTTAAATGACAGAGAATATACAAGCGTTTTTCTCCTTACGCGGCTGACCGCACACAATTCCCTTACCTTTCCTTTCTCTCTCGCCTATATAGCTAAACGTTCCTAACTTCACGCGGACGCGCGCGAAATAAAAATTCGATATTCATACGCGCTTCCGACATCGTATACGTATCGTTTAGCGGAGCACGCCGTTGACTTTTTTAATTTATTTTATTTATTTATGTTTTAAAATTGATCGAAATAGTTTACGTAATTCGTGTATAGACGAGAACAAACGCCCGTAATGACGAAATAACACACGTACACGCATATTATATACGAATATATCGGAAGAAATGCAATTAGTTCGTTTTCTCAATCCCGTAGTGTTAACCTTATTGTATACAGTCGCGATTCTTTCTCAATCGTTCATTTCTCCTATTACGACAGCTCCTCTCGATTGCATTGAATTACGATTATGGTAACCTAATCACTAATAATTTAAAAACTACCAAAGTCTAATAATCTCACGCACACGCGGCTGCGTAACTCGCGCCCGCAACAAAAAAAATTTTCCGACACACGCCTTAAAATGTCTATACGCGATTTTTATAATTCTTAATATATATATATAATATATAATTCATTTAAAAATAGACACAAATGCATTTTGTGACGTTAGACTTATCAATTAATTACGTATATCTTGATCACGATTAAGGTTCCCACAAATGCACGTTTACGTATCATTTGTTCGTTAGCTCCGAGACCGAAGCATTTACAATGTAAATAAAAGAGCGCGACGCGACTCTCTTGAAGAAAAGTATTCGCCGTGTTATAAGCGTTTCGAGCAATTACCATTATAGTAAAACAGAAAAAAAAAATATCAAAAAAATAAAACGATCGCGACGGTTGCGCAAAAGTGCGTCGCTCTTGGTACTTTTCGCGACCGCGCGAGAAATCTCCAGCTCGGAGATACGAGTATATAATATAGAAAAAAATAATGAAGAAAAAAAATAAACAAACGTTCAGGAACGTTGAGATCCGACGTATACTCTTGATTTACGTATCACGTGACTTTCGCGACGATCTCGCGTCCTTCAGAGGCAGCTTCGCGCTCTCGCCTACGTATAGTAAGCGACACTTGGCAAATGAAACGCATATAATAATGAGAATCACCATTGTGAGCAATGAAGGAATCCACGTCTCAAAATCGAGACGGGATTCGCGATAATGTGAGTCGCGCCAAGTTGCCTCCGGAAAACGTAAGAGACGGACTAATCATGCCTAACACTGTGTCCCTACACTGAATTTGCCCTAAAGTAAATACAAACGCACGCCCACGTAATGCCCTCTTCGTAAAAAACAACGAATAGTAATGATGAAAAATAAAATAATAAAAAAAAAAACAAAATTTTGATTCTCGATACCCGATCCACGACATATACAGACGGTCTCTTCCTTCTTCGTTTTTCCACCGCCCATGGCTCTATATCCTTCTTCTCCTTGCCTTCAAGGTCACGCGACAGAGAGATTCATCACTCTCGTCTTTAAAATAAAACCAGAGAAATGTCATGCAGAATCGACGCGCGGAGGCCGGCTCGATATCACCAAGAGCTCTTGTGTGTGTTTTTTTTTCTCTCAGGCCTCCGACGTCAACGTACATTTTTTTTATAAGAAAACAGTATTGTCTAAATAAAGGTATCTAAAAGTTTATATCTCTCTATATCTCTCGGACGCGTGACCTTGAAAGTTGAAAAGTAGCTAGAAAGCATCGGGAACCACACGCATGCGCGTTCGGGTGAACGAAGAAGGATCGTCTATTGAGAAAAGCGTGCAGACAAGGATAGAGGAGCGATCAACACGTCAACAATTAGATATAACTGTAATATATGCACGAAGATAAAAGAGAAATAGTACATATGAAAGCAGTAGTAATGTATTGAGACAAAATGTTACAAAGAAAAGAAAGAGCTAAAGTAAAAGTATATAAACAGACAAGTGTCAGTCTAAGAGGTTTTGAGGTAACAGTGCAACATCGAGCAGTATATTTCGTAAGGAACATTCCGATCGAAGCTCGCGATGAAAAACGATGCCTCTTCGACGACTTTATTAATTATTACTGAAAAGCTGGATTGATCTCTGATATCTTCGATTACAATAGATGACATGTTGAATGAGAAGTATAGTCAAAAGTATTATAAGCGCGGCCATTTAGCAGTAACTAAAATTTGTACAATGAAAAAATGACAACCAGTCACGTGGTTAAAATTTTTAACTTTTATGTAGTCAAAAAAGTAAAAATAAGAACGACGATGACGTCAAGATTTAAAAATTTTGAAGTCAGCAGGTTAAAATAAATCAGAGATTGCCATTTTAGAATATACAATTTCAATTACTGTAAGCAGCCCAGAAGTGACAGATTTAAAAATTCGCGTCGCGTCAGTAAAAAAAAATAATAATAAAAGAACTGTGATAGAAAGTAAAATATATAAATATCTGATTAAAATGGAAGAAGTGACTAAACTTCTCATGAACACTCACTCCGTCCATGTGCGGCTGCTCGCTTTTCGTATATCGGCGATGCGCAGCGCCGAACGCGCATGATCAGGCGAAAGACGCGCGGAAAGAAGAAGGAGAAGAAGATGCTGAAGAAGATGCAGATGCAGGAGAAGAAGAAGAAGAAGAAGAAGAAAAAGAGTCGTCTTTTAGTCGAGAGCGTTGATCGGGCGACGATCATTACGAGCACGGATAGATTGCCGAGTGATAGGCGGCGAGGGCGGCGTGCGCGTGCGCAGGGGGCGCGGACGCGTGCGGCGTGCTCGCCATCGCGGCTGCCATCATCATCTGCTGGTGCGTACGCTTTAGGGAGTTGGGAGTTGTGGCGGCGCTACTCGGGGTCGAAACGGTGGTGGTGGTGTTGTTGTTGTTATTATTGTTATTACTGTTGCTCTGGCCGTTCGTTTGCGTAGGCTGCTGCTGCTGTTGTGCCGCTTGGCTGGTTGGGCTTTGGTTTTGGTTGCTCAGTTGCAAGGGACTGGCGGTACTGCCGAGAGCGGCGTGATGGTGGTGGTGATGGTGATTGTGATGGTGGTTGTGGGGAGTTATCGCGTCGTGCGGATAATAAGACGATGAGGTGGGCGAGGTACTCACGACGTCCGGCGTGCTAGCTCCGTCGGTGTGGCTGGTGCTGTCGGCGGTGCTACGGGGACCGCCGCCGTCGAGGCCGTTGCCGAGTTCTGGCGGCTTCGCGCTCTCTCGGTCGTCGATCACCAGGTCGATCGGCATCTTGTTCTTCAGGCAGCTGATGTACCGGTGGCAGAAGTTGTCGCAGAGCTCGTGAACCTGGAAAACAGAAAGGGTACACGTTATTAGTACATTGAGTCGTGACGGCAAGAGAAAGCTGGAAATTGAATCGTCTAACGCGCGAGGAAATTCGGCTGCGACGATGTCGGAATATGAAGCAGACGGCCCGCATGAAAGTTACATGAGAGAGTGTGCGGCCGAAATGATAATCCATATTTATAGAGTCATTCGTTACATCGGCGGACGCTCACTCGCGCACACCCGGCAGTGCGAATGAATTGGCAGGATTTTTTTACCCTATATACTCCACGCGCGTGCGCTCGCGGTTGTAACGAGTATATTCCGGCGTGTTTCTCGGATCGAATCGTCGTATATATACGCTGGACTCTGGGCATACACTCACTCACACACACATACATACATACAGCGCGCCAGCGAACGTTTCTTTTATCGCGCCCGTCGCCGCTGCTGCTGCTGGCGGAATTTTTACGAGCGAGGGACGCTTTTTGCCTCTTCGCCTCCTCCCTCCCCCCGGGCTTCTTGTTCCTCTACTTCGCTCGATTGTCGCTCGCTTTTTAGGCTGTGTCGGGGCCGGGGCGTGCATCGATACGGTAGGACGAGTCGCTGCCGACGCCGCCGCCGCCGAGCGATTCGACACAAAAAATGCCCGGGAGAAGAGCGAGCCACGGAAAAAAGGAGGAGAGCAATCGACGATGCTCCGCGTTGCAGCAGCAGCACCGCTGAGAAGAGAGAAAGAGAGGAGAGGAGGTCTGACCGGTGTCCAGCCGACCAGAATGTTATGTATGCAAATGAGGGCTGACAGGCCTATGGGATAGCCCGTTCTTTTCCCTCCGCGCTCTCGCCCGCCCTTCCCTTAGACCAGTTCCTTCGTCCCTCTCTTTCTCTCTTGCTCTCTCTCTCTCCCTCCGTCCGTTTTTTAACTTTCTCTCTCTCGCTTTCTCGCTCCTTCTTTGTACGCAAGTCCGCGCATATACATCGTCTTCCCTCTCTTTCTCTCTTCCTCTCTTTAGCTCAGCCGCGTCTCGGATCGGTTTAGAAAAATATATTATATAAGCAAAAACAAATAAAAATCGTTATCTTGTTATATGTAAATCGGCGAACGAGCGAGCGAGCCAGTCGAGCGTCCGACCGGCGTTATTATGATCGCCTCCTCGTCGTCCTTTATTTTCGCTCTATCTCCCTCTGTGTTCTCTCTCTCTCTCGTCTTCTCCTCATCGTCGTCTCTTCGCGTGCGCGTATGCGTTTTATATATATATATATATATATATATATATATATATATACGTGCCGCGCTTTGTAAGCCTATCCCCCATTAGATATTTACATGCAATAGGGAAACCGTGAGCCATCTCTTGCCGCTACTATACGCCGCCAATAACGTCGATCTTTCTCGGTCTCTTGTTCTCTTTCTCCACGCTATGTGTGTATATATATATAAACGCGCATTGCAAGGGAGAATAATTGCACTTGTCGATGCCGCGAGAGAGAGAGAGAGAGAGGGGGAGAGAGAGACCAGATCATACTCCGGCATCGCGCCCATGAAGAATTCAGAGTGCGCCTTTACACTTGCGAGGAGGGACTGCGCTCACGGATAAACATCTTGTGCGCTCGCGCAAGCGAACGTTCTTTGTACTCCCGCGGTGAAATTTTTATTGCATCGAGAGAACTGAATACGGCCGTCTTTGAATACAGTGATTTCACCTGCACCGAGTTGTGAGTATCTTTATATCAGAAGCTTGTTTAGAAAAGTGGGAAAGAACGAGTCGCGCGGGATGAGAAGATTGATGCTCGAAATTAGTTATGTAACCAAGCGTGGCAGAGGGGAAAAAAGCAGTTTCGAAATCGTTGGACAAATGGTGGAAATAACTAAACCTCAGAGGTAGCGTACTAAGACCTACAATGTATTCATTCGGAAGAGAAGAAAAAAAAGCACCAGCGCGGGAACTGAAGAAGAACCTGCAACTTAGGCTCTCTTTGATAAAGGAATTTACGACTGCGTTGCAATCGCGACGTCGTTAGTGTGTACGAGCCGCGCGCACAGGGCGAAGAATTCGGCGACATTTAAATGCCTTGGGATTGGACGCGCTCGTTACCTTCGCTCGAGCGGAGCGAAGGAGCAGGCACGTGGTCTTTTTGCGTCTTTTTTCCACGACGGGACCGCCCTTTGCATCGACCACGAGATTTCCTCTGTCTCTCTCTTCTCGGTTCGCGCCGCGCCGCTAACACAATGCAGCGCGAATGACTACAGTCTTCGAGAGGGCTGAAGGACACTAGTTGTAATGGAGGACTGGTTAGAATTTGATTTGTCGGGAATCGAATACAATCGACCGTGCAGTTTATTTACCAAAATATTTCAAGCAATATGTCGGCCAATTCATATAACGATTTGTCGATGAAATGATTAAAGATGTGGTCCATCGAGATTGTAAAGAACGAATTTAATAACACCGTTGTAAATCACAGCAATTCAAAACATACCCCCCAGAGTAATAAATAATCCGTGGTATATTCGTCGTCAGCCTGATATCTCCAAAATCCTAATCATTTAGCCTGATTGTCCGGAAAGTTAAACGGTGCATTTTCAAAAGATCGTTCTTCGAAACTCTTTTTCTCCCTCCCTTTTCTCCCCCGTGCTCAAGGGCACCAACCATTAAAATAAATCTAACTCAGGGCCCATTGACTCTGGCGCGTCGGCGAAAAGTATACACAGAGAGATTCGAGAGCGGGAGGAGGACCATCGACACGGAGGGGTTGGATATTATCCACGAGCTCGGGGAGAGAAAAAGAGAGAGGAAGTCATTGATCAACCACGCGTAGTCCCGAGGGATCAGTTTCGCTTCCGGGAATTCGATCGACTTTTTACCCTCCCCGCGTGTGCGTATCACGTTCCGCTGAGCAAGCTCGCGTTGCAGAAAATGGCAGGAAGAGAAGAGACTTCTGCCGCCTCTATCTCATTCTCTCGTATACCAAGCGCTCGCCAGATCCTTTGCATCAAAAATATGAAATCGTTACGTTTGCTGTAAAGTTGCACGTGTGAATGTATATGGCGAAGGTGGATGAAGTCTTCAAAACCGAAACCATCCAAGTTCTACGCACGGCGCGTTACTCAACACCTTTCTCATCTCGCGTAGCCTCTTGACACGCGATCCGGATCAACGAGCTGATGGTGGTACTAGTGACCCTAGACTGTATATATACATCGTTGACCTGAATCATCATCTCCTTCGTAGTTGGTTTTACACGTATATATATACCACAGAGAAGTGATAAAAGAAACAAAGGGAATGGTAGAAACAGTCGGAAGAAAGGGGGAGAATTTACGACGCGAGAGAGTGAGTGAGCGAGAGAGCTTCGACAGGATACCGTCCCGTAACGGGAGCAAAAGGAATTAGAAGCGCTCGCGTGTAACTGGATATATATATGTATCGAAGAAAGAAAGAGAGAGAAAGAGAGAGGGTGCGAGGACGCGCGCGACCGAAAATCTCTCAAGGTCGCACACGTTCTTGGGTCGATGCCGAGTCCTGTATAGTACCGTGCATGACCGGCGAAAAAAAGAGCGAGTAGAAGAGAAACGAAGCGGCGGTCGCGGTGACTAGCATCGTTGCAGGACAGATTGACTTACGTCGGGCTCAAGCATCGATCGCCGATACTCGAGACATTGTGTTACACGCAAACACGGGGGAGCATATTGCGCCTTTTTCGGTATATACACCTGTACAGGATTGACTCGTTTCCGAGATGGTTACGTAATCGGTAAGGTCTGAGAATATGGTGGTAACCTTGAACCAACGATTAATATAATCCACGCGAATCATTGGATATTTTTAATGTTATTCCTCGAGTCGATTCAACGGTAGATATTATATTGGATACGAAACCGTAAAAGATGAATTCAAGAGATTATTGGAGGAATAAAAGAAATTCCCCACGGTCGAGCCATGAGTACGTTATATACCTTGGCTCGTTAAACGCTGAAAGTGCGTATACGTACACGCGTATAGCTCGAGCACTTCTTTGAATTTGCCGCGGCGTAAAAAGACGCTTTCCAGGAGATTAAAAAAGGGGGTAGGAGAGAGGGTCGAAGAGCTTCGCGGCGACACTTCCCGAGCCAGTGTCGCATGTAACTTGAGATTATTCCCATTTTATGGCCGATTTAACAAGCAAGAGAGGGGTAACGTCGCCCTGAGTTTCCTCCGGTGTGCACGCGTATATGGCCTCCTGTACTTCGGAGCACGAGTGTTATGATCTCTTTTGCGAATAACAAGACCAAGTGCGAGTCTGATGAAAATATAGATACACGGTGTATACCGAATACCTAAAATGCCGATCAGATTCTTTAGCGCAAGTTGCTGGCCCAGCGTTAATGGAAAAGTTTGAATTTGCAATTTAGTATAACAAAAGAAGAGAGCTTTCTTCTCCTTTCTTTCTTGTTCTCACTTTGTAATTTCGAGAAGGATTTGTTATGAAGCTTTCCACTTGCGATCGCTCGACATTGTCCTGAAGCTCTGAAATTGACCCGAAATTTTCGCGAGAGAAAGGAGAGCAGTGGCGAACATGTTGGTGATGGTAAACGCAGGAATTTCCGCCTTTATCTATCCTTCCCCCTTCGGACTTTTCAAGGCGACCAGGGAGAAAGAAACGTCGAGATGGAAAGAAAGAAGGGGGGAAAAGGAAAAGAGAGACAGAGAGGAGAAACGCGCGCAGAGCACCCCATTTTAGAACACAATGGGCCTCTCTTTTCAAGCCACAGCGAGTAGTAATGAAAGTATCAGTGTATGCGTGAAGGCATCACACACGCAGCCGATTTTCCCCGCTGTTGCGTCTGCGTTTGCTCTTCGTGTCTTTTCAGAACTACTCTCTCCCTATTTAGCTTCGTACAACGCGGACCGCAAGGTTATACATACACCGGGTGTCTTTGGAAATTGAGGGGTGCAGTTATACAAACGAAGATCTCTATAATATGCTCGACTGCTTTCGTACGCTATACCTAATTGAATTTGACGCGAAAATTCATAACGTTATTGCGAATAAACTAGGATCTAGCAAATGACCAATTATATCACGATAAATCTCGATCGCTGAGAACCAACTAATTCCAGTGACAAATACGCGGCGCTCTATCTATAAGCCACATAAAAATTGGTCGATAAATTCTGTACCAGCGAGCGAGGCAGACATAAAGACTCTTCATAAATCCTGTCAATACAACTTTCATCGACGCGACACGAATATCGCCATTCCGCACACGCGGCAGCAGCAGCAGCAGCAGCGCGACGATTAAACGGTATAATTAAACGCCGGGCAATCAAGACATCAGGCGAGTTGAACGTAAAAGGACGGCTACTCTCTTTCTCTCTCGCCTTACGCCGAGGCAAAAGGAGAGTTTTACGCAACAGGAGAAAGAAGCAGCACAGTGCGAAGTAGATGCAAGAGACTTCACCGCCTCGGAAAAAGCGAGTGCGAGAGAAAAATAACGAGATTTGCCCGACACATAGAGAGAAAGAGAGCTTAGACAGAGAACCAGTTTGTTACGCGTATTGCGCAAAGAAAAGGGGTTATGGATATATACATATATACTGTCTATATGTATACGTTGGCATGCACGGCCATATAGCATATAATACGCACACCCTGTAAGAAATTCAGCGAGAGATAGGCAGCGACCGACGACCAACCAAACTCGCCCTCGCCCTCAAGCAGGCACGCGTAATTATGCTAATGCGCGGTACCACACCGCCGGCTATATGTAGCCAATGGTATCCATGGAATCTTCTCGCGTTGTGTATGCATATACATTGCCGATCGGAGACGCTGGTACACGTATCGAGAGACGCGCGCTTTTCATCTTCATTATCCGAGCGGCGATTGCGAGAGACCACGTGCTGTTATTATACGAGTGTGCGGACGACGTCGCTGCGGCGACTTTCTTAAGAGGGCGGAGGCTCGCTCGCTCGGTTGCTCTTAGTTTGCATACGCCATCAATTTCGTGTGTAACGAGGAAAAATGGGCTAGTCGTGAGCATCGATCGAGGAGCGAACCTTTTTTTCTCTCCCTCTCCCGTTGCGTGGTCGAGAGAAAATAGCCCACGGCGGTCGTAACGTTTTGCTGGTAAATTGGTCGTTCGAAAATATCGACGCGTATATGCTTATATGTTGCAATCGGTGTGTATATATATATATGAAAAATTTTCAAGATGCAAATTTGTCGTTTTGCAGCTGTGCAAGTCATAAAGCAAATAATCCGTATCGAATGCAGTCGAGCGACGATCGAACAACTGCACGCGCATGCATGCATCATGCCTAGTTAGTTAGTCCGTCGTTCGTCTCGATGACGAATCAGCATAACTCTCCGCGAGGTGGAACGCGCATTTTAGGGTCAGTAGAACTCGTGCTGCTTCTATTATCGACTCGGTCGCCGCGGTCGGGAATAGAAAAGATGGCCGCACGCGTGCCACTCGAAATATCGTCCCGAATAGTCGTAGCCGCCGCGCGGCCTATACGGAACCGTCGAGACGAAGAGCGAGAGGAAAGAGCGAGGCAGAGGGAGAGGGAGAGAGCTTATACTCGTGTGCGCGGAATAGTTAAATTCTAGCCCGGGGGGTCCACTCGTGCGCGCTCTCTCTCTCTCGAATATCGGCTGGTAATCGCTCTCGTAAATGAGGAAAATTGCTATAAAATTGCACGATAAACCGGACGAACTGGTGCAACGTTAGTGCAAGGAGAAGGAGGAGTTGGAAGAAAAAAAAAAGACGTTGTGGAGAGGAAGAGAGGGTCTCTCCTCTTCGACCATTGGCCGCGCGCTTGCAACGCCACGTCAGCTGCCATTTCGATGGAAATGCGATGGATGTCCGCTATTTTGTATGATAAAATATCGCGGTAAAAACGCGATCCACCCGAGGGCGGCTGTTCTGCTACGGAAGAGCGAGAGAGAGGATACGCCTCGGCTGTTTACACGATGGGCCGAATCCTCCTCTCTCTCTCTCTCTCCCTCTCGCATGTTCGTTCACTCTTCGCGGTCTATGGCACACACGTGCTGCTGCTGCAGCCGCCGTCGGCGAATTTGCATTTACAAAATTGGAATTAATCTGTTCACGCCAAGCCCGATGGCCGGCGATTACGTGCATTTTTTACCCGAAAATTTTTGCAGTACGCCGAAAAAAAGAAGGAAAAGTTTCCGTAACGGCGGCCAAGAAAAATGAGGATTCGCGATCGATGTGAACTTTCGATGAGAGCGATTAAATTTACATAAGGGCAATTTAGACTACTCGTGTGTTCTCTGTCTTTTTTTTGTATACTTTTTGGAAGAAAACAATTTTTTTGATGATGTTTTGATATAATTATTCAGTTAATACGGTATGGTAAGAATGTATCGCGGGAAACGTTATTACGAGCCACGTGTATTACACCTTGGCCGTATAAGAAAAAATTGACGGCTAGCCGATCATGGGAAACGTATTTTCTCTTCGACTAAAAAAAAGGCTGTGCGCGAGAAAGAAAACGTGTAGTTTCGAGCAGTCAAAACCGAGCCCCCTATATATATATGTATACCCGTGCGACTTTCATTTCTTGCGACGTCAGCGCGAGAACCGCCCGCGATGCACGCGTTACACACATATATATATACAAGCCGCGAGAAAAATCTTTGCAGGTATATAGACCCGCTGTGTGCACGCGAAACGTTCAGCTTAGAAAACGCAAGAGAGCGAGAAAGAGAGAAAGAGAGAGAGAGGCAATTTCCGTACTTCTTTACCGCCCATCGGACAGCTAAATCACTCCACTTAGACTGCGCGGCCATAGTTGGACGAGCGAAAGAAAGACAGAGGGAGAATGAGAGCGAGTGAGTGAGAGACCGGGCCGCGAGCTTTCACTACAATTACGGAAAATTGCTTCTCAGTCATAACAGTCGGTTTCCCAGGTGTAAAATCTTAACCCCCCCACTACCACTACCACTTTCGTATTATAGCTGACACCGCGGCGGCGGCGGCGGTCGTATGACCCCTTCTCGATGCACGCGCGATTATCGGCGATTATCGGCGCGCGAGTTTCTCCTCTTAAAGTCGAGCGTGCGCACGCGATATATACCCACGATGGAATAATATTGATGTGTGCACGCGGCTGCGGCAGGCTTGTATTCTTACCTTTTCAAGCTCGAGGAGGTGAAACCGGAGTACTTGGATCGCCTGAACCATCTGAAACAGGAAGAAGAGACGTGAATTAATGATCAGTTTGACTCTGTAAGGTTATTGTGTGTGTATGTGTGTGTCTGTGTATACGGGATATAAGACGGTTCCGTTATAGTAGAATAGCCGGTGCAAGAGCATATTTTTCAATTTGAATGAGCATAAGCGTAAGGTACTGGTATCAAGTATGTAAACGCACTATAGTATAATATTCAATATCAGGATCGGATAATATCATTCATCCCAAAAATAAAAATTCAATCATTCATACCCTTATCATATATACATCGCTAAGCAAAGTCACTTTACAACAATAATCGTCAACATTGTCGTGTACACACATCCTCCATCATAAATCGCTATGACCTGTTCACGCATGTGTCTGCATTGCCTTTGCACAATGCTATATACTCGTAAGCAAATTACTTTGTTGAAGTAATAATTATACCTTGAGAATAGAGTGAAACGCGTCGCTATCGGATCTCGCTGTGCTTAAATCTCGCGTGACACCGACACTCGTCATTTCGCGCGTTATACACGCGTATATATATACATCGAGCTTTACACAAAGTCGCGCGCCGACACGTATATATAGGTGTATATGTACGTATACATCACAGAGCCGTAAACGACGATCGTCGTTATTTTAATTAATGAGGAGCGTTTCTTCCGCGGTGTCTTTTCGCGAGAGGCTCTAAGTGACACATTGGCGCCCGTTAAACGCGTCGCGCGCGATTAATTAAGTGAAAGAGGAAGGTGGAAGAAGACAGTGCGAGCAAAGACACAGAGGTAAAAAGAGTCGCGACAACTCTTTTACACTGGCTGCATCACCGCCTTTGATCAATACACGTCCTGCTCAACGCCGCGTTTATTTCCTCGCTACGTGTCGTGTTGTGCCGATTGCCGGTATACCACTCGCCTCGCGCAGGCGTCGGGGTTTTGGTTTTATGCTAATCGTTAATTTCATTGCTTTATTGCCGTCGCAATGTGTGTTGTCGCCTTTTTGTTACTCATTTCTGGCTCTCTCGGCAAAGATTGCGGTATACGAACAACACATATATACAATAAATATATTTAGCAAGAATTTACGAGTCTCGCTTGTACCGATACGACGTTTACCTCTACATTACCGCAATCTACCTCGTGGAGTATACCGTATAGTAATTACAAAATGTCTGTTGGCCAAGTCATAGATAAAAATTCTCATCTCTCCACCAGCGCAATCTTAATATGCAGGAGCACTGGGGCAACACAACTCACATCCCTATACGAGGTCAATTTCAATAATTATCAGAACGCGCTCTTAATGCCGCGACGAGCCGACGCGATATCAACGGTCCGTCGAGCTGGGAGGGGAACGCGCGAGCGACAATTAATGCACCGCGTGTATATATATTACATGTACGCACGGAAAATTTCTCCTTCGCGCCATGCGCACAACAGGAGCAAAGGTGCGCAAGTTGCTTATATAGATACTCCAACCCTTTGGAGTGTGGTGATTCAATTAGGCAGTGAGCGCGAGCACGCGGCAATCTTAATTGTTAATTAACATTGTATTTATGCAATTATGGTCCATTATGATTGCGAGCTGCCGATACGCCGGGATAGGCGCGTCAAAGTGCACAAGCTGCTGCCCCCCCCCCCTCACCCTTCCCATGATAATGCACTTCTTCTTTCGCCTCCTAATTAGAGTGTCTCTCTCACTCCTTGGGGATAGGATCAATGGAGATCGGAACGAGTGGGGCGACGCATAAAATCGCACGAGAGGCTACTTTATTATTCGCGTATACTATAGGAAAGAGGAGAGGAGTGCCAATTCAGGACTTTTTTTATATATATATATATATATATGCATACACACTTAATGCAAATGGAATTTTAATTAAGGAAAAGTGAAAGCGAGCGTGGGCTCGTAAAAAGAAACTTCGCTGCGAAAACGTTTCTTTCGCCAGACTTCGTTTATTATTATTTTTTTTTCTTTTTTTTTACGACGATGATAAAAATCGAGAACTTCATTTTCGGACCGCAGCGATGGCAAAAGCATCGCGGGAGAATTTCAAGTGGCTGATGCTCGAGCTGGACTCGCCAAGTGGGACGAACAGTCGATCACATTATACTGAGCGACGAAGGATCGTACTTCGCGAAGGAACGAGAAAGAGTATACATGTAGCAGCCGTGATGGCGATGCTATCGTGATGCAAAAGTGACGATACGTGTAAGAAAGAATCGCGGTTTTATAGCCGTTGATGCAGCACCAACGTCTCTGTAGAGCAAAAGATATTCAGCGACGAGACGAGGAATATATACACTGTTAGAAAACTTCCATGTATATAGATATACATTGTGTATATTTTGAAACGCAAAATGTAAACACAGTATATCTATATATATGGAAGTTTTCTTACAGTGTATGCAACTGCGTGTGGAAAGATGTATACGAGAAGAAAAGTTAAAGGTTTACAGGTTTTTTGTCAATGTGCCTTTGATACGGTCTGTATTATCAGTATGTACGCATTTACCGGCAAAAAATTAATTACGCTAAAAGTAATTTTTTTCCAGATTACAAGACCGTTTCTGAATTAATAAGGAAGCGGTAAAAATCTTTTATACGCGCATAAAATCGCTAATCAATTAATGTTTAATCGTGCTCTTAAAACTTTTACAATTCCATCGGAATAAAAAGCTATTTACTATACAAATTCCAGCTTAATTTAACACATCATTACCACAAGCCGCGCGCACTTGGTTTTTCACACAAACCACAATCTCAGCCTTAACAAACCTGCAGCTCGACAAAAGTCTTTCTTTTCTCTCTCTCTCTCTCTCTCTCTCTCTCCGATGTTCAAAATTAGAAACTCAAAAACTCTGGCCACTTGTTAAAAAGAAAACTAATGAAGAGGCGCGCGCGTGCGAGCGCAAAGCTACGCGAGAAATGCAGAACACCCGCACCGAAAAAAGGAACACGCCGAGAGCCATCAGGGTAAGCTTGAGCTTTTATCCGTGGCACATCTCGCGACGTAAAGAGCCGCGCGTATACAGTCTTCCTCTCTCATACACCGGCTCTCGCACAATGTCTCCTCTATGTCCGAGGAAGAGAGTGAGTTCCACCCACTATGCTATGCTGTTGCTGCTGCTGCTCTACATCAGTCAGCGCCCAGTACGCACTCGTGTGTCTCGGCCGCCCAAAGGTTTTCGCGTGATATTAATTAAGCGAGTCTGTAGCGCGGCGGCTACGACGCAAGTGTGTATATATGTGTGTGTGTGTGTATTCAGAAAAAGAGGTTGAGTAGCGTTACATATGCGAGAGGCGAAGGGAAAAAGCGCGAAAGCGCGGAAGAGATGGTGTTGTTTATAAGGCAGAGTCTCACTCGCTCGCGCGCGGGAGAGTACATAGCTTATATATACGCGATGCATGCGCGAGATTGCGGCACCGCGCGCGGCACGTCGAACGAGATTAACATCGTCTGCGCGCCGGCTTCTGTCATGTGCCCTATGTATGTGTGTATGCTGCAAGTGGAAGAGGTTTTTCAGACGAAGAGAGAGACCGCGGCGTTGATTCGAAAAGGAAGGAAAGAGTGAGAGAGAGAGAAGCTAGGCGGAGCTCGCTGATGATTGAAATGTAAATGGGAGGTGCGCTGTAAAGTTCTTTTTTTTTAATTTTCTTTTATACCTTCGCATACTTTTTAAGATATACTGGAAAACTTTATTAATGTATATGGATGATGAGTATAGCAGGTGGAGTGTTTTTTAAAAGTAAAGTGTGAAATAATAAGGAACAAGGTTCTTTCCGAAATCAAGGTAACGGCTGTCCCAGAGATAAAATCAGAGGAAATCAATACAAACAGCGAGTTCATAAATCACAATTTATCTCATCCATTAATAATAAAAAATCATCGTATATATTTATAAACGCGAGTTCATTCATTCATTTACTCTCAGACAGTGGGCAACTGCGAAGAAAAAAAAAGGAAGAGAACAAACGCGCATGTATATATATCGAAGCAAAGATAAACACGTCGTGCAGCGAGCAAATGAAAAATTCACAAGACAAATTGCTTCGTCCGCACATCCCGACACATATATATACGTACGCGCACGAAAGTGAAATGTTCATTTGCGTATATCAGCCTCGAAAAAGACATCGACATCCGCTCTCTCATTCTGTCTCTCTCTCTCTCTATATATATACGCTATCGGAACGCAGCGGAGCGGCTAACGCCGTGCGGCTTCGCTCGTTTGCACCGCGCTCTCGTGTGAACCGCGCGCTAATCGCTTCTTCCAAATGCCTCATGAATGACAAAGGCGCGTGCATAATTAAGCGAGTTCGCGCGAACGGCAGCGTACACTCCAGCATATGTGTGTATGTGTGCGTATGTCGGATAATGAAGTCATCACGGTGTATCGGCCAAATTGTTGAATCTATACGCGTATATGTGTGTATACGTATAAAGTACACGCGGCAGCGAAAGCGAGGGAGAGAATGAAAGAGGTGAGAGAGGAGGCATACACGTGAATGTAGAAGACGTAAATCACCGAGGCTTCGATAAGCAAGATCCATGTGGATGCGCGCAAGCATACGAGTGTCGCTAGCTCGTTAATAATTGATACAATTAAGGGGAAATGTGTATGCGTATGCGAGAGTAGATGAAAGTTTGCCTTGGTGAATTTTTACCGATGCACTTTTTTCGTATAACAATGAATTAGTGCATAATTTTAATGTAAATAATCTAAAATTCCATATCATTTGTCAAACGTTTTTTGTACAACATCAACACACAGCAAATCGTTAGAAGCCCTTTGATCTTATACAAACAAAACCGAGAAAACTCGCGCGGCAATAAACTACATTAAAAAAAAAAGGGAAAAAAACGTACGTTCGCACACAAAGTAGGCAAGCGGCGTGGCGAATTCCCTGGCAAAAGGAAACACGAGGAGGCATTGTCAGGAAAGAACGTTTGCTGCTAGCGCAAATGCCGAAGGAATATAAAAGCCATTAATATTCAATGGTTTGCTAAGTAGCCGCGTGTGCGCTCGGGCAACGTTCTCCACTACATAGGCGCATTCGGACGAATCACCTGCACGCCTTCCTTTTATATACCAGCTCTTGAGGTTCTTCCGCGCACGCGTGCGTATACTATAATATAAAGTCGCGCGGCGTCCTAAACCATTATCCCCTTGCTTCTATTTGGCGTGCGGGTATATAGCACGCACACATACGTAGAGCGCAGAGCGCGTGTGATTTACGACGTCGCGGATGCGTATTCTCTCTGTCGGAAAATCGCGAGAGAGGTATTATAATGCTCCAGTTCGTATAGTGTCAGACAGGGAGATACTGCGGTAGTAAAGTGTGAGCATCTGTGACGCGCGTATGCTATCTCTCTCTCGCTCTTCTGTAAGAGCCTATGGGATAGTAGGTGGTTTCTTCTTACGTTACGACGTGATGGAATGGCAATGTTATATGATTGTAAAAATAATAATTTATGCAGAAGTTTTTACAGACGATTGCATAAATATATATATTATTGGTAAAGAGAAAACGTACGTATTTTTGATTAATATACTTTTGTGCTCAACGTATATATAAGATTACGAGACAAATTACACGACGATGCCGATCAAAACACGCCTCCTCCCTGAATCGATAATTACGTTTCATTCAGCTCGAGCTGGCGAATGGAATTCATAAATCCCGGAGATTTGAATAAACAGAAAAAAAACGAACAAACCAGACCACGCGCAAACGCGAGGGTGAACGAAAAAAAAAACGACAGCCCGAAGAGTAACAGCCCCGCGCGAAACAATAAATTAGATATTATCGTGAAAATTTCTTATAGCGCGCCCCACCTCCTTCGCTCCCAGCCGAGAAGTGGCAATAGGGATTTAACTCTCGAAATCCGTGAGCGCGCGGGCGAAGGGCTGTGTAAGCAAACGGGCGGTTTATCTTCGACCCTCCGGCTGTGTGTTCGTTTCCCGACGCCACCCACCCCTCGACACGCCGACGACAATATTTAAATATTGTTAAGCGCCCGCGGTCCCCGTGAGCGAGCGATACTCCCCTCCATACTTCGCGCGCGGGCGCGTATACTTTTCCGCACCGGGCCTCTTGGCTCCTTATTAACATTTAATTCGAGAGACTGGTGTGAGCGTGCGAGTGTATAAGGAAAGGGGGATTGCGCTGGTATAAGGGAAATTTGAATATAGGAATAAGTGTGAGATTCAATTTCGGAAAATTATATGGAGGAAAGGACGAGGACGTGCGTATACGGAAAAGTTTGTTCGATATAAATATATAAGTAAAAGAAAATAGTCATTAAAAATTTTGTAATAATTGTTAATGAATTAGTATATGTATATTGATCAGTAGTTGAAACAATAAACGTCAATTAAAATATTCCGGGGGACAATAGATCATTTCTATACGTCCGCAAAGAAACAACAACACTCGCAACTCTTGCGGAAAAGGAGAGCGACAGACATAGAGAGACACACACTACATACGCGGCATGCGGAAAGAAGGACCACGAGAGAGAGAGAGAGAGAGGGAGAAAGAGAGAGACAGGCTTGTATTAAGATGATAGCACTCGCTCGCTCGCGCGAGGCACGCCACGGGCCATCAAACTGCGCGCGCGCGTTCACTCACGGTCCAGCGTCTTAATAGCCGGAGATTTATGGTCCCGCGGCCGACTGTAACGCGCTTGCACGAGTGCGTGTGTGTGTGTGTATATATGCGACACAGGACGCGTGCGTACGCCTAGGCTATACTATATCTAAAACCATGTACGCCTCGCGATGTAAGAGTTGTAATGCACACACAAGAGGCCGCCCGACCGAGCGCTTTTAACCCTCTTTGAAGCGTAATGACTCTGTGACGTACTCGTCGTCTGTACTTATATCTGTATATGTATATATGTGTGTAAGCTATTTTTACGCGTAACGCAGCGAGCACGCGAGATCCTTCATTTGTTTGCCGGGCGCAAGAGGTTCCTTATTTATTTACGAGGTTGCGGATGTGAATTACGGCGGCTGAAATTCGAGAGTGGCAGCGTGAAGCTGTCTGCATGTCGAGACTACGAGAATGTGTGTGTCTGTGTGTGTGTGCCAGACTTGGGGTAAAAAAAAAGATATGTTTACAGTGTTTATACCGTGGTTTATGTCTCTATATGTACACGTCGTTAGTAGTAGTGATTTCTGAACTTTTTCTTTTACATTCGAAATGACAATAAAGCTTTATTTTCTATGCTATAATAAAAGCGTATATAGCACTTCGAAATGTTGCAATAAAAGGTTTTGCATTTATTTTTCAAGGGAGGAGGGATGAACAGAATAAAAAAATAAAACAAACGCGTCCTTTTTGTTATATGTACGGAATACAATATCAAATCCAAAAAGGCTTTCACGTTATTATTGTTATAAAATAAGAGAGCTTGCGCGGGCAGAGGCGTACGGCGTGCACAAGAGAAGGGCGGCCGTAAAGTGTAAACAAGAAGAGTAATAAAAATAGTAATAAAGGTAGAAGAGAGAGAGAAAGAGAGTGGGGAGAAAAGGGTGTGGAGCGCGGCGCGCGCACGGTGTGGTCGACTCTCTCTCTCTGTCTCTCTCGTTCTGTGCATGCATGCGTGCCGCTCGCTCGCTGCGCGGCGTGGTGGAGTTTACTGCGCGCACCTGCATTTTTGCGAATATTTCGGGAGACATTAACGTCTTTAACGAGCGTCCGTAACAAGCCCAAAAGGAGGAGCGATAGCGACGGCACGGCAACCTCCTCCTCCTCTTTCTCCCTCCTTTTCAATTTTTTCCTTTCCCCCCTCGACGAGTCGCGGAGACATAAACTTTCGGGTTGCGCGCGGGAAAAAAGTGCCGCTGCTGCTGCTGCTGGTGTCTTTTTTCTTTTATACGCATGATGAAAATCGTATAGTATGCAAGAAACCAAGGATGATGCGCGATGGTACGTATATACATATAACATTGCGATCAGCTGATCGCGATCTCGCTTCTGGATTTATTATAAGCCTGAAATTAAAATTAGCGCAATTTTCGGAAGGTATCATTTTCAGCTTCGATAAGCAGCGTGTATATATATACACCATCCATGACAGTGTACAAGCAAGATCGGTGTGCTTGGCGTTATTTAATTAATCAGCGTCGATTATGATCGCCTTTGGACGACAAGGGTAAAAAAAAAGGAAGTCAACGAACGCACGAGAGCTCGCAAACGATGCCTGCGCGCGCGCGCGCGTGTGCTCTCGTAAAACTCGAAACTCGAGCGTCAACATTGCGCGCACGAAAAGAAATTCGTTCCAACGTGTCAGCTTGCTAATAACGCAATTTCATACCTCGTCGTGCCGCGCACACAGACTGTATATGCGTTATATATATATATGTGTGTATACTTATATACGTGTATACGACTGTAAGAGAGGGTGGGAGGATGGAGAGGGGGACACAGGTGATTTAACGGCGATCTCTTGTCGCGCGGCTTGCAAAACGCGCGCCCAGTCTCGGACCACCCGAGTCGCGTCGACGTCGGTGACTGCGCAGCCTGTTGTACATGCACGCGCCTTGGTCTATACTTTTATTGTAAGAGAGAGAAAGAGAGAGAGGAACGCGCGAGCATATCATTCACTCGTTTCTCGTTTCTAATTCGACAAAATCGAGGCGCAAGAAGACGCGCGAGAGCGCGGGAACCAGACGTCGAAATATTGTATTACGCTGCAGGGGAAGACGAGTGAGAGAAACTGGACGAAATTTTAGGAGAGCGGAGATCCCAAAAAATGCGGATCTCTTTCAGCTCTTTCGGAATATCCTATTTCAACCGCAGACTCGGTCCTGATGAATCGAGCTTTAAAGTGTCTTCTCATCCTATATAAGACAAAAAGGGGTAATAAAAAATTTGACGAATGAAAAAAAGAGAGATATAAAAAATTTCGAAAGTTTGCTATTTTTTTTGGAAAGAATCTCTCGGTTTCACTGCTACCGCTAAAACGAAGATACTGTAAGCCGAGAGCACATCGCGAGAATATATGTATAGATATACACTGTGCAACAACAGCAGCAGCAGCAGCCCAAGTCAACGGCCAATGATTGCGTGCGCGAGTGAGCGAGCGGAGATGGATGACACGCGCTTCCATGAGCCGCTGCTGCTGTGTTGCGACCCTGCAGCTATACAGCAGCAGCAGCAACAGCATCCGATCCTTATGCGTCTTTTTCTCTTGCGCGTATCCTTGGTTCGAGGATACCGTTACCACGAGAGAGAGAGAAAGAGATTCCGCGCTGTAAAAGCAAAGGAAAGAGCGAGACTGTGGCGCCGATGCGCCTGCGTATTGCTTTTATATTAGAATGGACATGCTTGTTCTCTCTACCAAGTAATTGTGTCCGTTGGTGAATTTAATTATTTAAATTGTTCGAAAATCGCGACAAAGAGTTTTGTAACATTGAATAGGATACTATGTCTTATTAAATTAAACGGAGTCGAAAATATTACACCTTCTTTGGGTTAAAGAAACTGGAACGACACGCAGCATTTGCCCGGCGACGAGAGAAAAGAGCTGAGAACCGTGGCGGCAAACGCAAATACGCTATACACTGAGAAAGCGTAGCAAACGTCTGTCTCTCACGCGCTTCGCGCGAACCTCTTTGAAGTCTTTCTCAGTCTTATGTTTCTCTTATACTCACTCCCTCTATATATACTCGTCCTTCGAAACGCGAACTCGTCAATTACCATCTCATTGGCTCATTTCGCTCGTATGCTAATGCGAATATTATTTAAACTGCCGCGCGTTGTCCCTTTCCGCGCTTGCTTGCTTTGCTCTCTTCGACAGCAGAAGCTGCTGCTGCTGCTGCCTGCGGCTTCTCGAATATCCGCCCACCTAGTGTCGTCTCGAGTACACTTCAACCTCGAGTGGCTGTGTGTGCGCGCACGCCTCCCCAGTGGCACCTTTTTATTTGTACAGAAAACTCGGGAGGTGAGCAGCAGCAGCAGAAGCTTCTTTATTGTGCAAACTTGGAGACGACGAGGCTGCGTTTTGACAAACATTGAAGCGGCTACTGGTTTTTTTGAAGAGCCAGTGGCAGTGGTTTTGTTTGTTAATATACGTGAGTTAGGTTGGGGTAATTGATTCTTAAGATAGGTACATATAAGGTTTGTACAAAGATTTAACCGAAAGTGAATGATGTATATTACAATCATTGTATAATAATATTAATTAGAATCGTATAGCGTGACATTTCTCACGTTGGACAGTTACGATAATACAACGATCAATCTTAAATTGTATATACGAACAGATCGTACAACAACGTACGGCGAGAGTGTGTAACGAGAAAATTCAGGGCACTCGAAAAATTTCCGAGCAGCTGGCATTGAACGCGCGCGGGATTTTCTGGCACTTCGGGTCCCTTTCAAGCGCGAAAGCGAGTTCACTCGACTGTGACGGAAACTACCCTGAATGCTAGATGTGTGTATATGCGTACATATTCACGTAACTGAGAAAACCAAAGCGCACCTTTCGGGCGAAAATCACAATCAGTCGGTTTGCTCGCGTGAGAGCCGCACGTACATATATATATACACATACACGCGTGTTTATACCCAATGCTAGAAACATTCCCCCGGATGATCGTCGAACGACAGATGTTGATTGAATTACGAGTCAAAGTATATCAGCGAAGGGAGACGACTGTATACGTCGAGCCGTTGCGCAACCGCTCTCGGCCAATTCCTTTTTTTTTTTATTTCTTCTTTTTTTTCGTACATTGAAACGCGGTCGCGTGAACTCGCGTCGGCTTGATTTGATTTTAGGTAACCAAGTGAGCATTAATAATTCATGCCTATGCGCAGATAAGTAATCTCGAATTTGAAAAAATACGTTTTTAATTAGAGTGCAGGGGAAGGAATGAACGAAGAGAAACGAACTTTCTGTTTCTATATAAACCACGTGAAACTTTTATTTTTTCGCTCGAGCAATAATCGTGCGCGCAGTGAAAATATTATTTTTAAGAGGACAAAAAATCTCTATATGCCGAGAGAGTTCATCAACCAAAACAAACGATTCTCCTTTCCATCAGTGAAAATCGCTGCAACGACGAGAGAGAGAGACTCGTGCGCACGCGCTCCAAATGAAGTAACATATCATAAAGGCATCCAGCTGTTTTTAGGATCGTCTCTTCCATCTCCTCGCGGCAGAAGAACGGCAATATCGTCTCGGGTAAGCACGTTACTCTCATACCTTACTTTCGCGCACACGCCGTAAGAGAAAGAGAGAGAGAGACACACGTATATATGTGTACGTTGGTATATATACGCAAGGCAATTCCGCAGCGAGGACTTTTCCGTTCTGCAAAATTATCGGCAAAAAGCCGAGGGGCGGCACAGTGGCGATCGGAGGGGGCAAACTCCCGGGGAACAAAGGAGCGGCCAAAGGGGATGACGAAGTACGCGATAAAGACAGAAAGAAAGAGCAAGAGAGAGAGCAAGAGAGAGAAGGCACAGAAGAGAACGGAGAGCAAAAACTGCGGACGCGTTACGTGCCCCGTATCCTTTACGATAGAGGCTCAATGCTCGTAGATTGCGATTAGCCACGGACGTAATGAAGCCACGGTGCGAGAGCAAGCGAGCGAGCGAGCGAGCCTCCGTGCTTTTCTTTCTCTTTCTCTTGTTTTCTCTCTTTTCGCCTTTCTCTCCCTCTCTCTCTCTCTCTCTCACTCTTGAAGAGACGTTTGTCTCACTCGCCGCCGGCTACTGGCTATATACCTTGCGTTATTCGCGCGCTCGCATGCACCGGAAGCTTTGCACTGATGCTCGCTCCCGCGCGCTCAAATGTTTCTTCTGTTCGGTCCGTGTGTGTGTATGTCGTTTGCAGCTTGGAACGGAACGTCTTCTTGCGTATTCGCAAGAAGATTTTTACAGGTGCGGCAATGGTTATTATTATTATTACTGTCCTCTGGTATACGGTAATGTATATTTTAATTATCACAGAGAGGAAATTCGAAATACGAATTTAGGGATTAATAATATTTTTTTTAATTGGCATAAGATAGTTGCACAGATCTAAACTTTTTATAATGTACACGCGCTACACAAGGTACGAAAAATTTCACATGGGAAGGTGCACGTAGTCGCGGTATGTTTCTTTTCGTTGCGGCGATACATATAAGTGACTGAAGCGGTGATTTACGACTTGGCTTTAAGCGCGAGAAATTTTTAAAAAGTATCTTTTACGACTTATACGGCCCGTTTATTAGTGCAAGGAAAGGGATTCGAAAGACACGCGATGTATATACACACTGAACCTCCCCTCTTTTGCTGCTGCTACTGCTACTACCTTCATTAAGCCGTTACACTTCTATGGAGTTCTTTTTTATCGTTTACATGCCTAATGATAATCCGAGAATTCGTAATGAGGTTGAGCGCGAGATAATGCAGCTGCAATTTCTGAGCATATAGAACTAGATTAATGGAAAAATCATGTAGCTCCGCGATAACAAAACGCAATTTCCTGTACAAGCGAAGAGCATGTACCGACCTTGATATTCCGCGCTGTATTCGCTCGATTCAACCTTATCTGAAATGCTTAATTTAACATATTACTTTTTATTCCCATCTAGAGATATTCCCGCGTATACACGGGCAATTTCATATACCTCGTCCTTCAATTATTTCGTCAATCCATCACAATCGCTCAAAAAGCCGAAAACTTGATACCGACTTCGATAAATCTCTCTCGCTGAAATTTTTGTCAACGGCACAAAATATCCGCACTGCGGTGGATCTTCTCGCGCGTTTTTCCGGCGCATCGTATAGCCGCCGCCAGCCCTTTTACAATTTAGATGACAGTCATTTTTCTGCACCGAGTCCACGCCGCGAATGCATAATGCAGCGCGTGCACGTTGCCGAGTCGCGATATTTTTCAGACGCACACACGATTCGCTTTATTTATTTTTATTTTTTTTTCCCCCTCAGTCGCTTTTTGTCTCCGGCAGATCTTGCGAGGTCGGTTGAGTGCAGTTGTGACAACATAAGCCGCTGCAGCAGCAGCAGCAGCAGTACGCGGATATGATGTGGAGCGAAAAAAAAATGTACATGAATGCACCGTGAACGTAGAAGATAGTCGTGAGCATATATATATATATGTGTGTGTGTAGTCGCGTTATCTTCCGGTCAGCATGAAATTAGCATAAACAAATTGTTTCGGTGCGTCATTGGGGCCGATGTATGCGCGCAGGTAAGTTTGAAATATGCGCACTGTCGCCCGTTTTCCTAATGAAGGTTGGCGCCGCGGAATTTCCTGGTAAGGAAAATATTTAATCGCGAATGGTAAATTAGTTAGCAACAATGGTTGACAGGTGATTTATTATTCGATCGGTATATGCTATGTAGATAATATAGACCATAATAATGTTTCAAAAGTTAATATTGACAATTTAATAAAGTCAATCGACAATACACTTGGTGACATCATATACTTCGCATTTCGTGTTTTGTAAAAGATAATTTTTTTATTGTACCCTTGTATTAAAAAAATATTGAAAACTCTTAAAGCACCCTTTCACCGTTAAAATTAAATTTCACCTTTCTAAGGATGCTTTAGACACGCCCGAGCTAAAATCGCCTGTTTACCAAGAAGTTTGTTGCTCTTTACGCACCTCGACGTTTACGTTATATACATATATATACGCCGCCACCAACGCCTTTCCTCAAAAAAGCAAGAACAGAGACGAAAGGAAGGAAAAAGCAAAAAAAAACAAAGAAAAAATTCCCTCGGCCTGCTTTAGCACCTTTTCTCTCACGGTCCCATTACGCCCGGCGCTTATGCTCATTCGTAATGCCTGGACACCCAGACTCGTTAGGGGATCGGCCTGCTTGCGCTCGGTATATTATGTATATATATATACCGTTGCCAGTACGCTTGCGGGCGACTCTTTGAACATACAAATAAGGAAGAGCAGAAGTTGTTGCGTATATAGATATACACACAAGTGATGTACTTACCAGGGAGTCCACCTCCGGGTCGGCGATGTAGTAAGGCTTCTCTTGTCTGATCTGTAACAGAGAGGGAGAAACAAGTGCGCTTTAATAATTATAGAACTCGTGCATATATAATTGGAAGTAGAGTATATAGAAGTGTATGGAGATTCGCAAGTGGGTAGAGTATATATCTATACAGATGCATATATATATGAATAAGGGAGCGAGCGATGGTATCGGTTGAGACTCTTCCCGAACGATTTCCTTTTCGCGTGCTCCCTTAATTGGAAGAATGTACCCCCTCTTTCTCTTTTGTAAGCTCAAGATATACATTTGCAGGTATGTATATATATAGAAAGCGGTCGAACCCCTAAGTGCTAAGAGACTACTCGTTGGACGTATCGTTTTACCTGCGCTGACGCGCGCTCGTCGTCGTGGGCGTGTAAACGTAGTGGAGGGTAAAGTAATGGAATATCGATTACGGAGTATAACAGGTTCCTGATGCATTTTTCCAAATTATTATAGTCTTTGTCCATATAGGTTAATTATTTTATTGGCGTACAAGCAGGGTGGCATTCGGTGGCCCATTATAACTCATTACGTTTGCAAATAAGGATCATAAAGTAATAACGACAGGTAGATTAAGTTTTGTAGATAACGCGTGTGTACGCGCGTATATATGTATAATCAAAGGCTAAAATCTTCTCGGCGAAAGGCTGTATTCATTATATCCTTAAGCATCGCATTCAAACTGACTATGAAAAAAGAGAGAAGCCAATCAAAATTATGACTATCCTAGAGCCTTATATTTTCGTTCCAAGCAAGAATGCGCGCACCTTCCTCTTATACTCTCCCTACCACACTTACATACACACACACAAACATGCCGCTAATTAATTTCCGTCTCTCGTTTTATCCCTCGAGCGCATCACATTTTATTTCTCTCACTCAACGCGTGCGCGCGCGCGCGTGTTCGCGGAACGTTAACTTCTCTCTCTTTCTCTCTCTCTCACTCGCCTCACATGCCACCACATGCGAATCTACGTACATGTAATATATATACATTCGCCACACCGTAACCGGGAAAAGTCTCTAGAAACGGCGGTGTGACTCTCTTTTCCCTCTCGGAATGCCGCTACTGTACACCACCGCGCGCGCACATACTGACGAAAAGAAGTCGCAGCGCGGCGGCGGCGGCGGCAACAGCAGAGAGTGTCGGCTTGGATTCTCTAACGCGTGCGTTATTCATGAGCTCTGAATTCTGAATGGGAGTTCCTGTTCCGTTGCTGCTCGCGCGTATAGTAATGAAGGTGTCTCTGGCAAGACACGACGGCCCTAACAAAAATACTGTCAAGTTCCACGCGCGCGCACGCGGGCGACTAGTTTCTTGTGCCGATCGTCCTTTGCCGGCTGCTGCTGTTGCTGCTGCTCCTTTTTTTTTCTTTCCACGTCGAGGCCGCGTGCGATCGTTTCCTATACCCTTTTCCGACGACTCGGTTTGGCACGTGCGGAGAGACCGGCAGGTAAAGACGACGCTCTGACGCGGATTACAATTTGTAAGAATCCTTATACTCCCACAGCGCGTGTCGTTTGTTTTTGCCCTGTTTTTCTGACCGGTATAATATGTATACCCTATTTCCAAAGTTTTTCTAGAGAGAGAGAGAAAGAAAGGGGTAAAAAAAATTAATCGTTTTACGGTCAGGTAGGCGTTGTTGTGCCTTTTTTTCTGTGTGTTTTCACTTTCGGTTGTCCAAGTGGTGGCTGTAGCACAACAAAAAAAAACGTCAGGGAGCCTTGGAATTTTTTTCAACGCGAGAGAGAACATAACTCTTTTCCAGGGGAAAACTAACCCATCCTGAGTGGCGAAGATTAAGAGGAACGTCAACATCAGGGATACGCTACTTCCAAGATTTTCCGGCTACGTATTGTCACGTAATAAAAATTTACACAGCAAACGGTGTATCCATACGGTCGGAATCAGAATTACACCAAGCGACCCTAGGGGTCCCTTATAAAACGCGTCATCCAACTTTATGACATCGGCAATCCTCGTGAGGCGCCGTCAGGTTCGTTTCGCCGAAAAACCCGATACAAAAGTGCGACTTGAATGCTGCTGTACTTTCTCTATATCCTCCAGCTGCTATAAAATAACATCGCGAGTGAGTATAGCAACAACCGAAGCCTCGTAAACCAGCAACACGCGAAGTAGGTATCCAAGTTTGACTTTCTCGTCGTTCGCACAACAGCAAAGACGACGAGACAGTTTGGCTCGCGCCTCCACGTTTTTCACTATCTCTGTGTATCTGTATACATAGATGCACGCGCTGTTATACCTGCGCCTTAGTTGCTTGGTTCTATACATATACAGCACAGTTGAAAGAGGAATCAGCTGGCCAAGGAGGAACCAAGCGCGCCGTGGGACGCTCACCGCAATGCAATTATAGGTGCCAAAAGAGAAGTGGGCGTTATAAATTTTAGAAAGTGATTCGGGCAAAAAAAACGTATCTCAGTTTAAAGGACTCGCTTATCTGACACTACGATCTGGACAGAAACAGGCAGTTAAGACGTTTGTTTTTTTTTATCTTTCGACAGTTTTTACGTGTCCTCGACTATTTTTTTTTTATTTTTGGTATCGGATCAAAAAAGAGATAAGAAATTTATTTTTTTTCATATAGCGTGGAGAATATTTTTAAATGGAGAGAAGGCTTGACGGAGAAATCTCGTTATTCGCCACGCCATCGAGTGTAAGCATCGTTGTACCGCTACGATACCTCCTCTCTTTTGTTTTGCGCCTTCTTGTGCATCTCTTTCTCTCTCTCTCTCTCTTGTTTTTTTCAGCAGTAAGCGCGCAAGAGCACGAGAGATACGCTCAGTCAGCCGAGACAAACTATTCTTTAAAGACGTCCGGTATACACGGCGAGAGTTTTTTCGATATCGCGTCCGACTGCCGTGGCTCAATAAATCAAGCGTTAATCGACGGCTGATTAATTGATTAGATCGGTCATCACCGAGCGCTATAAAAGCCTCGTATACATATAAAAATTCTCGTTAAATATATTTATAACGGGCATTAAGTATTAATATATGCAATATATAAATAAATGTAAAAGTAACGTGACACAGTCTCGCGGAATTACCTTCGACGATCGACTAGATTCAGCTCAGGTGGCATTAATTATCTCGCGACAACGAAAGCCCATTGATGAATCTCAGCAAAATATTTTAACCTATGCAAAAACTATACGCAACTGCTTTCTTCCTTCTCACTAGAAACGCAACTATACACAACCATTCGAGAGAAAAGAGAAATGAGTAAAAAAAAAGGAGCAGTGCTCGATTATCGCGCACATCGCACGTCGTAATTTTCTATCTGCAGGTATCGTCGTCGTCGTACTGGAGACATCTCAGTGCGGGATGACAACACTGACGCTCGCTCGGTCAGCCTTGGTGCGCCGCGCTATACGGACAGAACCGGTCTAGAATCGTATTATAAGTTTCCGCATCGCGATCGAACTTCTCTTTCTCTGTCTCCGTCTATATAGGCGCGCTCGCCTACGCGATTCGTTTGCTAATTGACTTGAAGATGTAATAGAGGTGGAGGAGGATACGTCCGATGGGCGAAGCTTTAACAACTCGGAGAATATATCCGAACTACTGAAATACTGAGAGAGCTGTCAATCGATGTCTAAATGTAAAGAGGTGGAGTTTTAACGTTGTTTTGGGTATATTTGCGGTGACCACAGTTCAACGATGATCTGATAACTTTAACGTTGCAATAAATTTGACGTTGCCGATCGCTGACGATCTGCGTCACTGCTTTAACATTCCCGATGGGCCTTGAGAGAATAAAAAAAATACTTTTAGCGTGAAATCCTTTGATCGAATTCCAATGAAGAGAGAGAGACTATACATAGCGCGTTGTTAACAGGTGAATTTTATAGCGTAACTTGGCAATTTTTTCCTTCCCAACTGCCTATCTTTTCCTATATACTACGCTCACAATGAGCCTAATGAAAATCTTGATTAGACGATTGAAGAAAAAAAAAAAGAAAAAAGAAAAGAAACGTCCGTCTGAGGAATTTAAAAAGAATAACTCGTTTGAGCTCCGAAGCAGGAGTAGCAGCACATCGCGAGAAGCTAAAAGAAGAGAGGCGCGAGAGGGACGAAGGCGAGAGAGAGGAGGGGGCAAACTAATTGGTCACGCACGGAGGAGTAGTTTTTTGCTCGGAAAGTGCCCGGTTTCGGGCCCCCTCTCTCTCTCTATCCTTTACTCTCGCGTCGTATTATGTAAGTATAACCACGGGAACGCGGGAATCGAATATTTTTATTAGCGCACAGTGCGCACGCGCTATACGTCGACTTTCGTTCACGCCGGCAATAAATAGATAAGACGAGTAGAGACCGACAAAAGCGACATTCTCGGCCGTTATCGCGATTATAATAATCCGGCTTTGCGCTTGTTTACGCTCTTTCTTTCGCTCTCGTCGCCGGGGCTCCTTCTTCTTCTTCTTCGTCTTCGGGTCGCTCTTTATCCTTCGTGCTTTGTAAATCCTGCTGTCTTATCGGCCGGTCGGATCGTCCAAAACGCGCGACCGAGCAAGTGTGTGTATATATATATATATATATATATATATATATATATATATATACAGCGGCGGTAAGAAGCCTCTTCATTTCCTTTTCTTTTTCCGCGAGCCAAGACAGCGAAGTTCTCTCTTTTTCATTTTTTTTTTTCAAAATAAACTCCCGAAACACGGCTTGATGAGGAGAATATTTTAATGAAGCTTAATATTATTCGTTAATGGAGTCGATAACTTAGTTCATCGTTTTGTTTAATTCGCTAAATTAACTTTATCAAAGTTTAAAATAAAATTCAAGAACCTCATGATACATTGTTCATTGGCGAAAAGAATGTGCAAATTGCAGAATTTTCAAAGTTTATATAAATATTTAGTGTACCCTGGTCGATTAAAAAAATTAATTCACCCATCGCAGACAATCAAGATCTCGTCAAGACTCTACCGCGATATTCGTAAAGATCAGAATCGCGCGAGGCGCGTTCACGAATAAAAAGAGCATATAGCTACTGATCCCGGGACTCCATAAGCACGCGTATATATATATATATATATATATATATATATAACACACGGGTTAGAAAGACGCGAAGGGACGCGCAGGAGCTGAGATAGCCATATACGCAGCCTCTCCCATCTTGCTACAGCTACAGCAGCATGCGAGAGGCGCAACAGCGCAGGTAGCATGATGCTCGCTCCATCTCGCTCGCGCTGCTGTCGTGAACATTAGTCAGGCCGTCAGTGCGGTCCAACGTTTTACGAGGGTTTAATGCCCCCGAGGTGCATTCTAATTGCGCCAATAAATCCCAACGGGGCATCGCGCCGCGCTTGCTCGCCGGCAGTGCTAGACTACTACGCGGGGGATGCGCTCCTACGCTCTATGCCGCGCGTGTGCTACAGACGGAAATATGCCGACGACGCGTACACACACACCCACGACGTTTCCGGAATAATCAACGTCTCGCACGTGCGCGGGTGTTTGGGGAGTCGCGGCGGCGCACGGGTTTATCGGTGTGACGGATCGCAGTAAGAGAGGTGTTCTTTATTTCGTCAAGTTTTTCGTAGAGAGAGAGTGCGCAGAGTAAGAAGCCGGAAAGAAGAAGAAGAAGAAGAAGGTGGATTATACGAGCGGCGTAGATAAGCGCAACGAAAATGATGATGATGCACCGGCCAGATAAAGATTATCTCGTGCGATTCGTGCGACGACACGAGTTGCCGGTGTGATAAGTTTCCCTAGTAGAAGTGTTTTATTGATGAGTAATTGCGTTATTTTCAGAGAGTGAGTGAGAGAGAAAGAGTACGAATGTTACCACCGGGACGACGATTGCTTTATCGAACAATTCTTTTTTATTATGAATTTATGTTCTCCGAATTGTATTGTAAATACTTTTTGCGACGGAAATTAATTTTCGCGGTTATCGAACGATTTCTCTATATAGGTATACGTGAAATTATAAAATTATAAAAGAATATTACCTATCGCGTATAATCAATCAAAAAGTATACAATATTGTTAGATAAGGCTTAAAATAGCTCGAGACTTCAAACCATATATATACACTTAAAATATATAATAAAATTCGATTCTTCCAGGTGTACACACGGTACCTCTATACCGAATCTCTCAGCATCTACCGCGTGCACCGCGATTTTGCCGAAAAAAGCCGCACACCGTGTTCCTCTCTCTCTCTCTCCCCTCTTGCCGTTCTCTCTCCTTCTCTTTTTTTTCGACAATGCTCTTTTGCCAGTTGAAGGCCGTCATTGTTCGATTGCGCACAAGCGCCGTTGCGTCGTCGTCGTCGTCGCCGTCGTCTCAGCGGGAAGGAAAGTGGGGCGCGCATACACACACACACACACACACACATTTTGTTTCGGGACCCAAACTATAAGGGCGAGAGAGCAGCAAGAGAGAACCTTAGGTAAAAAAAGAGCGCAACAATGCGCGCCCGGCGCAGCGGGGCACCACGTGTGTATATGTATGTATGTATGTGCGCGCGCGCAGTCCGTCGCTCATGCCTTCTCTCGCCGGTACTTGCTCTCCTTCTGTCCGTCTCCGGTATACATACAGGGAGAAAGAGAGGGAACGAGCGCCAGGGATAATATGGTTGACCCGCTGAATAGATCAATTTACAATGGGTAGAAATGAGCAGTCGGTTTTTGCTCGCCTATAGCGCGCGTCGTGTGCGAGATCGGCCGAGGCGTACTGTATATAGTAGCGCGCTGCTGTGGGCATAGGTGCCCGTAGGTGAGGCAAGAGAGTGAGACGAAGAAAGAGGCTGTGCGCTAGATAGATAATATGCTCGACGCTGCGTGATGGGATGATGTGCCTTCGTACGGTTACGCATTTTTCTGGTTTCTTTTTGCGTCGTCGTACTTTCTTTTTCAACGTTGGTTGTACCGTTTTCTATTTGTTTATCTACGCTTAATATGTATAATGAATAATTGTCTATAGACAATTATTTAGCTGAAATTGTCAAGTGCGAAGCAATTCTCGAATATCGCAAACACTTCAACCATCATATACGTTAATAAAACTACCAAAAGAAACACTCAGTACCGCACTTAATGAATAATTATGCTCATCCATTTAGATAATCCCCCCTCGGTGAGGCAAAACAGCCGAAAATCCGCAAAGGAGGCCATTGTCCCGAGGCAGCGCAACACTATATATACACTCTCCGGTCGCTCTCCTTTTTGTTACCGCGCAGGCTGCAAATGCACATGCATGATGCCGCCCTTGAATGGCCGCATGCGCGTACGCATGCGCAGTCATGCAGGCGTATACAATGCGAAATAACGCGGAATAATCCAGCTCTCGCGCGCGCGCGCAGCGTGCGGCCCCTTTTGTTGCGCCTTCGCGGTGCAGCTAGGGGACCCTGTATACATATATAGATATATACACATGCGTATGCGGCCGCTATCGAGGAGCTTAGCGCCTCTAAAACGTCCGCAAGAGGATTGTCACCTGCTTATCTAAATTCTAGTGCGAGCGTATATATATATACAGCAACAACCCCTTTTGTAAGCAGTGTCGGAGCAAAAACGTATACGTATGGAACTGCGCTTCTGTTGTTCGATCGAGATACTACGAGAGTTTATTATGAATCTTATAGCAGATCGGTGGGTATAATTATAATAATTCTCTTCTCGTTTCTTTTCTTATTTCTCAAGATCGGCAGAGTAGTGTATTTTAGAAAAGGTTTTTCGTCGGAGATAAGATAAAATTAATAATTTACGACAAGGCAAAAAGCGAACAAGGTTTTATTTAAATGTACAAGTGGCTCATTACGGTTTCATAAACCCTCGCGCAAAAACACACTTAATCAATTAAGAAAACACATATACGCACTGAAACTGGTAAAATAGAAAAAAGAAGAGAGAGAGAGAGAGAGGGCAACCGACAGAGAAGGAAAGAAATTTTTTTTCACTCGGATCCGTTGAACAACCATCGCCGTAGTCGTCGTCCATGTCGGTACATGACGGGCAATGGTGTTTTCAGCAAGAAACGAACAGAAAAAAAAGAGAGTGTATAGTATGATATATACACACCCGGCAAGAAAAGAAAAAGCAGGTGAGCCTGTGTGCGCGTGTGCAACAAAACAGACCAACGGGTGTCTTATCTCTTTCCCTCTGCTGTACGCGCACGCTGCTCTGCTAAAATCGCCGATAATACCAAACATGAGACTGATAATGATTCGACTAATGCGATAATTAACTACGCGTGATTCTCTCTCTCTCTTTTTCTCGCGCGAGAGAGGCTGAAAATTTCTGCTGTTGATACAGCTATGTACTCAAATCACGAAACGAGCTGTGAGACTCAGCCGCGATGTTTGTACGCGAAGCCAGCAGCGCTGATAACTCTGCTGCCGCTGCTGCTGCTGCTGCTGCTGCTACTGCTGTTCATTTTAATGATGCAGTTTTTGCAGTGACTGAGCGCAACGTGCTTTTTTCCTTGTCACATATGCAAAAAAAAAGAGTCGCTCGGTGCGTGGGAGGTTTGTTTGATGTCGCACGTGATTTTGAAAAAAATATGCGACGATTATTGCGCAACTTGCTTCTGCTACTGCAGCTGAATTACTTAAAACGGCAAACACGCTGAAGTAAACGAATAAATTAAGTAATTATGTAGCTTATCATGTTTAATTGCATTTACTTAATATATGGCAAATGCTTTTTGCTTCGTTAAGTTCGATCACGTTTAATTTTGGTATATAGATTAACGGAAAAAGAACGTTCGAAAAAGAAGGAACTCGAATCGGTAATAATAATAATAATAATAATTCAACGCGAAATTCCTCTCGGAGTTTGGGCCGCACACGCACCATGCGAGAAAGAGAGGCGAACGCTCGCCTTATCCCATTCTCAAACCGCAGAGGCTTAACTCTTATCGCTATCTCCGACGCAGCCGCTACTCGTGCACTGCTACCCGTGTTACTGCGCGACGGCGGCGGCATTCCGCGCTCGTATAATTGTATTTGATTTGACTTGGGACGAAAAAAAATTTTTCCGACTCCGTCGCCGCTGGTATACATTTACGTAGCGCGATATAGAAGCAGAAGCAGCAGCAGCAGCGCGAGTGTATATAGCATGATTACGCGATGATTTCGCAGTGTTGCTCTCTCTCTCTCTCTTTCTCTCGTATTGTGCGCATAATATACAAACGTATACGCGAGTTACGCTTCGACACGTGTAAAATTCTTATATATACTGGATTAATAAACGATAGGACGCGACACACAAACACAGAAAAAGTATATGTTGTGCGATCGAATATAACTCATATACGGTGGTCTCTCTCGATACGCGAACGCCTGCTGCTCTGTCTCTGTCTTTTATAGAAGTACATGTCTTATAAATATGTGTGTGTGTGTGTAATTAAGTTATCGCCGCGGCATCGTGTGTTAATGTACACACGCGGAGTATTGTTTGTGTTGTGGCTTAACCTACATTTTTTTTTTCGTTCGGTCGTGTATAATGAAGCTAAAGCACGCCACGCGGACCGAATAGCTCTTTAATAATTTCCAAAAGCTTTTCGTGTGACGACTTACATTTTTAATGGCTACCAAACGTGCGAGGACGAACACAACAGTGCGGGTAATTTTGTTGTTTAGGGTGGGGAAGAGGTATAAGCGTTTTGTCATTAGTATACGGATAGACGATCGAATTTTCAAGCAGGTAATTTGAAGGAAAAAAAAACTGTATTCATGGGAGACCTATCATGTAGATAAATACAAAACGTGCGCATAGCATATTTTTGTAATCTTGAATTATGAATGTCAGTTTAACCAAAGCTCAGAGCGCTAAGTACGTTACATAAGGCGACTGTAAATTATAATCGAGACAAATTTAATAAAAGAGCCGTATTTCTTAACTCATTAGCGCTTGTTGCATATATATATACATTTTCCGAGGCTGCTGCTGTGGTGCGATAAATCACGCAAACACGTTCGACGTTGTTATTAGAAGAAGGGAGGGGGGAGAGAGAGAGAGAGAGGTTTTCGTTAAATTTCAAAAGCAAATTAATCACTGTACGAAAATTGTGCGACCTGAAAATGAAGGAAAAAAGTTGAGCGAACTTTAGTATAGATAGAGGAAAAGGAGCAGCTAAAAATAGCATCGCACAGCATGAATATGCATAAAGGCAGAGGCGAAGATACTTGATTTACCTTCGCGCGCGTAACGACATATAGCGGCGAAGGAACGTAAGGTTATTCCAGTTTTGTGCTTTGCGCCGCGTTATCGAATCTGCGTCGCGATACCGCGTGCACGCCGTACAACTGACATCACCGCGGCATGAATGTGTATATACAGATTATGTTTTCCTCTGTTTCTCCTCTCTTTTTTTTTTATTTTTATAATCGACCATCACGAAAGCATAACGCCTCGCTGTCTGGGACGCGGAGCATTGATATATCTGTGCGAAAAATTCTCTGTAACAAGTGCACAGACCAAATACAAAAAAAAAGAAATATATACATTGCAAACGCTGCGTGCGGGATTGGTCATAAGAAAAGTGCGCACGTATATTTCGTGAATTTTTTTTTCTTTCATTCTATATTCATATCCTGGGTTTCTCAACTTTCCCTGCATATTACGAGTCGGAGAGGAACAGTTTTCAAGCCGCGCGCGCGCTCAAAGAAGTGAACTAGAGCTTGTTTCGAAGACCGACTTTCACAATTCCTGCGAGCACGGAGAGGAAACTTAGACACTTTATCGCCGTGCCTCTTAAAATTCTATACTAAAACCTGCGCCAGAGCAGCCATAGCAGCCACAGCAGCAGACAAGCCGTAAAAAGTGCGCTTTATTAACACTATTATCTTTTTAGGTTAAATATAATACGAAGCTATTTAGGTGCGAGCGTGAAAAACAAAAACCAAAGTGCGTACACACCTTCCAATTTATCTGCTCCCACCACTCCCACACTCTGTGCTTAGCATATTATACAAAATCATTCCAAAATTAACACCTGATTTGCAAAAAAACAAAAAGAAACCGAAGCGCTTATACAAATTACGAGCATAATGCCTATATAGCTAAACATTTCGTGATTTATCACTTAACCCCGGCTCGCTCCTTCTCTCTCTGCCATTAATTCTAACGCGACCACAGACAGCAGCCGTGCACAAACGTTAAAATGTCTCATTCTTTTTTTCAGTCAAGAGCGAGAGCGAGAGAGAAAGAAACGGCGAAGTGTCGAAAGATCGATTAGCGATACGGCTGTAAAAGTCACGTTCTCCACCACCTCTCTTGGCGCGTATTTACTCTTGCTCTCCTACACATATAGCAGAGCGCGGCACAACGAAAAAGCTCGCCGGCTTTTACGCATATGCGGCTCACGTGGCGGTACCGTGCGCATATGTATATACAAACCCGTGTGTAGGAGGAATGCGAGCGAGCGCGCGCGAGTTTTAAAAGGCCCCCAAAAATCGGCCGCATGTGGCTCGGATTACCTTCGTGTCCTTGGCTGTTCTCGAGTTCGACCCGAGGGAGAGAGAAAGAGAGAGAGAGAGAGGACCGAAAACGAGCGGACTGGAGTCTTCTGCCTCGTTGAGCACGCGAGAAAGACCGGCCGATTCTCCACGGGATTTCTTTGGGAGCTCTCGCCTGGCTGAGCGCGAGCAGAGCTCGACTCGTGTGATACACTCGGCCAAAAATTCGAGCTGCTTTTTTTTTTATTTTTCGTCGTCGTCTTTCTCTTTCCTGGCAGGGCCGATGATCGCGCGGATTTTGAAAATCGCTTTGCTTGTTTTGCCAGCTATGTGTAATATACCGTCTGTGTTTATATATACCGAATGGTTATAATGGTTTTTGCCGCGTTAATTGTTGATATTATTTTTATTAAAGATCAAATTAAAGAGACGCGTGCTACCATAATTAAAAAAAGAAAGGTTACGCAAGAATTACTCGCAGAGACTTGCGTATATAAAGAGTAAAAAGGAAAACAAACTAAAAAAAAAACGTGAAATCTCAGTCGTCGGGGAACGAGCATTTACATTTTATTAGATTGTGCTTCCCGGAGTATCATTAAAGCAATGTTTACGGTTTTACAACGTACGCACACTGTCATTTGACGCTTCTCTCCTTTTTTTCCTCTCTTTCTCTCTCATTCCCACACAGAGTCGTATATAGTAGTCGTATATATACACACACATATATATATATATATATACCAACGCACGCTCAGCTCAATTATAATCAGCCGCGCGGGTTCGCGCACGAATTTACTGGCCGATGAGTCGAGGGACCTCCGGCCAAAAATTACATCGTCCGGCAAAAACGCTATTTTTTCCAATTTCGTAACGAGCGGAGAGCGAAATTAATTCACGAGGAACTTTCACGGGGCAACGACGAGGAGGACGACGGCGGCGGCGACTACTCAGGTTATGATCGCGTCAGACATTCTTGCACGAAAGGCAAGAGCTGCTAGGAATGCCGCTGCCCGGATTTTCGATGAATATCTCGCTCACCGCGCGCGCGCGAGAGTAATCGTCGTATAGTCGACGACGACGGCGGGATTTAATAATAGTAACGCCTTACAAAACACCAGTGCGTATATATATATAAGCGTCGTCTGCTATACGAGACCGTACGCATATGTGTTACTCCTTTTTTTCCTTCCTTACTCCTCCTCCTCCTTCTCGTGCTCGACTTCTTTTTTTTTGTTCGGATTCCGCAAGCCGCTAATCCGAGCGCGCGTGAAAACGCCGCATGCGAGAGAGAGAGAGAGAGTATTCATTTCCCGGAATGCCCAATTTAACACGCGGCACACTATACGTTCTGCGTATACGTATCCAGCGTTATATGTCTGACGTTGGTCGTCGATGCTTCTCTCGACGTGGTTCCTAATTCGAAAATTAAATTCACTTTTCCCATCCGCGTGGGTATAATTAACCGGGTTCGGATTAAAATTTTGGGATTCCCCCTATTCTACAGCTGTCTTTTTTCTTAATTTTAATTAGCTTTTGTACACCGAATTCAATTTAAAAATCTACCGTTTACACTTTTTTTGTTCACTCCCTGCGCATCGTGTTCTCGCTGCTATATAATGTGAGAACCGCTGCTCGCGAAAGTTGTTATTCAGAAATTCCGCTTTTTCAAAAATAGTCCACAGTGGCACGCACGCGGTTACCATGGTTTATACGCGCTGCGGTAGCGAAGATTATCAAGTGGGTATGTATATGTATACGTATACCTTATCAACGGCCTCAGCGCGTAAAAACTTACGTAAACGCGCGTTGTTCAAGCATTAACGGCACCTCGGCCAATCCTGGTGTATTGATTTTATATTGCCCATACTTAGCGTTGCGCGCATCGGATGAGCCTTAAAACTCACCTCGTATTTCAGCATTGTTAAACTGTCATATTTTATGCATGTGTACATATATATATACGTATGAGAGTACCACCGCTGCAACGATAAGGCGCACTATCTCGGTGCGCAGCCTGAACGTATTGTAATATATACATGTCTCGCGAGCAAAGAAGAATCGATTTATATATATATATTTTGTTATTTTCAGATAATTTAGACTGGAGAATTTTGTATAGTTAAAGATGCTTACCTGTTTGGAGAAGACGGCGATGTCCTCATTGAAACTTTCGGACGAGCAGACGTCGCCACCTGCGACGCCAGGCTCGCGCGGTGTGCACGTTGCCAACTCGCACTTTTCGAAGATTAGCGCGAGCAGCGGGAACAGTGGGTGGCTGTAACGGTAACAAGTTTTTTTTTTATTAGCAATTTATGTAGGAAGTGTGATGAAGATATATGAATAAAGATGCACGACATGACGTGCAATTAAAATTTTAATTACAACTTATTAGGATCGGAAATTCAGTCGTTTGCCGTAATATACGACTTTTTATATTGTACTATATATATATAAATGTAATGCAAATTGAATTATAAAATTTTCTTTCCTCTTGCACGACGCTGCTGCGGTTTTACGAGCATCTGATAAAATATACTTTGTTATGACTACAAGTTTTAAAACAGTTTGTAATAGTAAAACAGGTTTTTTAATGAATATTAATATAAACGTGCGTATATGTATTAATGAACGTTACTCTAATTAAGTCGGACTTCATATTCAATGAAACGCGTAATCTGAGAAACATTCCGGCGATTTTCATAAGAATGTTTCTATACACGCATGAACCGCAAAGCATCCGCAGACAACAACCTCTCTTTCCTTTCCCCGACCATTCAAAAACAAGTGACTCCAACCCAACAACGTGGGAGTGTCCGAGTGCGCCTCTCTTTCACCCGGCATTAATTTTTTACTCTCTCCCGCTCTCTCTCTCTCTCGCCTCTCGCACGCGGGGGGAATTTGCATTTTAAGGGCCCTGTCGACGGATTTTTTCTCTACCCCCACTACTCGTCAGAGGCCAGTTAGCGATGCCCGCTATACGAGGACGCAATTATAGGGCAAGAAGAAGAGACAACCGCGATCTTCGCGCGAGAAGCGAAATTCAGCGTGAAGCGTTGAAACGAAAAGCAGTCAGCTTCTCCCTTGTGCTATATAGCACGCAAGGAGGAGAGAAGAGCGAACGCCGCGCGGCTTGGATCCGACGGCTGCGCAGCGCGATAGGTCGTTGAGCCTGCTGCTGCTGCTGCTGCTGTTACTGCTGCTGACCGGCAGCCCCCAGACCTAACCTCACCTGACGCTACGCGAGTATATAGGCGCGCGCTCGCGTTGAGAACCGGGCGTGTTCCCGCTCTTTTCTGTATATACGCGCCGTGATGCCCAAAGTCTCATGAACGCGTATGGTGTGTGCTATATATACAGCCGGGTCGGGAGGGGAACGAAGAGATGGCTCGTGCGGTGATCGCTGAGAGATAAGATTTAATTGATATCGTAACGAAGAGGCTTGGTAGAGAGAAAGGTAGCAGTCTGTTTATTGGGAATATTTTTTTTAATGTCACGGGAATTTGGTTATAAGCAATTATTTCATTTCGGAAGAGTTTTGAAAATGTTATTTTAAACAAAATAGTCAGTTTGGACGCGTAAGTGAGACGATAATACGTTGTTTTTCAACGAAAATATAGTAATTACAGTGCAGCTATACTAATTTCAACGTTAATTAATTTTATTGGCCAGATTGTAATTTCTAAATACCTAATTATTTCCTAGGTCGAGAACAATAGCGCAATTGTACACTTAACGCAAGTTAATAGAACGCTGAATTCGAGTGAAATTAGGATGGGAACTTGTAATGCCGAGTGGTATAGTAGTATACGTTATGTTCCGCTCTGCTAGAGTGACTATGACTATACGGAGTATTAGGAGGATCAAGGGATAAGATAAGATTAAGTTCAACGATGCAACCTCTCTTGTGATATTCTTATTCTTACGCAGCTTTCGATGCTGTCGAGTGAACGAACCTTTTAAAAAATCGTCTTCGGTTATATATACATACACGTTGTTGCTGCCAACTTCATTCATATATATAGTTATTTGCTAAATTTTATTACATTAACTCTAAAATATTTTCAAAATATTATCCGAATCCATAGTTATTTAAATTGAATTTAAAGTCGTAGGAGCAAACATTAAAAAGAACCGTTTAAAAGCAAATATGCAAGGCTTTTATTAAAGAATAAATCAACGGAGCTTCATTCAAGAAAAGAGCAACGTATTACGGCACACACAGCGTCAGCAGCAGCAGCATTTTTTGAATTCCGAGCTTCCAGATATTACGCGAAGCACTTATCAAATACGCGCATAAATCACGAGGAGTGCACAGCAGCAGCAGCAGCAGCAGCAGCCCCGGCACATATGAAATTTCACGAGCGACGCCAAAAAAGCAGCGCCTTCGCAACACTGTAGTGCGCTGCTCCACACATGAGCACACGCGCGTACGTACGTCTCGCGTAGCGGCACATAAATTTTCGTCAAAAATTCGGGAAGGGTCAGAGGGAGAGAAAGAGAGAGAGAAAGACGAAGCTATATAGAGAGAGAGAACCGGTGTGGTAGCCAGGGAGCCACCGAGAGAGAAAGAGACTCATCACGCGAGAAAGAAGGGAGCCAGAGTAGAAGGAGGTCGAACGAGTTCGCCCGGTAGCCAGCGCAAGCGCGCGCTGAGAGGTCGAAGGTGTGTGCGTTTTCTCTCTCTCTCTCTCTTTCTCTCTTACTCACTCACTCATTCTCGTGTGTGGACCGAAGAAGACGAGTCTTTTGCACTCGGCGTGTTCGAGTATTGGCTCTGTGTGTGCGCATGGTAGCCGCGTCGGGCATAAAACGATTCGGAACGAATTTCGACAAATTGACGTGCGCTGCTGCTGCTGTTACTGCAGCGTATACTGGATATCGTCTCTTCTCTCTCTCTCTCTCTTGCTCGCGAGCGCGTGCAAAAAAGGTCGTCTTTACGTCCGCGGCACCTCCGGCAGCAGCAACAGCAGCAGCAGCAGCCGCACCGAGACTCATTCCTCTCTCCCTCTGACGTAGAAGCTGCCGCTGCTTTTCTCTTTTTTTCTCGTCCCTTCCTTCCACGCTGCTGCTGCTGCTGCTGCTTCTTCACGGCGAGTTGATTCTCGCGCCCTGGCTATCTCTATATACCGCGGCTTGCAGAAGCCGACACAGTGTAGGTATATATATATGTATATATATGAGTGTGATCGCTGCCGATAACGGCGAGCGAGTGTGTGCAATAAGTCCAAAGTGGCGGGTTCGAGTGTGTATCTGATTCGCGCGCGCTTTTTCAAACGTGAGAGTTTGTTTTCTCTATTATTGGAGGACGGGAATGTATTTATAACTTGTATAGGTAATAGAAAAGAAAGAAGAGTGAGAGCGAGCTGTGCGAAAAATGAAGCCGATAAGTCGATTTTTTTTTCGTTACGTGTGGATCGGTAAATAAATTTTATCCTATATAATCTTATCTCTAGGCACTCATGTAAACTTATTTAAACGGTTAATGCGATCCGCGGGAAAATTAAATCATTATGTTTATCGTTGGAAATAAAGTTGAGTTTTGTTAATTTAGCGGCGAGTGTATATACAAGAACGTCTAGTGCTAAAGATTCCTATATATAGCAAGAGTTTCAAACTTATATGAGATCTTTATTTTCGGACTGTATAATGATTCTGTAATTCTCGGTGTAATAAATTAGTATAGCCTTTGCGAAAGCTAAATTAAAACGCTGCTCGCTCGGGCGTTGATTTTAGTGGCAAATATTTTACAATGACCGGCGTTCGTGCCTTTACACCCGCGCGCGCGCGCGAGGCTAAAGTCGTAAAGTCATCCGTCATGGCCCAATCAACGAATCAATCAATCTGCAAATGCTTTTATTACCTCGTTTCTTTTAAAGTAATAATAAGCATAATCGATATATTGTATATCTATCTCGTTAATGAGAAATACACGTTGTTTCTCACACACGTATAACATCTGACAGATATGTGGCAATCAAATCTCTTGTTTGTACTCTCTCGCTAGAACATGTGAAAGTAAAAAAAAAAAACGCGAGACTCAAACGAGACAGTCGGAGAATGAGACGTGTAATCTCTGCTCTCGACAGTATATATCCACAAATTTCTTTCCATTAGGCATCAGGAGGACCGCCTAACAACCCGAAAATCAGAAAGTCAAGAAGACACACTGATGCACGATGATGCCCACTCATCTCTCTCTCTCTCTCTCTCTTTTTCCCTCGACACGTATTACACGTACATGTATATATATGTATATACATCATCACATGTATATAAATACACACCCGAGGCGATTGCTCGCCGGTGTAATTTTCAAACCGACGCGGGAATTAATACCGATTTCCGCGCGCACGCGATACATGTATATACCTCTCTATATATGTATACACATAGTATCCCTCGAAAATTCCGGGAACGAGGATCGACGCGAAACGTATATACGCGAGAGGTTGACAAATGACTGGTGAACGACCTAGGTGTCGCGCGAATGACGGGCGTGCGCGCGCGCGCGCGCGCGAGCTCGCGGCCTGGTAAAGGTAATGATATGATATACGATTGCGCCCGCTGAACATTGTTCGGGGGATCTGCGGTTTTGCGGTTTCCGTCCGACCGCCGACGCCGCAACGCTAGTTCGACGTGCACACGCATATATGTATGTATGTATATGTATGTATGCATGCATGTGCACGTGCGTGTTATACCAGGGGGATTTTTTTGCACGCGTAACTATACGCGAGATCAGCGATCGATACGTGTGTGTATATATATATATATATATATATATATATATACGCACTGGGTTCTAATCGTGGTAATTCTTGGTACTGTCGGTATATTCTTTTCAATGATATACAGTTGCTCTCTTTCTCTGCGTATACTTTCGTTCGTGTAAAATTAGAAACCGTAACGAGGCGTTAGTGTTTATTTCTTTCATTGCATTTGTTCTTTCAAATGCGGATGTAAGTATAGAACGGCGAATAACGTATGAAAAAGGGTTTTATTTTTTTTTTAATTCTACAGAGAGAGAGAGAGAGAGAGACAGAGAGAAATATCAAAACACGAATCTAAAAGTTCTCAGAAACGTTAAATATATAAAATTCCTTAGCTATAGCGATACGGTCGTTCATGCCATATGCTGCAGCTATACACAACAACGCAGTCTCCTCATCTCCGTTTACCGTCTGTCTACGAGGCGCTTCCCACTCGCCCCGGGAGGGCACGCACGCATATATATATATATAGCCGTATATAGTGGAGACAGAGCGAGAAAAAAAAGAGAAGGTGCGCGCGAGCGTCTCGGCGGTCCAACACACTGGCGCCAGGAGTATAGCGTAGATTAACCAACGACGACGGCGGTGGCACGCCTTATCAGTTATCTTTTTGAGAACCAGCTTGCGGGCGCCGCGTCAGGGTTGAGTGGAAAACTCGATTTCGTGTTTCACTTTTGCTTTTGCCTCCTTCGCACGCACACGGGCGATACAGAAAAAGAATACAATTACAGACGTAGAAAGAGCGAAAGGGAGAGAGTTAGAGATAAGGTTTTGAAATTGATTTTAATTATGAACAAAATACCGCAGAAATTGGTGAATGTATATGTACGTAGGCAAAGGTTCTTAACCCGATTGAACAATCAATTAGAGGCGAAAAAAAATCTGAATGCACACGTCATTGGGATTTCGCGTGTAGACCACGGTGCGCAATCGCTTCTGTCCTTATACGAGCGCGGAATTTCAGAGCGAAAAGGAAATGTTTATCCAATCTTACGAACGTGTATATATATGTGTATGTGTGTTTTGAAAAGGCAAGAATCCCTCTGGTGCTTCTCAAGGTCCGCGCGTAAGGATTATTCCTTGGATTTCTCGCATTGACGGCATCGGCGGCGGCACCGTCTGACGCGATTTGCAATCGGCGCGCGCTTGCGTAAGCCGCGCGTGCACACAGCGTCCTCGTGTGCGCGTGTGTCTTACGTAAAGCACGCGCGCGCGCGCGGATCTTCGCTCCATCGTATATACAGTATATGTATATACCAACAAGCCGGCTAAACTCGCGAAGAAGGATGATCATAAAATTCTCCGAGTAGTAGTCCCTTGCGAGCAAAAGCGCGCGAGTGAGGAATAACAATGCGCTGCTGTTACTCTTTGAGCTTCGAATCGAACATAATTGGGGAATGCTGCTGAGAGACGATAAATCCCATGCGCGGGTGTACAGACGACGCGTATCTCTGCGTTGAGATCACAATTTAGAGAAATGTGTGTATATAGAAGTGAGATAGGGAAAAAAGAGAAAGAGAGAGAGAGAGAGAGAGAGAGAGGGATGAAGAATGGCACGTATATATAAAAATATGTGCTGATTGATTCGATCAGCTTTTATGGTAATTGATAATAAACATTTTATGGAGTTATCGAAGTTGTAAAAAAAGATTAAATATCACTGTATATGAATATTCTATATAAAGGCGAATCAAAATAAATCAAAATCACTGTAAAAAGGCTCGTAAATATATGTATCGTTAACGACCGCAATTAAAATGCATTTTAACAAATTGTAATCGCGTCCAATTGAACCGAAAACCCGTATACGTGCTAAACTTTACCATGAGAATCCAGAACCACGCGAACGTCTGCTTATATATACTTACAGCAGTAGTTTTATACACGCCACGTGATAGACCAGAGGCTCGCAGAGGTAAACAGGACTGTGTATAGGGGGAGGAGAGAGAGAGAGAGAGAGAGAGAGAGAGAGAGAGAGAAAGAAGGAGGTAAAAGAGTATAGGCCGCCTAAATATCCGGGCGTTCCAGGAAAGTTCGAATCCCCGCCCGTTCAGCCACACGACGAGTGGACAAATTACAGGGTATAGCCCCCCGCGAAATAATAAGCTCCCGTTCTCGGGATATACCAGAAATCAAGGCATCTCACGTTGAACGCGCGCGCGTGCGCGACGATAAATCACCGAAGCGACGACCGGGCGCACGCGTATATAGACGCTAAATGCGCGTCCGTTCGCCGGGATTTCGCGCGCGAGCCTAAATCAGGCGTGGATCTTCCGCGTAATTGAAATATCTTTGAGAGAAAAAAAGATATGGTTGTATGTAACTTTTTGTTTTCTGCAACGGTACATTAATTATATATACAATATAGAATTTCCGACCTTAATAAGTTTGAAATGCATGCAAACGCACATAAATATGTGTGTTTACATATATATATTACTGTTATATAAATAAAGAACTGCACTTACCCATAAATGGCGTCTTTGTCACGTTTTACGTGGGCCTCTGGCACAGCCACAGCGGCTGCTGCAGCCGCGAGGACGTGGGGTGGTTGTGGCGGTGGTGGTGGATACTGAGGGTGGCCCGGGCCCATAGCCCCAAGATGGGGACTGTGGTGGATGCCGGGCACGCTACGGGCACTCCCGTGTGGATCGTACATACCCGCGCCGCTGCCACCCTCGAGGTAACCCCCGTGCAGCCCGCCATCATCGTACTGTGGACAAAAAAAGACAATAACAGAGTTAGTATATACACAAATATAAATATATAAGTCGCACGATGATTTACGATCGCTATTAAGAGCAACCGAAGCGCGACGCGTCGCTAATATATTGGTTAACAATAATAATAGTAATAGAAACGTGCCGTGTATAGCATTTGAGTATACACCGAAAAACACACATATTTCACGCGGTCTACAATAATTATTTCCCAGAAATAGTGACCGAGATAACAGAAACGTGTTCGCGATAATCGTATCCACGCGCGCGCGCGCGCGCGCCTGTGCAATTACAGAAACGATAAAGACCCTCTCACACTCTTGCACACTCAGCGCAATGGTGCGCAACTAGGAAAAAGGTAAAAAAAAAAAGAAAAATTATAATGTGCTCAAAAAGTAGAGAAAATCTGCGTATTATTGACGCATCGATCGGTTACCTATATGCACATCTATACATATATACACGGTGGTTCTTATACAAGGCCCATTTTCGGGACAGCAGGAGAGAGAGAGAGAGATAGAGAGCAAGAGAGAAAACGCATTAAAGGTACGGCCATTCGAGCGCCCCCTAACACGTGTATACACGTATACCCTGGCAAAGTTCGAAGCGGGTTGTGCCGGCGGCCGCAGCTGGTGATGGTAATGACACCAGGAATTGCCGTGTGCTCTAGAATGCCTCGCGCTCGCGCGCGCGCGCCTGAGTACGCGGTATATAGCGTTGCTCGCGCCCAGTCGATATCGTTATTGCCCGAGCGAGAGTTCAAGTTTATGTCGTCCAGACGCGCGCGTGCACGCTTCTCTCTGTCTCTCTCTCTCTCTCTCTCTCGGTTAACTTGCCAGACGAGAGCGCCAACTTCGGACTTGGCTCGAGCTTCCGCGTCATCATCCTCTCCTGGGGCCCTTTTCTTACACGTATGTTTTAGCGGCGAGAGCGAGCGAGATGCTCATGCATATTTAATTATTTTCCATTGAGATTTTTGCCGGCCGATGAGGTACTGTTACGCGCCGTCTGGAGTGTTGGTTATGGCTGTCTTATTGGTTCATGCGAATGGGTTGTGTATATATCTCGGTGTTGAGGGTTTGCGTGAGTGAGTCGTTGTAGATGGGCTTTTTTTGCAGTTCGAAAAGTGCTTTGAATTTTTTAGTTTAAGCTCAAGCCGATATTAGCTTTTTTAATTGCAGTTTTGTGAAATAAGTTCTAACGAGACGTGATAAAAACTGTCAATTTTGATAATAATTTTGAGACTGAATGATATGAGAAACCTAGTTGAAATTCGCTAATTGTTGTGATATATAAAGAAAATAAGATTTGCAAAATAATAAAAAACGTTTATAATGAATACGGATGATTTGCAAAATTAATTGTCAATTTTGAAATGAAATAGTTTTTCAAATAAATAGAGAAATTCTTCGGCAATAAATCTAAACTGGTACACATAAATTAAATCATCACGAATGACTTATATGAAGAAAAAATAATGAAAAATACGTTTAAAATTGGAATGCACGTGTTTTTAATCATTTTTTACGCGAAAAAAAAAATTATCGTCGCGTACAATTACGCGATACGATACCAATAACGCAGAAATTCACAGCAGCAAAATTTATGGACTTTTTCAGTTGAGCTTCGAATAACCGAGGTACTGTCACTCATAATTACCCGGTGAATTCAGCATATATATATACCCCGAGAAGAAGAACCTGCGTGCGCTCGCGAGTTTACATATGTGAGTTCCCTCCCCAGATAATTATACGTTGCGAAAACAAGTGTGCTTGATAAAACTATTCATGCTCGAGTAGCGACTATCTGCAATAGTTGTAAACTGCGACGCGGGTACACGGATACGTATACGACAAACGAGAGCCTCTATGCACTGATGCAGCGCGTGCAATATTTTTTCGTTTAGCTGTCGATGTGTTCTTTGTTTTACTTTTACCAGACTTTATATTGTCGTAATGAAAGTTATTTTACAAATAGAAATTATTATCATACTTTTTTTCTTTCTTACGTAATATTCCTTTACAATTCGTTTGACATATAGTATTTTAGCGATTTGAATATTGAGGAAACGTCTCTTGACCAATGCGAAACCTCTTCCGTACGCAAGAAACACCGCGCGGAAGAAATCTCGGACAGTAGAGAAGATTTTAATTAATCATCCGATCGTTATAACCCCTTTCAGCACAACAAAAAGCTGCGGCAATTCCCGTCTAAACCGTTCCGCGATCGATAATAATTACAGCGCACTCGAGATCACAGAGCCGCGCGCTGCATCACACAGTAGCTCCCGATGAAAGAAGAAAAGTCAGAACGATGAATTCTAAACTCCTCTCTCTCTCTCTCTCTCTCTCTCTCTCTCTCGTTAAACGATCCATGCCGGCGCAACAAGAAAGAGAAATTAAAGGCTCTCGCGATTCTCACATAACCTATTTCTCGACGCGCGCAACGGCGTGCCACGGATGTTGATGAACCCGTCGCGCCGCCCATCCTGCGATCGATCTCTTCGTGCGTGCGTGAGTTGAAAAAAAAAAACACCGTGCGGCTATAATGAATCACGCTCTCGCGCCTATATAGTATGAAGATATCAACGCGTGCGAGGTCCGTGCCTATATTTACAATCGCTAATTGCGAAGCGGCTAATTCGCAAGGCGAGAAAATCGGTGACGACCGTAAGTGTGTGTATGTATGTGTGTGTGTGTGTGTATGTATCGTATACGATTTATCGCCGTAAAACGAGCGAAAGTCATCCCACAGCCGCAGGGATATAAACTCTATGTCGCCTGCGGGGGGGTTGGAAAAAGCGCGAACGTCGGTTTCGATTAGATGAAAATTCGTGTGCACGCTTGTATATATCTGCGCGCGAGGAGAAAAAATATCACGACGTCGGCTCGCGTTAGCCGGGAAAATTGTTGCAAAAAAAGAGCCGTGGGCATAAATTTATCGCGGTCATAAAAGTCGTTCGATTTTTTTTCCTTAGACGATGCGGTAAGTATAAAGCTGTACCGGAAATTTTCGTTCATTGTTAGCATAGAGATTGTTGAACTATTTATTCGATTGGTTACTGTTCTGGGATTTAAAGCGAGCAAGTGGTTTGGAATCTGCAAGAATCCCTATCGTCTTTTTGGGCTAAGAGTACAGTAAGGTTGAATAATCTGACAGGCTAGTAATTGATTAGCCCGACAACGCGGATACGTGTCAAAGCCGGCTAGCTACAAGCAATTTTAGCCAACGTACAAGATCGAATTGTTTTTTTTTTGCTATCCCCGCGCCTTTGTCGACGTGAAACATCTCGATACATTACTGTCCTAGACGCGCGTGGCTTTCTCTCTCTCTCTGTGTTTGATTTCGAGCTCGAGATTTTCCGCACCTCTAATGAGAATGTCGATGATAAATGCCGAGCTGTCGTTACGCTGATTCGGCCTGCTTTTTTTCCAAGCTCTTTGTTCTAGCCTATTGCACGGCTGTCGGAGGAAAAAGCCACTCAAACGAATTATAAGCTATGGATAAGAGAGTGAAAGAGAGAGAGAAAAAAGTGAGCGAGAGACAAAGCTATATACGATCACGCTATATGTTTGTTCAGAGTGTAACTAATATCGAATTTAGGCAAATGAGAGCGCGACTTGTTTGACTATCTTTCAGTTGAACAAAGTTTACCGGGCTGTCGAATCGAGAGGACTTGTTCTGATGGCAAACAAGATTATCGGGATTCCGAGAACGGGGTTTGTTTGAGAAGCTCCGAACTCGCGCGAGCAACGTTGTCGTTACAGAGAGAGAGAAAGAGAGAGAGAAAGAGAACCACGGTAAAGCGGGGCTTATCTTGCGTAGAAAAATTTGAACATCTAAATTTTATGCGAATACATACACGAAATTTTGCCGATGAAATATGCCTCGTTTATAAAATATATATTCTCTCTTAGTATCAATACACTTGGCAGATACGATGCGCGATAACATTTTCGATAAGCCGACAGACGAAATACTTAATTATATCTTTTTTTTTCAAACTTAATGGCTCATTGTGAGCTCGATATAAAATTATAATTGATTTTTGAAGGCGCGATTGGTTATACCTCTATTTTTCGAATATTTTTTGCCAACGAAAAAAGAAAGAAAAAATTAATCGGCTTGTCAGGTAATTTAGTTTTATCGCCACATTGATATGTAAATTGCTAGAGATAAATTTAGAAGTTTTCCAATACTCATCAAGTACATTTATAATTAAAATCAGCATATTAGAATATCAAACAAGTGATCAATATGGAATATGTATATTCAAATAATGAAAATTATTTAAAGTTTCATTGAAACAAGGATCGACAAGTTATAGTAGCGTAGATTTGTATTTCGAGAATTTACAACAGATAAATATTTTGTAAATAGAGGAATTTTCCCGATATCAAGAACCTGGTATAAACACTATCGTAAAGTGACGTAGTGTTTAATTCATAATTCTTAATAATCGTGAAAATTCATCAAATTTTTCACTTGTTTTGAATACACGAACAGCTGTGACATTATCAACATATAATGTAAACATTTGTAAACATATTTATTTCACTATATTGACAGAAACACTTGAATGAAAGTTTAATATTTAGTTTCCTATCATCGTCTCGTAAGCTAACGATAATTCCCAATACACCAACAAAAGACGAATCTTGAAACGTAAAATATCTATATTTCCCTAACCTACGTAATAAACTGTCCAATCAAGCATCATATGCCGTCATCGCACGAAAAACTGGCAGTCGCAATATGAAATCGACGAATTGAAAATTATTAATATCCCCGCGCGGACCGTTATTATATGCTCGTTAAAATCATTTCAACTTTTTACGGGACACCTCCTCGCGGACTCTCACACACATATACATACATTCACTCCGCTGCCAGCACAAAAAATGACACAGATAAATTCAAAAAAGCGTCTGCTCCAAAGCGCGCAAAAAAAGTATCCGCCGGCTCTTATACATATATACATATACAGTATACGCGCGGGCAGCTGCGACGATGGCAGCAGCGAAAAGGTGCTGCTGCTGTTACTGCTCTCTCTGCTCGCAAACCCTGCACCGCATGCGCGCTTATTATACAGAGATCGTCGACCTTGCCGCCACTACTGATGCGACAGGGCAAGAGAGTTATCGGGAGAAGGAGAGAGAGAGCGAATATTATGCAGTCAGTATTCGAACGCACGCGAACTCTCCGTGTCTTTTTCAAAATACATCGGGTACTCTCGCGTATATATATACATATACACACACGCGAGAGAGTGTGGTTATATTCGGCAATTTGCCGTGAACGAAGGAATGCCAGGAGGATTGACAGGTCTTATCGTGCGCTTTTGACAGGAGGTATGCGCTCGGACTGTATATATATAACAGCAACGGGGATTAGAAATTTGCGGTGAACGTATACGAATTGATGACTATTAAATAGATAGAATTATCGTGAGCGTGGGAAACGGATGATTGCTATAGTGATGGACAAATAAATGGAAAGTTAAATTTGGTGAATTCTTAAAGGGATTTAGATATAAGTATAAGAGGTTAAATATAGTAGTAGTGCGGAATGTGATGAGGCAAAGGTTTTTCATAATAAAAACGAGAAGCACGCAAGTGCGTGAAGTGCAGTAGAGAGAGGGAGAGAGAACGTAACCAGAAACGCGGATGAAATGTTCAACGTCATCGTAACAACGGAATCGCTTAAGTTTTTGCGATGAAGACTGTGTAAGCCTAGCTATAATACAATTTTGCACCTTTGAAGTATGCTATTGTAGAGGAATGTGTATGTCGATAATCAGAGCAGGCTTCATTTGTATTAGAACATAATAAGAGAATTGATTTAGCGTTAGAATAATTGTTAATTTAACGAGAATGATTTAAAAGAGTACACGTAACTCTCAGAGTACATCGATACCTCGATACATGAATTGAAAGCTCGGTGGGTCTCTGCATAGGCCAATGTATGTATATGCATGGTACAGATGAGACGAGATGTGAGAAAGAGTGGAAAAAAGATTCGAGTTTGGAATTGAGACACGCCGGAGGGCCGAGCGTGTTATTTCGCCTGTCTCTCTCCCGCATTTGCCGATTATTATTTTCGTCGTTGTTATTGCCTCTCCCTCTTTCTCTCTCTCTCTCTCTCTCTGACACGAACTCGCTTGGGTCAGTGTAATTAAGTGCTCGCGTGTATACGAGAGAAAGAGAATTTCTCTCCCTGTCTCGCGGGCACGCGTGGAGCATTTTTTTTCGCGAGTTGCTGCTATAACGGTACATACTACACACACACACACACACACACACACACGAAACCTCGGATGCTCTGACTTATTGAACGAGAGAGAAGTTTTTGAGACGAAAATAAAATGTATAAAGACGCGCGAGGATGGGAATTTTGATTTTATCGATACGCCGGTTTGACAGGCGAGCGCGCGAGGTTTAATAAATTGTTCCTCTTTAATTGCTTGACTTTATGTCTGTTGGTCTTTTCTCTCGACACTCTCTTAATTTTTAAAATTAATATATCCACTCGAAAGATCTTGACCTCTCGAAATTATTCCGCTTGATAAATATAAGCGTGTGTGTGTGTGTATATATGCATATACGCGTCATATTGGTGTACACGCATTTTCATTTTTATTTTTTATTTTCTCTTCTTCTTCTTGTTTGTACTTAAAATTAGCCTCGCCTTACTTAAACGTTATCGCTCGATTCTTATTATTTATTCTCGGTGATACTTCAGTTCGCGCGTACGCGTTATATATATATACGTATATTTTTCTCACTTCGAAACACGAGCGACGACAAAAATTGTCATCGCGATTTCAAAGTACCACACAACATACACCGTTGTTCGCGCGCTCTAGTCAAGCGTGGAAAATGAAAGCCGTCGGCATGTATGTATGTATGTATGTGTCTGCGTATAGAACGACAGCCTTGGCGATTTCACAAAGCGAAAAGTCAACATTCGTACATTTTTTATGGCGTACCACGCACTCGTAATGCATACTGCATGTGTCAACAATCATCGAAGAAAAAATAAAAGAAGAATAGAAAGAGAGAAGGGAACATACACACGCGTGTACAAGTGACAAGCCGGCGAGTATAGCGCAAAACACAGAGAAGAGAATCAGCTATAGGTCTTATCATCGATCGCGATAAACTGACTTTATTCAAATTTCCTTTTATCGACGTGTAACCGCCGACACTCTCACACTTTCCCATTCGCTTATCCGAATCAAAACGTCATCCGTGAATAAGAAGACCGGATAACTATACAACTAACGCGTGGATATATCATCGAACACGTTATTTTTTCCTTTAAATTTCGTCTATGAATTCTTTTAGATTCTCTTGTAGCGTATACTGCCCTAAAATAATCTGTTCGTATATATATATATACAGTGCACCTTGCGTACAGCGGCGGGACGTCATATTTCATGAGACGCGGATTTATAACTCAAACACCCACACGGCGCGTACAGAGACTCTGTATATGTGTGTATATATGTGTGTATATCGATTTATTAATTTGCGAGAGATTCACATCGAACGCGCAAGCGGACGAGCGAGCGAGAGAGTACGAGTAAACGCGCGCGCGCGCGCTTGAATTATTGAGCGTTCGTGTTTATAATTTATTGGGCAATGAAGAATGTCTCGGCAGAGTATAGGCGAAGGAACTTTTTGAAATTATGCTTGTTAATCGTTTACACGTAACAGTATATAAATCTAATGTGGCGAATTTATATTCACACTTCGCTTTTATTGATTTCGCCAGAATGAAGAATGAACTAATCTTATTAAAGGCTTCTTTTTTTTCTTATTCTCTATACACTCATTAAATTACGACTGCGACAAAGTTTATTTCAAAATAAAGAATCAATTATATTTCGCTAAATCAGTTGTAAGTATATATAGAATGTCACGAATGTTTTTGTCGCCTACAGAGATACACACACGGGCAGTTATCTATCATTTTCTCGGCACACCGTCTATACGTGTAAGTAAGTACGTGCGAATTTTTTCTAGCAGAAAATCACCAATCGAACCACTGTTAATTTCCTATACGGCGTCCGCACCGGAGCAGTCATTATTTCTCTCGTTCGGTAGCAGAAAGAGATAGAGATTTAGAGAAAAAAAAGGCAACAACATCGTATAGGTACTAATCAAACATATACGGAAGGAGGAGAGAGAGATAGAGAGAAATAGAGAAAATGAAGAAAATCGGCGCTCTGACTGTGACAGGTAAAAGAGGCGGTGAGCGGCCACGTCTCTTCGTCGTTAACAATTTCTAACGAAAGCCCCGGGAACGTAGTGGCGCACGCGACATAGAGCCGCGTTTGCTACACTCGCTCGAAGGACTCAATTTAACGAAACTCTGAAAAGCTGAATTCCCGTCAATTACGCTCTCGACGACGACGGCGATGAGGAGGGAGCGCCTTGCGTCGCATCAAAAATAGAATCGTCAGCTTCTCGGTAAAACGACTTGTAAGGAACGCGCAGCAGCCTCACGAGCCAGCGAGGGCACGTGTATTTTTCTCTTTTCCCGAGCACACGTCTCTCTCTCTCTCTCTCTCTCTCTCGAAAAAGATTTCAAATCGTTAATTCCGCTCGTTCGCGGAACGAGGCATTCCACGCTCTCGCGGAACAAATCACGGAATCGCCACTTCTCGCGCGCGAGTGCAGGGCCGTTTATCCCGACGACGACGTCTCCTCAGCAAGAGAGAGAGAGAGAGAGAGAAAGAGGGAAACGACTAGTTTCGCGAGGGTTAAATGATTCTTGAAATTCCTGTCACTTGGATCGCGTGCGCGTGAGACACACTCCGGGTGAATCGGTTCCGCGAACGTATCGCCTCTACTTTGCTGCCCTTCGAGTGCATTTCCGAAACCGCGAGGATTTGGTCGAAAAAAAAGCAAAAAGGGCGCCTGCACACATATACACACTGGGCCCATTAAAAAATCTGTCGGAGGCCCCTGCAATTTCACGCCGTGATTTCGCCGTCGTTTGCTCCACTTGGTGCTATGTTATATTATGCTGCACACGCACCAACGAGAGATAGAGGAGCGAACTCACGCACTCCGATGTTTACTTTTGTTTCGCGCGCGGTGCACTTCTTAACGAGGAAATTATTATTTTTGTCGCCGGCGGGTGGTGAGCCAGCCAGATGGCCATCGTCACCAGGTCGACGACACTTTGACGAAAACAAAAAGCGGCTACGTGGCCTATCGATGAGCTAACGATGAATTCAAGCACGCAGTGTATATAGAGAATCGCGTTCATTCATGATGATGATGACCAGTTATAGCGCGTACAAATTTCGGTAAGAATGAAGAATCACTGTGTGTATGTGTGTGTGTGTATCACGCACTCGGAGTTTACGTTTTGTGTTAGTTTTTTTTTTGTGTCTCCCGGCTTTTCGCAATACATGCTCTGCAGTCAATCGGCGCGACGTAAACATACATACAAGCGAGGCCCGGAGCAAAGCCAGCCGCGCTCGCTCGCCGCGAGTGTACGATAGCGTTTATCTCCTCGCACTCGAGGGAGAGCGTCGTGGCTCGAGTTCAATGAAACTTGGAAATTCGCGCATAAAGAACGACTTTCACGAGCCGACAATGCTTCGATGTTGTTTTTTTGTTTTACCAACGTTGTTGCCTCAGGAATTTCATGTATGTTCAGTTGCTATAGAGCACCGCGAGAACTTTGATAAACATTTTGAACTTGTGCTTCGTTTAGATTCGTTTAATGTGCTCCGAAATGTGAAATTAAGTGTTGGATATAATTGATGTATAATAAAGTGAGCTTTTTGAGTGGTCAAACTTAGTTAAATCATTGTTTATATAACACTTTGTGATAAGATAACGTGCTCTACCGCATTTGCTCGAATAAAATCGTTTATTGACTGCTTTACAAGGCATTTTTCACAAAACTAACTTCTGTTCAATAAAATATACTCATTTTACCATTTAATTAATCGCGTATTTATCCACGAAACCCTTTCACAACATTACAACATCACTAGCAAAGATATTTCCTCTAACCTCCAAGCGAATCCTAACCTCAAAATTGCCACTTTGCCAACAGCAATTCGCAATAAACTCCATACCAGACACTTGAAAACCGTAACACCCAGCATTTATTCCGTCGTATTTCTAATCGAAAACCCGCATAAAACATTGCGTGCATCACACTGCAGCGATACCAAAAATCCGAGGCGCGGCCGCCCGAGCACAGCCGACAACTCATCGATCCGTCGGATGGCGAGCGAGCGAACACGGGCTTGCTCTGCAGCGGTCTATATGCTACCAACACTCTGCGCGTATATACCACTCGTACTCGTTCGATTTTCACATTGCTTTTACACTTTTTTCTTTTTTATACAAACCGTGCTTTTAAATGTATATACGAGTGAGTCAAGAGACAGTGCGAATAACGCGTGTGCGTGGTACTATGTGTAGGAATAAATATTGTAAATGACACCTACCCCCCTGGGCTGCGCCATGAACGCCCTGGCCGCCGCGCCGGGGAACTCTGCGTGCTGAGCCACCGTAGCGGCTATATTTTCCCCGGTTGAAACGACGAGCGGCCCTCTCCTCTCCTCTTCCTTCACTCAAACTTCACTGTAGAGTCGCACACTTCTTGCTTTCTTTTTTTTTTAATAAAAAATCGCGGTTCTTTTATCAAGGCGTGTGTGCGCTACCTCGATGCGTATATATCCTCCGGGATATTCTGTCTCACTGTCAACCAACAAAAAACACACTCGCGGTGCTGGAACACGACCGTCGCACGACACCGGCCGCGAGGAACAGCTGACGCGGATATACGTACGTCGCTAGAAGACGGTTGAAGCCGTCGGTAGGAAGGGACACAAACGTGTACGTGTGTATGTATGTACGCGCGCGACGACAACGTGGGAGAGTAGACGAGGTTGTCGTAATCTTCAGCTGCTGCTACTGGAGAACTGAACGATGCTGTTGTGCTGGCGTGTTCGTCAGCAAAGGGAGGCGTTGGCTCGCCAGGACAACGATGCTGCAAAAGTGGACGTGGACTCGCGTCTCCTCATCCTTCCTTATTCTGGCTTCTGCTGGCTCGTAGCACGAGGATTCACCTCGATGACGAACAAATCAACTAACACTTTTCTCCTCCTTAGCGTGTACTACTATTGCTGCTGTTGCTCCTGTCGAGCATATCACACACGGCCCACGTGTGTGTGTATGATGGATTCTACTCAGTTGGAACACTGGACTGTCATGTCCTCGATGACCGTTGAAGTTGAGAGCGCACGCGTCACTTGCGCTTCAAGGAACTGTTGAGGACAATAAGTCAGACAGGAAACAGAGAGAGAGAGGATAGCCGGCTGGATGCGTACACACTGTTGTGCCTGAACGTGTATACACACAGACTCCTCTCTCTCCCAACAAACTGCAGCTGCTGCTGGATATATATGTGTATCGGCAGCACACTGCACGCACGAGAGTCAACACACTGTGCAGCCAGCAAGACGAAGATGATGCTCCGTTGGAAACGCGCGAACGCGATACGATATACGAGCTGTATATCGTGCAAAAAACGATTGACGATTACGATATACCGGAGCAGGTGTGCTATGGTATATATCGTTCGGCTGGGGATCTGTGCAAAACACGGGGAAAATGCTAGCTGTTGTGTTGTGATAATCAACGATAAAATAGCGACGTGCGCGAAACACCGAACGAGGAACGACGAACGACGACGGAACCGACGACACAGTCTCTCTTTTTCAGTCGAGGCGGCGCGCGATGATGCGCGCGTTTTCTCACAACTTCCCACAGAGCCGGGGCCGAGCGAGCGGAGTTTAAGGATCCTGCGCCGTCCGCAGTCGTTCGCTAACTGTCAATCAGCGCGGCGCGCGCCGCGCGGGAGTGGGAGGGAGCGGCTGACACGCCCGCCCGCGGGGGCCGACGAATGGCCCATGGGTAACGCCTACCGACCCTGGCGCCGCTGCGGCCGTGCGACGAATCGTCGGGCTCCGCCATTGCGAGCCCGGCTCCTTTCGTTCCCTCTCACTCGCACTCACGTGCTTACCATAAGGACAGAGAGAGATGGAACGAGCCGCTCGAACGAGGCGACGAAGGCAACTGTGGCGCCGTCTATTGACCGAGCACGGTACTAATCGTTTGGCTGTCTTTCTCGCACGCGTGGCGTTGAAGCTATCGTGCGTCCTTGTCTAGCAAGAGTCATCCCCACTACTCGGGCAGCTGAGGTGGTGCTGCTGGTGCGGCGACGTATCCCCGTGCCGCCGTAGCCGCCGACGCCGCTGAGCCGACAGCACACACGTGTTTTCCTCTCCTGCCTGCCTGCCGCCGCCGCGCGTGAGCGCACGGCCACCGCTGCTGCTGCTGCTGCTGCTGCCGTCGCGTCGTCTCGCTCTCTTGTCCTTTGCGCTTGCTCGCGTGTATGTAAGTACAAGAGGATAGTTGAGAGCTACGATTTGGCGACGGTGATGATGTTGCTGCGAGAAGGTGCAAAGATTTATCGTGGAGTTCTCGTTGAGGTGGTCGTGTGGATTTTTCTTCTTTTTTTTGGAGTTTTAGGTGCTTAGAAAGGGTTGTACATTGTCGAAGAAAATGATGACTTTATGGTTTTATTTCTCTAAATAGTGTGTAAATAGTGGTTGAAGCAGTATAGGAGGAATGATATCGTACAAGTGACATTTAATTATTATGTGTTTAGCTGATAACGTTTCACTTGATTGTATGTATATGTAAATTTAAAAGTCAAACGTGTATAGAGGATGTGTTATTAAACATGTCTATAACGCTATGTATCAACAATATGTTGATACAAACTGAAACTATGTAATTATATCGACTGGATAAAAAGTCATTAACCAGAACTAAACTAAAGAAGAAATTCGTTTAGATAACGAGCGTGATTTTTCTTTTACTCGGTGTGCTACCATTAACTGCATATAAATCTATACAATACTTATATCATTTTTCAGACTCCGACAACATACTTCCTTCGCATGCATCTATGCAAACGCACTAAATTTATAAAAAAAAAAGCCACCCTACATAGAACCAACGACAAGAGCACGCGCACCCCCTCGAAAAAAGCCAACCCAAACACCCCACCCATCGTCTCTGAAAAAAAATGAAGGGGTGCATCTCTGTTTCTCTCTCTCTCCCTTCTTCGTAAATATCCCATAAACAATCAAGCGACGAAAGCAGCCGTAGCAATAGTAGCAGAAGCAGCAGCAACATCGTCGAACAGCTGATCGGTCGGGGGCTACCCCCGCGTGCCGCCGAGAGGAATTAGGTCGCGGCTCTTCGAACTTTGAATGGTATTCAGCCGCATATACGCGCGCGGGAGGGGTTGGCACGGCAGCAGTAGCGGCGGCGGCGGCGGCAGCGGCGCTCCGGGTGAGTAATAGCGCTCTCGCGCCGACGGGCGCGGCGCGGCTGTCACCGACATCACTCCGGTCGACCCGGCAGCCAACGCCGGCTCGATTTTATGACTTGCGCCCGTCCGAAGTGTTGCTGCTGCAGTGCTGCAGTAGTGAGATGAGGAAGGGAAAGGGAAAACGCACGAGTGTATATGTATATAGATTGGAGCACCGCGGAGAGTTTTGGCAAGGGAGTATATGACTTGGCCTTGAAGGTCGGGGTATACGATGAATTTGATGCGTCTGATGATACAGCTTGTGGGTAATTTTATGTTTTTTAAATTAGACTGTTGGATGATAATGGTATATGCTACATTAGATGCAGTACTGCGGTGTCAAACTCATTATGAATTTATTGAACCATTCGGCTATATATATATACTAGTAGTAAAAATAATGGGGATAATGATGTTTGTATTGCTTGACCACATCATTTTGGAATGTCAACAACGAGACCTAATTAGTTTTATATTGTACGAAGTGGGCTATATAATAATAATATAAGTCACGGGGGTATACATTATAAAAACTATTTAATTGTCACGAACTGGTTTTTACAACATTCGCAAACATTGTACCCAATGCCGATGATCGTGGCGTTAATGGCCGTACTAGAGAAGCTACCTAGAGCAGAAGAACGTTAGTACCTACCCCCTGTGTATTTACAATTATGCAGCTGACTTTTAAATTGCTTTCGATTTCCGAGAAATCGAATAGTGTGAAGCAAGAGATTTAAATTAACCGCAATGCCAAGTCACCCAGCACGGGTCATCCGATGGGCAGAGAGATTACCGAGCTCCTGGATTGCTTGCCTGCCATAAATATATAGCCATATAACTGCCACTAATTTAGTAGGGATGAGGAAAATTCGGAAATCCGTTGCCGTCTTAGTCCGTCGGAAAATCCTTGGTCACAGGTAAATAAGAGAGTGTGTCGTCGTCGTAGTACACACGCTATGTGCTCAAACTGACGCGCGTGCTCTCTCGGCTAATTCCATTAAGTTTAACAGCATTCTCTCTCTCTCTCTCTCTCTTGCTCTCTCTCTCGCTTGCTCTCGCTTGCTTGGCCCCGGGGCCTCGGAGTTAATTCGTGAGTGTCCGCGCGGCATTGTCGTCCACTTAGCGAGGGCCTTGCCCAAAGCCCCCGGTTACTTCTAACCCAGTTGTTTCGCAATAAATCACCGCCTCCACCGTTGCCGAGCAGCTCGGGAATTACGGTGCGCCATCAGCTTTTCTCTCTCTCTCTCTCACTCTCCGTGTCGATAGCCATCTCTCTTTCTCTCTCCCGCCTCTGCACGTGTATGTATATATACAGTATATGTATAGTACAGTAGTTCAGTTTTCTCTTGCGTGTATTTTGCGGAAAGTGAAAAACTCGGCATGGGTTTCTCTCGGTCTGTCACAACATTGCGCTTAGAAGGCTACGAGAGCCTGACTTTTAGGGGATGCGAAGAGGAGAGCAGCAGCGCCACGCTGCCGACGGACAGCTTGAGAGAGCAACGATGCTACTATAGCCGCGGCTTTCGTTCGGTATGCTGCTGCGTAGCAGATCAAGGATCTGTTTGTGTGCACATACCGGTGTAGATATATACATATATATGTGAGACAGGCCGGAAACAGGCAGCGTTCCGAGGCAGCTGATTTTTCGAATATTACGAAAGTGGTTTGCTCCTGCACGTGCTGAGAGAGTGTTGTGATTCATAATAAATTCGTGTACGAGAGACGATTATGAGTGAATCATTGGAGTTCTGGAAACTTGATGGACGAGTGTCAAACATGGAGTTGATGGCCCCTGTGAATTAATAATTTTCATTCGGAATCGAATGTTTTATCGTTTATTATATATATATATATGCATTTTTAATTTAATCATTCAATGTTTAAAATGTATTTATCAATTATTTAGGTAAAGAAATATAGCGGCTGCACTCACATATACAATTTAAATAATTGCTGTTGAACCAACTGAAAAAATATCGTTACGAAAATTGCAAATACCAATTTTATTATTTATATACACGCAACTTATCTTAATAAAAATCCAACATTTAAATTTATGCAAGTCCAATAAAAAATGATACGTTTAAATATATTCATACGAGCACGCGCGAGGACCGATACCTCGGGGCCTATATTTTTTTCTGCGTCGATGCAAATCAAGCGCATTCTAGTGGGGATATAGGGTCAGAGAGTAAAAATGACACACGAACCGCAGAGGCACCGCTACACACAATTGTATGCCAGTGCGCGTCGCATTTGCACGACTCTCCTAACCCGTTCTCTCTCTCTCTCTCTCCCGGCGTGTACAATTCTATGAAACGCCCCTGTGACTGACTTATCCGTTATTAGAGAGAAGGCACGAAGGTATATACGACGACACAATGTCGGCTTCTCTCGTTCTCTCTCTCTCTCTCTCTCTCGCTCTGACGTACACCGTTAAGCTGAGTATAGAGTTAGAGAGCGTGCGCTCGCACGACGGGAGGTGAACTTTGCTTTCCCCAAAAGTATATCTGCCACTGCGAATCCCCTTGATGATCGTTACAGGCATAATGATGCTTAGGGACAGGACGTGTCCCAGTGATTTTTCGACGCTGAGTTAATTGTGCGGTGTTAACTTTGGAATATCTGTTTAGGCTAGTTTGCAAACAGATGCTTGTGCGGGTTAATGCTTGTAGCTGGAAGTTAAAACATTTATATGTATTTGAATATGAATAAATATATATATACAGCTGATGAAAGATTTATTTTTGCAAAGTATACATTGAGGTTTATTTATAAAGTTGGTAGTAACATGTGGCAAATGATGAACAAAGATAACGTGATTAAAGCAACGCAAATTATTTATGATATTCAAATATAATTTAAACAATTTGCGATTTGTTTAAAGTTTATCCTTCAACAACCACTCAAACAATATTCCCAATTATTCCCAAAAAATATATATAGCAGGTGAACTAACACACGAGCGAATTAAAATAATCGCCATGAGTGAAGTTCATTTGCAAGATAGGAAAATTTCCGATCTAGAATTTCCCCGGTATTCTGAAAATAAAGCGACGGCTAATTAATGAGAACAGGGAAAAATTATCAAAAATTTCGCATAAATATCCGATAAAAAGGCACGTCTACATGTGCCCATGTCGCTTCGAATAAAACGCGCAATATTTTATATTGCATTACATTCTTGACAGTATCTTAATTATCGCTGAATTTTTAACGATAACGCGCGTCTCACACCGACATAAATACATATACACAATCATGCCACAGACACGTAATATACCAACAGAGACGCGCGTAAAAGCAACGCAAAGCATCAGACAACAGCAGCAGCAACAGCAGCAGCAGCGACAACGTCGGCACACACGACGAGCTTTATCGCGTATTCAGATTTTGATAATCGAACGGAATCTAATGCATATTTATGACGTCCCAGCGAGCTCGCGACACCGAAAATAAAAGAGGAACGAAAATATCGTTTTATTCGCTTGAGACACGAGCGATTTCGATTTCGATCTTTCCTCTCTCTCTCTCTCTCTCTTTCCCTCCCCGATTTCGCGAATAACACACGCGAACGACGCGCGTGTATACACGCGGCCTCCGCCGTGGCGAAACGCAACACCGATCCGATTAGGCGAGTCGAATTACCCCGCGGGGGAAGTTGGTTTCTCTCTTGGATGAAACGCATACACATATACACTCGAGTGGCGGCGGGCCTGCCGGCTTTTTTCCATGCTAGAATGCGAGCTTCGTGTACTCACATCCGTGTGCATGATTCGCGGGTGTATCAGCCACCCGCTTGCACTCTATACTATAGATAGTTTGTAGTACAAGCAGGGTGGATTTTTTAATTCTAGATTGCACAGTGATTGCGGAATATAAGATTGGTTTTCGAGGTGCAAGATAAGACGCTTTTCTGTTGTTTTTTCGATGGTGACTAATGTCGGTTGGTGCGTATGTTTTATTTCCTTAATGACACATTCAGTATAAGTTTAAAAACTTTTTGTATTATTCATTTCTATATATTGATTACTGTTGATACGAGTAAAATTGAATTTATCAGCGCAATAAGTGTGAAACATATATATTTATAGAATATATTAGGTAACACTGTTTCATATGCGCAGAGTATAAATACGTTCAAATATTTATCTCTTTTTCTCCCATCGATTCCCCCGTTTAATCGTACGAAACATCAAATATTATGACGAAAGCTCTCCAAACAAATTTTTGCAACGCAGATATATATATACTCCTCTCGCACATTGCCTTTTCGACATATAAACCGCGTCCACCACGTCTGATGCGTCGGCTCACGTCTCGTCGTCGGCTTCCTCCTCCTCCTCCTCCTTCTCCTCACATATATACGACGGCTTGTTTATAAATTCAGTCTGCGAGGGCTCTTTCTCACTTCTCACTGCTACATGCGTATATATATATATATACGACCACAGAGATACACGTACGAGAGAAAGAGTAATACGGCCGAGTGTCAGAGAACCGATAAGACGAGAAACTTGCTGCTCCCAGACTCGCTCATCGCGCTTGATTAATAATCAAAACATTGGCCACGATTAGAGAGGTGTGCGGGGGAAGGGGGGGGGGGGCATATCATGAGAGCCCGTTACAACGTGGTCTCTCGATATATATACTCGCATATAATAGATGTTACGAAAATATTTTTAAGGCCATAGCGGAGAGATGATAAATCGTCCTTCCCAGCGTTTCGTATATATACACACAATGAACAACTTGATGTGTTTGATTTGCTAATCCACGTGTGTGTATATATGCGTAATAGATGGGGAAACGTTTTGTCATATTGATAGCAGTGATGGTGGAGACTCGACGCGTTTATGCTAATTGCAAAAACGTTGCTCAAGTTAAAGATGCATCGAGTGCGCACGCAGCGGTCAGCCATGTATGTATTGTATGTATATATATAGGCAAAATACGCACGGAGGGAGTATTTTTCAATGCACTTTACTGTTTTCCTCGTACATTTGATACGGTGCGCGCGTGTGCACCGTGTACTTGTATATATATATCTGCTTAATGAATAATCATATTTAAATTAGAATAATTATTATTTCGTGCGCGCGCGATAACGTTGCTTTCATTTAAATATTCCATTATATAGAAGGCGTGTATATGCTTTTGCGCGATCGTAAATGTGTTTAAAGAAGAAACCAACGCGAAGCGTATATAATTCACGAAACTATATATATGTACATATGCATTCGCTAATATATTTACAATAATGAAATAATAATAATTAAATTAATTTAAACTTATAAATGTAGAATGTATATGGAATGCTTTATTACCGCAACTCTCCGCTTTTTTTCTCTCTCTCAATGTTAGTTTAAGCCTGAGAATTTTTAGACACATATGATTGACGTCATTAGACGCCCCGTACGTGTTTTACAGAAATAAAAGCTCATTTACATCGGCATCGTGTGAGCGCACGTTCTCCTACCGCTACACCTACTAATCGATACAACAACGTATCGTACAAATCCGTAAGAGCCGGGTAAGAAAGTTACACACACACAGACATACACACACGTGTACATTAACATAAAACTAGGAGTTATAAGCCGTGAAAGGCGCGCACAGACGCGCAAAGGATAGGATATAACCCAGAGCGCGCGCGCGTCCGCGTGATCGATCATCGCTAGCCGGTGATGACGAATATATACGTATATATACGTATACGCTATAGCAACGTTTCTCCCTCGAATCAAACGATCGTCGTCCTTGAACCGGTCGCGTTATACGTATATATACGCGCGCGTGGCTGCATCGTTAAGCCCATGCGCCCTTCGGAATCAGCTGATACGCGGGCCAAATCCGGGCCATGCCCATCTGCCATGCAGCGTTGCCCTGGTAAAGAGAGACAGAGAGAAAGAGAGATATGTTCGTGAGCCTTTAATGTGATTAATCGAGAATGGTTGCCAACTGCACCGCTCATGCTGTTGGTTTACTTTTTTATTCTGCTTTCCAAGTCGATCGTTGTATTATAGGTCGGTATGGTAAGTTTTTTCTTTTTGGGTATAAATTGTACATGAATTTTCATGGAACTGAATTTTTCTCTGATTATAATTATTTTAGCCTTAAAAGTGGTAAATGGAAAGCTGTGAGAGGTGAAGTGAAGTGATCATGAATAATAAAAAAGCGATTTTTGTACAGTTGCTCGTTTCACTATATGAGTAGATGCAGGTGTTATTGACGTCATTTTTCAAAAATTTCGAAAACTTCAAATCACGGCTCTTCAAGAGGATTCTTAACGCAACGCGTTTCTTTTACCGAGCATGTAATTTGAATAGTGATCAGACCGAAGTAATTTTATATTTATGAACCCGTTATGCTAGAACACGTTTTGAAGTTCATTGGATTGTATGCTCGTTGTCTAATCGGGAGCGCTTCAAAAGCTACCCGATAAAAATTAATGCGAACAAGCAGGAAAACGTAATGTTGCTTACATTGATAATTTTTTCCTGCCCGGCAATTATTGTAAGTGCTTCGGACGTAACAAACAATATTCTCCTAATACGTTTTTAATGTTGCAGGTTACAGTAATTGAGGCTGCAATTTGTTGATAATCTACAAATTATCGCCTTGTGCTCAATATTCGGTCACTATTATATACATACCAACACTTGTAACTGAAATAAATTTCTAATATTTCTTTATATATAAAGCTAAAGTAAATTTTTTTTCCTTTATCTCGGACGTAATTCACAATACAAAAGGGTTGGGAGAAATTTTCGTCAGCTATAAGCTCACACGTATACGTACATATAAGAGCAAAGAAAAAGACGTCCGAAAAAAATTCCTCACGCACATTGGCCGTAAGGGAATATTTGTGCGAAACTTTTTTCACTTGCTTAAAATTCATCTCGGCCGGTAATCGCACGAGGATATAGACGCGGCGGCGGCGGCGGCTACAGCGATGGAGTCCCCGAAGAAATTCCAGTGTGACTAAACTTTTTAGTGACTGACAGCTGCGGCTGCGGCGGCTATATACATGTGGGATGAAAACGATGGCTCGGGTCGCGAGGGTATCGCCGCGAGATCTCGCCTCTTGATGCTGGCTTTCTCTCTCTCTCTCTCTCTTTCTCTCGCTCTCATCCTTGATCGCGATGAGACTTAGAGCCTGGGAGATGATGCATTGAGAAGCGGTGCCCTCTTAAAAGTATTAACAGCCACTGGCCGTGTTGAACACAGTTCGCCTCGGATTTATCTTGAGAAACTTTCGGAATGGTCCTAATTTTATATTCTATCTCGATGTTCCTTCATCGTTTCTTTTTGCTTGCTTGCTTGCTTGCTTCGTGATTCCTTTTATTCGGGGAAGTTATCGAGGTTTTTAAAATGTTGCTATTATGATAACGGTTTAAATACAATTTACAAAATGAAATACGGGATACTGAGAAATTTTTTAATTGCATGAAATTGGCAAAACCTTTTTAAATTCAGCTCATATCTAGATATGAATTTCTTAATTATTAAATTTACACCTTTGCGTTTCACTTGTATCTTATACACTGAAACCTCTTCTGTTTTTTATCAAGTACATTTATACAGTAAGTAAAATTGAATTTCCAGAAAAAAATATTTTATCCAGATTTTTATCAAGTATTAATACTATAACATTTATAAAGTAAGTAAAATTGAATTTGAATAGAAAAAATATATATATAAAAATTCTTATACGCAGATTAAATTTTGATTTGATAGACTGTCAAGCATAATTTGATTATTTGCTTCATAAAGTATCATAAAAAACCTTCGATCGACAAAAGCATATATATGAAATATAGAAAAGAAGACACCAACCTGCAGAGGTAGAAAGCCGCCGTAGTAACGGAGAAAGGGCGCGAGTGCAAGAGCAAGGGAGTGAGAGGGAGAGAGAGAGAGAGAGAGAAAAGTCTTGGGAGTTTCTGGTGACGGTATAACGCTGCCTCTAGCTCGGAGCTACTTTATCTCCTCCGCCGGCTGCCGAGCCTCGAGGCCCAGTTAGATGCATTTCGTGTAAGGTCGGGAGGGCCATACATTCTCCAAAAAGACCGAATTACCTGCCCACTTGTCTGCTCCGCCGCTCGTTTTCCTCATTCTTTCTCGCACTCTCTCCCCTTCCCTTTCTTTCTTACCGCCGTCGCTCGCGGAGAATTACGTCTGGGAAAGAAAACACAAGGAGACGACGCTCGATATCACGTATATTGTTTGCCTACCTCTGTGTGTGTGTGTGTCTGTGCGTATATTATATGTTGAATTTTCGGAGTCGACCGGTCGCTGAAAAAAATTTTATGAATTTGCAGAGATGCACGTAAAGTCTCGCGATATTTTACATCTGGCTAACAAGTGGACGGTTATAATTACTTTTTTTTTATTTATATCGTGATGTATGTGGAAGTATGTGCTTTTTAATAGACAGTTACAGTATGTTAACTATAATGAAATATTCGATAATAATGCTATTACTTTTATAATTACAGGTATATCAATGGGATTAAAATAATATATAAATATATAAGTAACCCATATACATATAATATATATTTAACATACGTATTTAGAACGACAGGTGAAATGTTTATTTTTAAAATATTTCTCCTGTCGACAATTACAAAGGAGTTAGGGCTTGTACTTCAAAAAAATATGAAATTAATCAGAAAAGCATACGCAGGCAGTCAAAACGTTAATTAAATCACATCTGTCAAGCTAGGAGCGAAGAAACGTAAGTTCATAAATGTTTCGCATGTCAGCGAAGACACTTCGCAATTTTTCGCGCTATGCCTTGGCTATGTAGAAAATTTTTGCGAACCATATATACGCCCGCGAGCGCGGAAGCTCATACAGATAGCGATCTCACCTCGGTTTTTCCTAGCAATTACCTCGCTAAATATGCGGCTAGTCAAGTTATTAAGTACTGTACACAGCAGCTTGATACAATTACCATGGCAAATTTAGCGTTGGCACGTGCTTTACTCTTATATGCACATAGGCGTTTACAATTGTATACGCGTATTTGTGTGCACGCTCTCTCTCTCTCTCTCTCTCTCTCTCTTATTCTTGCTTTTGTCGAGGACTGGTTAAACGAGAGCTCGATAAATATTCATGTAATTAGTACTGGAATAAAGCAGGTGAAGCGTTTTAAGACCAGCTATTAAACATTAATGTTCGTAACAATGTGGGTGCAAAAGCTTCGGATGAGGGCAAGACTATACCGATGATTTCTTTGTTTATGGCATTGAAAAATTGATTGTAAGCTAATTTCAATACGCGGAATGGGAGGAATATATATTGTATGATTACATAGATAATACCAGTTTTGAATAAGTTATGTTCATATATACATATACGCGTACACACGTATAAGCATTTATGAGAAGTTGATTCGAAATATGCCATATAATATATTAAGAGCGTTACATGTCTCTCAGCACGCGTAATCTACAAAGTTTTTTTGATTTCAGATTTTGAATAATAAATCACGTAGAAGATAAATTATATGCGATAAAAATATCTCGCTAATTATAAACTATAAAACTGGCAAGAATTAAGAAAAGTGAGAAAAATGATATTAACTTAATTTATTAACGTCGGGTTTACGTACAGTCTTCAACAATATATTTAAGCTATACAGCTGCTACTGTAATTTCAGTAAAAATAAACATTAAGTTGTTTATAAATAACCAACTTTTTAATAAATTCATCGGTACATTATTCACACCTTAATTTGATATTTAAAATTGCCTAAGAAAGATGTAACGGTGAGCTTGGAGATTCCAATGTAAAATATACAGCTAATATCTATGTAAGAATAACATAAATTCATTCTTAAACATACGTTACTTTATACATCGCAAGAGAACACTGTCACTTATCATGCACCATTAACTTTACACCGTCAAAGAAGAAAAAAAGAAGAAGATGAATCCCTTGTTCGACCATCGACACACAAAAACGTCTCTCACATGCTCTGTACGCTCGAGAATCCAGCCGAGATCAGTGTCACCGCAACACACACATGTAATCTCCCCTATACACAGTATACGTACATACACCGTCGCTTCTGTGTCCTCTATAATTAAAGGATCGCCCGAAGATCATACGGGTATATCATTATCGTGGAATTCGAGACGCGCTCCCCTCTCTCGTTACTCGTCGCTCAGGAAATTCAACTCGCTCACTATATATACACCAAGAGACATCCTCTTGGCTTTTCGCTAACGGACACACACACACACACATGGGCCCACTCAAAGCGCAGAATAAGAGCTTTCGATCGGTCGGTCCGATCTTCAGGCAAGATCTACAACAGGACCTCTTTCGATTCTATACACTCGAGCTCTTAGCCGCCACTTAGCGCTCGCGCTAACGTTTCACGCCAGCAACAGCAACAGCAGCAGCAGCAACAGCAGTAGAAGATGCAAAGTCACCCGCTCAGGTGAAAAAGCCTCTCTTTCTCTCTCTCTTCGCTCTTTTTGTCTCGCCCTGTGGCTTTCTTCTCCCGAGACGCTTCGACGCCTCTCTCTCTCTCTCTCTCTCTCGATATCTCTCGCTCGCGCGCGCCTCGTTACGCGGGGTTATTGATTATGCGCGGCATTGCGCGCGTGCCTCCTCGGACAATGGTGCTGTGCTCACGCGCGCTGTGGGAGCCAAGAAGTGTCTGTGTGCGTGTGTGTACATATATATATATATATATGCACAGGCGTGAGCACAGGTTCGATGAATGAAAAATGAACACACGCGAGTGAGCGCGAGGCCGGTGAAATTCGAGAGAGAGAGAGAGAAAGAAGAGTTTCGTTTGTTTGTTTGGCGCGAGTGCCTCTATATATAGATTCTCTCTACGCTCGGCGCTTGCTTAATCAATCGACGTTCGTGTGAAATCTAGCGCCCAATAAGGTCATTAATAACACTGAGAGGCGATTCGATCTTTCGGCCTGTGGCTGGACAACTTTATTTATTCGATTCGTACGCTGTTTTAACGATCCCGTTGTTGCTTCTACTGCTCCTGTTATACTACTGTAGTTTCTACAGGTAGTTTAAGGTAGGAAGGATAAGGGGTTGCATTCGTAGAGAGAAAAACTATCTTATAGGTATTTAATGTGACGTTTAAACGGCGTAGTTTAATCACGAATAAACGAAGGTAACTTAGAATGCATTTTGCATATACTAAAGATAGAATAAGCATTAGAAATATTTTTAATATTTTATTGTATCAGTGACGTATAGAATAGCAATAAAAGAGAATAGAAATGATCCCGTATTAGAAAATCATAAATATTTCATCAAAACAAAGAGTATTAGATAAAACAATGGACATAATTGCACAACAACGCGGCAACCAGCCATCCGAACTATTTTAATTCCCCTACAGCCGCATGCTATACACAGTCTCTTTTTCATAATCCCGCATTATATTATCTCTCTCTGTCTCTCTTTCTCCCTCTATATGTATATATCCATATACACGCTAGCCGCTAATAGATCGTTCGAGCCAAGACATAACTCATCCAGAACGTAAAAATTACCAGGCCGCGAGCTAACGGCTTATACATAACAGCGCACGCGTTCTCTCTCTCTCTCTCTCTCTCTCTCTCTCTCTCTCTCTCTCTCTCTCTGTCTATCTCTTTCTTGGCCAGCCGCGAGATGAAGAGAGAGAAAGAGAGCGAAATATCCCGAATCCACAGCTATAGGAATCTCGCGATCAACAACAAGAGCGAGGCGAGAGCGAGAAAAAAAGGGCTCGCTTTCAAGGTTCTCCGAGACCACGCGTGGTGTGGACTCTATACTCTGAGCTGGAATCCCGGACGGTGACGTTGCTCTTTTCCGTTTTGTCTTCTGGTGTCGGAGTCTTTGGGTGTCTTAAGTGCTGGGTATGAGTGCGTCTCTGTCTCGCGTTGGTATATATATAAGAGAGGTTGATGCCATCGATGCGTCCAGTCATGCAGCAGTAGTGGTCATATGTGTGTGATGGAAAAAAAATGCTTGCGTGGTGTGTCGCTATTATAGTATATATCGGAAAAAGGGGGAGATATAGGTGTATAATGACCTTTTCATGCTGATAAATTGGTATTTAAATGTTGCTCGCTCGAACGTTGACTTTGTAACAACGCGTGAGATTGCTTGCGTAAAACTGATGAAATTGTGGTGAATATAATATATAACCGTAAAGAACGATCCAGGGATTGGTGATACTTCAATATGCGACATTATATATATATTTCTATTATATACGCATTCTAGCAAAGACAATTAAATGAAGATGTATCAATAGTCGTCCATTGATTAAGAGACCAGAAACCACGCGAGAAAATGCCTCCTTCAAGTATCTATATATACACAACTCTGTACACGACTGATTTACCGGTCAATTATTACAGCTGCGCAATAAACAATCGCTTCAATTACACTCGCTGGCAATCTGATCGCGGATTCCACGATGATCGATACAATCACGATAGCGATCTCTCAGAGAGTATATATACGTCGACGACGACGACAATCATATCTCAAAACACAACGTTTCAATTCAGACCCGGCACCACAACAATGCCAATATCTACACCGCTATGCGTTTATCACCTTACATTCAAGCCGCGAGGGATTTTCCTTCCCTCCGCGGGTCATCTTTGATTATCCGCGCACGTGCGTAACTCTCGACGACGCATATATAATAGCTTGCTCTTTCTCTTCGCCGTATATATACATATAATGTAAAACCACGAGTACACACACACACACATATAATACACAACCCACGCAGCGTCTAAGCGCGAGCGCGTAACGCGTGGCCAAGAGGACTTGAGATGTTATTTCGGTTATTTACGAGATGTCTCGGGACAGGTGACAAGCGCCTCCTAAACGACCGCAACGCTGTAAACGCCAGGGGCGGGGATCGCGCGTGTTATGTATATATATATATGTATGTATATATACACGCGCGTCGATGCGATACTGCATATACGCGCAGCGAATGCGCGCGGACCTCGCGAGACCTCTCCTCTCTCTCTCTCTCACTCTCTCCCTCTCCGCATACGTACACCCCGTAATTATGCGGATGGTGAATTATGGCGCGGGCCGCAGTCGCGCGAGAGACGCGCGTGTGTATATGTACATATGTGTATATCCAGCACTATACTCTCGCCGGCCGGCCGGCCTCGCTATTTTTGCGGCCGCTGGTGTTGCGCGCACGCGGCTGTGGCTTGTGTATATTAACTTGGTATAGGCATGCGCTTGTGTGCATGTATGTATGTATATATATATACGTATGTATATCGTGGCTCCGGCACGAACGTAACGAAGTTTTTTCGCGGTTTTATGGCTATTGTCTTTTACGGCGAGTATGGGATATAGCCGCTTCTCTCTCTCACTTACTCATGGCCCGCCGCCGCTGCCGCCACCACCACCACCACCGCCACAGCTTTTACGAGATGATTAATCATCGAGCTTCGATTTTCGAGCTGATGGTCGCACCGCGGACCGGCACGGGTCAAGATTATTTGTATACGCTTGCACCGAACGCGTGTAATAAATTTGTAGAGCCTCCCCCCTCCACTTCTCTTTCTTTCTCATATATTTTTTTTGTACTCATGTGCGCCTTTAAGTACGCGCGACCGCGGTGACTTTGGAGCTGTGTTTTTTTTTTGTGAGCATGATGGCTGGAATATTTGAGTGCCAAGGTATGCGTTAATAGGAAAGGGAATGAGAATATTGAGAGGTATAGATTAAATGTTGCGTTTGATAATATATACGATAATGCGGAGTGACATTTTTTTTTAGATTTGTTGGGAAATTGTGTACTGTCGGGTTTAGCGTGTATAGCTTTCCGAGGACGTGATGGGAATAATATACTCATTTAAGGTTTTATAACGATAATAAAATAATTATAGCACAAGAAAACCGTGTCGTAAAAAGTGCTCGTACTAGGCGCAGCATGCGCTTCGTGCTTACATAGGTGTAGTAGAAAAAAATGTTTACGTAGGCTAAAATTACATTGCACTTAGCTGTACAACGACGTTCTATTCAGGTAGAAAATATAATTATAATATTTATTACGATAAGATTGCATATAATTTCAGAATTGATGAATGTTCACTCGAGGATATAGATATATTTTTATATAATTATCACAAAATATATAGATGAATGTATCATTTAAAAGTTAAAATAAAAACCACTGTTAAATAAAAGTATTTAGAAAAAAGTTGTCTATACTAACTTTATAAATTCTTAACAAGTCAATTCCTCTCGCATCTTCAAACCGATACCCTTCACACGCTATATATATACCAAACCTTCTCACAGCAGCGACACTTCAGCATCGGATTATATCTCAGCTAACCGACACATTTCTCTCTCTCTCTTTCTTTCTCTCTTACTCTCGACACCGCATCCACTCTCTCTCACTCCTCTCGTTCCCGGGAATCAAATGGAAAAAAGCTGACTCTTATACTCTCCGACGCACGGGTGTAAACACGCGTCGAAGGAGACGAGTCGGCGCGAAAGAATGATGCGGCGCGGGAAACCATTCTTTAAGGAACCCTTCGCACGCGCGAACCTCTCTCTAGAGAGAGAGAGACCCTCCCCCATACGCACACGCATATACACACACACACGACGGCTGCACGATGCGTAAAAAGCGATTCGCGGGCAGTCCGCACGCCGCCGCGAGGAGGAGAGACCAGACGAGAGAGCGCGGGCTATGGAATTTAGGAAGGTTGAGGTATAGGATGGTGGGAAGAATATCGCTCAAGTGTCTATATGTGTGTGCGTGTTACTGTGCGAGAGTCTAATGGACGACGATTGTGGCTTTATTTTGGAATGGAATATATATATATAGCTTTGAAAATTATTTAACGTTTGTAGGGTTTCAAAGAATTAGAATATATAGTGCAGAGGATTATAATAAATAAATTTTAATTCAAACCTTTTGGAGCTCGAGAGTTAGGCGTTAGATTTAGACGTTATTATATGGTTTTGGAAAGTCATTGTTACTGATTAGTCGAATGACAGGTGTTCCTTTAAAAAAGATGAATATATCAATAATCATGATTTTTCATTGGTATATAACCCCTTTAAGTATATGATTAAAAGGCATATATGTTCAATTATGCTCCCCTTAAAATTTAAACGAAGCAAACGAATTTACGAGAGAAATATAATAAAAGAATCCTATTATATTATATACACAATATCAAAATCGCACCGCACACGGTATATATATATATCTTTGGCACTTTATCGACGCAAGAATATTGATTTCTAATTTGATTACGGTAAAACCTCGCGCGAAATTTATCGTTCCCTATATCTCTTATAGTATTCAATACGCTTGAATAATATTTATTGCAAGCCAGCAACCACACCTTCACTAGTGCGCGCGAATTCACGCTCTCGCGCAGTCGCCATAAACTAAAAGTCCATATTGCGCGAAAGAGCCCAAGCAACGCATTCACCTCGTCATTATTCCCGATGACTTAATCAACAATTTCCTCGGCTCTGCTATATATACACACGCACACACACAAGAGTAGTACGCATTGACTTATGCCTCCAATTCTAATAAACACACAAACTCCCTCAACACGCCTCTCTAGATCGTTGCGCTCGATAACATCCTCTCTCGTTCTCTCTCTCTCTCTTGCACAAATGAGAATTCAATCAGCACGGCCCTCCTCTCCTCTACCTCTATACCTCCTTCTCCTTGGAACAATAAGTCCTGATGCAAGCTGGTCGGCCGGCCCCCACGAGAAAGCAGAGCGGAAGCCACGCAAAAAGAGTCTCGCGGGAGGAGTATATAGCCGTGCGCACAGCCGTACAGGTTAAAAGACAAAAAACCCGCGACATCTCGTCGTCAGTCAGTCAGTCAGTCAGTCAATCGGCCGACACACTCGGTCACACGCGGCCCGACATTATCGCATTAAATATCGACAGGCAGCCTTTCAACGACAACTTCTCTCTCTCTCTCTCTCTCTGTTCGTCCTCTTCCCTCCCTCGCACACGCGTCGTCTCTATGCACGTATATGTACATATCTATATATACATATAAACGTGAAGTCGAAGAGAAAAATTCTCCCCGAATCCGTTCTCTCATTCTCCCTCTCTTTCTTTCTGCGGCTGCACCCGCTGCGCCCATAATAGGCTTCGGCCTGGCTAAGCCTCTAATTCCTCTATCCTCTATTTTTCTCTTTTTCTCTCTCTCGCTCCCCCTCTGCTTCTCTCGTCTTCTTTTCGAATATCTCCGAGTGAGAGAGAGAGAGAGGGAGAGAGAGAAAGAGGCAGAACTCTCGGACATCGCTCGCGCGCGCGGCCGCAGTTCCCATAGATTATTATTAGAATGCGCGCGAGCGAACGCGTGTGGATCTCAGGTAGAGCGATGGACACTATATACGATGCTATATATATGCTGCGCTCGCACTGCTGTTGTTGCTGCTCCTGCTGATGCTGCTCCGCCTCGAGGGGGAGGTTTCCGAAAGCCCGAGAAGAATGGAAAAGGGAGCCGCTCTAGCTACATATATATAAGGGGAGAGTGAGAGAGAAGAGATGCAAGCAAGAGAGAGAGAGATCGCGAGCGCGAGAGCGACTGATCTTTCTACATATATGCGTGTATCTCCCTCTGCGTCTCTTTCTCATACTGATTCTTTTATTTTCCGTCTCTCGCCTTTTTCGATTTTCGACGAGACGCGCACGCGTATACCTGCCTGGACCTGTGAATATAATCGAGAGACTCGACGTCTGTCGCAAGGCTGCCCTGAATTCTGGCGCGCGTCACGCGGGATTCTTTCGATATATTTATATATATACGGTGTATCGACTTTTTTTTCTCTTCTATGACTTTCGTATTCCTTTTTCTTTTTTGGGATCGTACTGGTGTTTCTCGAATTCTTCGTTTCGTAGGAGTTGCGATTTTGAGATTTAGCGGGATCAACGTTAATGGAATTCTGAATATTTTATTGGCGACTGTTTGACGTTTGATTTGGTGGACGCACTAGGTTGATCGCACGAGTTTGGAATGCTGGTCCGAGAAGAATTACACATTTGATTTAATCAAATTTATCGAACGTGAATTTAATCATGAAACTTTGCTATCGGTTGAGATTTTAATCGTCTTTAAATACAGCTCTATCTTATCAATACATATCGATAGAATTACGTAGAAATTAAAGATGTAAGTGAATGTTTCGATTATATCTGCGACATATTATTTTTGGCAGTATTGAAACGACAGTTTGCCAAGAAAATATAACAGAACATTCGCGACGATATTTCAAATAAGACTTTTCTCGTCGAAGGTACCTCATTTGAAAAATGAAATACAAAAAGCAACGAAGTAGTTTCGATGAAACCATTTTACATTCGTTCTTAGAACACTTAAACCCCATCGTTGAGACGAAAAAAAAGCGCTGCCACACAGTTGGACTCATCAAACGATGATTTAAAATGTATATACCTCGAAGATGATATAACGCGCGGACTCGGGGCGAATGGACCTCATTAAGAAACAAAAATTCCAAACCAGCACCACCACCACCACTCTTATGCAGAGGATCGAGCGAGCGCATCATTACGGCATACTTCATCGCGCTTATATATATACTTCCGAGGCATTATTCATATCTGCCTCGGTGCATATAGTAGCGTAAGAGAAGAACGAAAGATATCTGCGCCCTTTTGAAAATCCACGCGGCCCGACGAACTTTTCCGTTTACACTTGTAAAATAGCGAAAGAAGAGAGTACACGTATACGCCCTAAATCATGCGACGAGAGCTCGCTCGCGCGAGATTTAGAGGTTTAAGGTTATGAGATACGGATTCGGGATAATATTTATAAGGTCCCGAGGCTTGTATATACATATATACATATACGTCGACGACGTTTTCGAGAGACTCTTTCCTCTCTCTCTCTCTCTTTCTCACTTGGCAGTCCGTATAAATTCTTCGTTCCTCCTCTCACCGCGCCGCCGCAGAGGCCCGCGCAAATCAGAAATTCCATCCGAGACGAAGCGCGCGTGTCGACGACGAGCTCACGCGCGTTCTCTTCTCGTTTTCGCCAAAGAAGAAGAGAAAGAGCGAGCGAGTGAGAGAGAGAGATAGTCGTCGCGATTTTTCTGGTTCGTCGCGGGACGCATGTGTGTGCGCGCGCGAGCGAGCGAGCGACCGGTTATGTCTTCGAGACGCGATTTGCATCGCGTCGGATTAACGTCCGTTTGTGCGTCGTCGTCGTTGCATACGCACGAGAGAGAGAGAGACTACTAGCTCGAGAGAGAAAAAGAAACGCTGCACCGTCAAAGGTCGAGGACTCGCGCGATTCATGTACACACACGCATGCGTTTGTAAGTGTGCACGTATAAGCGCGCAGAGAGGGAAATAAAAGGCAAAAGCCGCATATCGGCGGTATATATATATACGTGGGACAAGAGACCGAGTGAGGAAGGAATAAAAGGATGACGCGAGGTAGAATCTGTGTGTGTGTGACTGTGTGTGTTGTAAAAAAGACTAATGATACGAAATTTAGCGTGAAGGGATTCGTCGCGAAAGTTTTTTATTTGCCGGCTTTCGATACTTGTGTGAAATCTCCCCGTCCGTCCGCAGCTTCGATGTTAAAATGTGAAATTTCGTATTTATCGTGTGCATTGTAGTTAAATTGTGATTTACGGGGTCTAGATTTATCACGGAAACTCAATTTGTTGTCCGGCACGTTTTATCGTTATATTACTGGTAATATACATTTCATATACCTTCTGATCTTTTTATTTATTTTTTTTTTCGTGTAAGTATTCGTGATTATTACAGTACCTTATCCAAACAATGTTTTTATAAGTGAAATGTATAGAAGTATATAAATAAATAAATAAAAATAAATATTTATTTAAAAGTCACAAACTTATCGTTTAAAATAAAAGAAAATGTTATGACAAATAATGTTCATTCAAAAAACAAGTTACGTGGTGAAATTTTTAAATGAATGATTCTCTATTAACAGACCTAATTTAAAATTTATAAAACTATAACTTTTATTAAATTATTTGAAATTAAAAAAAAATTGGACCCTTTATTATACTATTTACATTTAACATTTATATATACACATTTTACAAAGAGGTAAAGTAAAAACATTTTATCGTTTTCTGTTTCACTTATTAGTTAATTAAAACTAATTGGAACGTGTGTTATTTTAAATTAAATACTTTTTATTAATATGATAAGCAGTTTTTGGAGCGTAATAAATGCACATTTCCAAACGAATCAACTTCATGCCATATCCGCCCGGAAAAAAGAGGTAAAAAGCAACCCTACTCCGAACTTTTTCAATACTTATCGAGGCGAACACGAAAAACTAAAAGGACGTTCCTTTTTCACACGGAGCATATCTACAGTATGCGCGCGGGCTACGAAGAAGCAGAACCCGCAGAGAGCATAAGTGGCGTGCATTAGTAAGTAAAGCCACCGGCAGTTGGCAGCAGTGCACGGCTGCATTTCTTCCGGTGGCGGTTCCACACTCTGCTTTCTCTTTCTTTCTCTTCCTCTCTCTCTCTCTCTCTCTCTTTTTCCCTCTCACTCCAACACTCCCTGGGCAAAAGTAAGCCCGTGGCGTCACACCCCCTTTTCTCTCTTTTCTGCGGTGGCCGTAGCGCCCGCGCGTATATAGCTCCGACGGCTGGCTATATCTTTTCGGCGGGCTTTTCTTTTTCAGCAGCGGCAGCAACGCGCTCGCTCGCTCGCTCTCGCCCCGATGCCAATTCAGCCACCGGCGCAGAAAAGATAAATCGCTTGTTTTGAACCGGCCCAAATCGCTCCCCGGCGAACATCGAGCGCGCGTTCGCGTTTTAAGAAGGTGCTGAGACGCGGAAATAAAGTGTCTCGGATAGCCACGGCACACTGTTGGTGTTGGTAGTGGTGGTATAGTAGTGGTGGTGTTGGTGCTGGCGAGGAAGAGAAGAGAGAGAGAGAGAGAGAGAGAAAAAATGGATCTTAAGAGTTATGGCTTTTGGGCATTTAGGTTTTGCTGGGGGAAAATTGAATGATTCTTTAATGGTAGATAAAGCGAGGAGAAAAGACCGACTTGAATTCGGTCGAATGGAGCTAGCGTGCTTATCGGAGAAATGAAAATGATATTAAAATAATTAAAATCTCGTTTAGATATAGGTGGTGTGAATGATGTGTTTTGAAATATTATACTGATAGAGTGCAATGTACAATTTATAATTCTACCGAGTGATTTGGAAATGGAAAAAAATACTCAAGGAATATACTTAAAAAACATTTTATAAATAACTATGAAACAGCTACTGTTATTGAGTCATTATAGAAGTGTAATAAAAATACAATGATGAATTCTATAAGTTCCTGTAGCTTGATTTGGTGGGTTTTTCTCGTATTTTTATTGCTTTTATTATTGTTCACCATCAAACTATAATAGCTTTATGAAAAACCGTAACTTGAGGGCTTCGAAGCATAGCATTTTATACTATTGCAATTTCTTTAGCTCTAAATATCTTAAAATATATCTCAAGTGTTTGAATAAAATTCATATATATCCATAACAAGTAAAAATGGAGATAAAATAAAAAATGTTATATTTTGTTTATCCGCAATATTAGAGATCGATAAGTGACATGATAAATTTTAAAAATACTGGACGTTAAATTTTTGAAATATCATGAAAATGCAGTTTGATATTGCAACAGAGTTAAAGGTATATAACATTGCGCTGCTGGTGCAGAGGATTAACAATTCATCCCGCTTATAAAAATTGCCATTATTCTCGAAAATATTTCCGCATCCGAGCAATCATGAATTTCGATTTTCACGTCGAAAGATTTCCATATAATAACGAAAAATAAACGAAACGAGCTTTTACCGCGTGCGCATATATATATACACAAGCTCGCGCGTGCTGCACGCTGGCTAAAATGTTTCACAATGAGAAAAGTAGAATATTGCAGACTTTGTTGCGAGCGTGCCTATTACAGCGTCGCGAAGTTACGAGCGATAACAATAATGTACACGCGTTTAATTGCCCGTACGCGTATGAGCGCCTTGCGTTTATTTCACGCCGCCCATGCGACGGTAACGCACTCCCCGCTCGCGCTTGCCGCCGCCGCCGCTGCCGCGCGGGCTTTTCTTTACGACCGTGGGTAATTCCGACATAATTTTTTTCGCGTTATGATACGAGCGCTGACACGAATTACTTTTTTATTCAATCTGATGGAACTTATCTTTCTCCGCAAGTGCAATTGGCATATGGCAAGTTTTTAATTAATTCTTTTAATTAACTGCAAACGGAGGACGTAAATATTATTTCTAACCTATATCGCCCGATAATCTACAACAATGTTTGAACCGCGGCTGCGTTTGTCTGGAAATGAAAATTATAAATATCGTTTCTCTTTTTTTTTTAGAGTTATGAGAACATTTATCTTGCAGTTGATTAAATACGTAATACAATGTGAGTTCCCACTAACGGCCTTCGAATTTCAGATTTTGTAAACATATCGTATTTTATGAAAAACTTTTATCGTGAAATGAATTTATGAAAATTCTCTGAAGTTAACATCTAAGAAGATTGAAATATAAATACGATTTTTTGCACATATAATGGTTATGAAAAATGCAGGAAGGTGAATCTGTTACGAATTTTTAAATGTAATGCATGACATATTTACTAGAAACACAACGTAAAATAATGACTGAATTGTATTAATTAAGACTATACTTACAGAGTTAAATTGGTTTGTAAAATTAAGTACTTACTTCATTAAATTTTATATAAATATTTATATCGACATAATAAATGCACAGGTGTTAAACAGCTAACAGAAAAAATTTATTGATCCTCGTTTTGAGAAAAATATGATTTCGTTCAAATACTCACACTATTAACGTAACTCGCCTCGTTTATATAATTAATCACAGCTATTATCATGTTGGTGTATGACCATAATTAATGCTACACATAAATATCATACTAGTATAACGATCGAAAAGAAACTGAAATACTGCAAAAAGTACGCGAAAGTTAAGAGTGGCGCCATCTCTCAGCTTTCACGAGAATCTTTACACTCGGCAGATACTGAACTCAGCTCAGCGCTGTTATTGATTATAGTTTTTATTCTTATATTTTTTGTTTTAATATTCAAATGAACTAATAAATTGCAATTAAGCTGTATTATAGAAGAAATTAATTATAATCAAAACATGTATATCCTAGAATAAATATTTAGACGTTGATTAATTATAATAAATGATAGAAAATAAGTTCCTTTAAATATTCTATTTAAAAAATAATAACAATAATAATGAAGATTTCTATAAATATTACTAAACCGGTGGTCATGATACCAAAATTATTACTTCTTCCAGTTTCTGTAGTATACAAGTATTATAATAATTCCGTGATCCTCCGTGTAATACATTAAAATTCAAAGTAATAGCATTAACATTTAAAAGGGCACTTGGAAATTACGAATACATCCGTAATAGTTTTAAACTCATGTCCAACCATTACCTTTATGAATGATGATTAGGACTTCGCTTAATTAATTATTATTGAACCATAAAGTAAACTGTAAAATGACGTTTCCATAAATCTCGCTGCGCGGGCGCAATATTTCGCATCGATATTCCACGTCTAATTACAAAGTTATTCCCTAATTATGATGGACGCATGCAATATTTATCAACGATCGAGCGGAAGAAGAACGCATGTACAGCGCCCGCGGTTTCAATCACGAATTCGTTATGACGTTATGTGACTACGCGGTAACGAGGCAAATAGGTCTTTCTTTTCTAGCCGGTGCGCAGTGAGAGAGAAGGATAGAGAGAGAGAAAGAGAGACTTGGAGGTTATACGAGGGACGTAAAATATTCATAACTTTTAGAAAACCCGTCAATATGCAAATGCGAATGCTAATCGCTCGGCTCGCAACGCCGACCGAAGGTTATCGGTCTATTAATGTTCATGTCTACAATATTCCTGTTTGTCTGTTTTTAAACGTTGCGCTTTTCAATACAAAAATCGACTAAATCATAAAAAATGGGAGTCTTCGGGAATTTTAATAAAATGCGTATTAGGCAGCACACATAGATGAAACTTATTATCATGTGTAACGTCAAGTTGGCTATAAAATTTCATACGATAATTAGATGCGTACAGCGCATTAAAATAGCAATAACAATACTTTGTTTCGATTGAGAATATTTTGCTAGGAAACCACATAACGAGGAAAACTTAAATAATAGGAGAACAAATTAAATAAATATTATAACGAAATTCTGAAAATTGTTTTTTAAATCATCGCAAGTAAATGCAGAATAATGTAGTTTAGATTTGAATATCAATATTTGAAATGAGAATTTGGCCAAATGACGCGTGCTAAAATTATTATTTGGCAACACTTTCTGTCTAGTCATCAACTTGCTGTGCAATATCTGTGTAGAACATTGGGTTATTTATTATTAAATTGTCTACGCACATGAATGACACTTATTTTTAGACAACCAAAGGCTATTTCTGTTTTAATAAGGCGCCCATTCACGGCTGTCAATTTCTATAAATGTAGAGGCGGACGTGGATTCAATTTACTGATGTCCATTGACGCACGCATAATATTACATCATTAACAAATCTTTGTTTCAATTCTTCAAAGATATACGTACAAAAAATGTCTACATTATTATTTAATACATAGTTTATTGAAAAAGCTCTTTGGAATTTCGGAATGCCTTTAAAGGCGATATTCTACATCCATGAGTTGTTCTTGTCCCTTGCATAATTATGTACATATCTTAAACAATATTAGCAAAAGTAGCGTAATTCACTTCCCCTTTACGCAAAAACGATGAACATGCATTCCTCCACCTACCCACACATATCAGCTCCGCTAACGAATCAATTAAAACTCTCCCCAGCCGAAAAATCATTAAAACACCGGAATCTTAACTCCTCGCAGATGAAGCCCTACATTACCTCAGAGACGCAGCCGGCGGCAGCAGTAGCTGCTTGCGCCTCGGTGTTGTACTATATACGAGAGCGCAGTTATTCCGCCTTATGTCTTACGCCGGCGCATATTAGGCCGACAAGAGAGAGGTGGGGGCGCCCCTTTACTCGCGGGCGCGCGCGAGAGAGTAAGGGGCGATATATTTATTGCGTTTATTTATTGTCGACGTGCTCGAATTGCTCGGGAAACGCCGCCGCCGCTGCCACCGCTGCTGTTGCTGTGGCTGCACTCGAGACTGAAAACAAACAATGAGAGAGAGAGAGAGAGAGTCGGTATGTGTATGTGCCACCGTTTGCGACCGCGCGCAATGAGAAGTCGGCGTGTGTGCGCTGCGACAAAGGATCAAAGCCGGCCGAATTGAATCCGCATTAAAAAAAAAAAAGTAATGAATAAAAAGACCGTCAGCTCGCGCGCGCACGCGGAGGAGTGGCACGAAGGTCGCGATTTACGACGATACGCAGAAGCTTATAATATCCTTGCCGAGTTCCTTTTTTCTTCATTTGCTTGCGCGCGCGTACGTTGAATCGTTTCATTCGCTCTTGTGCGAAGGGAGAGGACGAGAAAGAAAGAAGTTTTTTTGCGATATCGGCTAGTAGTCCTCGGCTAATAAACATCGCGAATTTTCGGCGTACGGCCACTATTAGGGCAGTGCTTTATGCGCGACGAGGAGAGGCGGGTTTCTTAATAAAGCGTTTTTGCTCTTTTTGCGATGGGGGGGACAAGCAATATCGTTATTTCACGATAACTGCGAGTTTTAATGAAGCTCTGGTATCGGGAGGAGGAAATCATTTTTCATGCAAACCTCTTTTGAATCGGAAATTTGAATAAAAATGGAATTTTAATCATTGTTATAGTCGTAAGCCTCAACAGGATGAACTTAAGTCAATGAATAGGTGGATATAAATTGAAATTCATTCATTTTTTTTTCAAACGAGCAGTTCCGATTTTATTTTAATAAGCTTATTCATTCATTTTCAGTCTACCAACATAGTTATTCAGTTTTTAAATTTCTCCTTTTCGTTTTATATAAAAATACAATATTACAATAATGATATGGAAATAGATATTATTAATCTAGAAGGAAATTTTTTAACGTCTGAAAAAAATAAGAAATTCCTTTTTTTTAGAAGCTAATTTGTTTAAAAAACAATAATTATTCCCAAAAAATTTTAATATGACGGCTAAAGATAGATAAAATTGTTTTTAAATAGGAATTATTTCAGGAAAGGGTGCCGCTATATCTTGAAGAACAAATTGTAGAAAAATGATTCAAAACTTAACTAAATCAATAATGATGGTGTTTAATACTTTCTTTTTTTTACATATTTGAAAATCCTAATGAAATGGAGAAACTCTAATCCGATTTTTGTGAAATTTGTCATAAACTCATTTTGTCCTACTTGTCAACAGTTTATATTTCACAATTGATTTGCTTCTCTAAATTATTATACCGTATTAAGCAACTCAAAATATACGACGGATACTAGAAATGAAATAAATCACAATTGAAATTCATAATCATTCATTATTTTATTTATTATATTATGGACGAGCCTCCGCCGCGTATCCTGTATACGTTTAAGGTGAGCGTGCAGATTCAGCATTGTAAGAGTGTCTTACTCGCGAACCGCTTCTAAAACTAGGTATAGAGTGCCGGATTAGAATTCCCGCGGATCCATGTGTTCTAATCCCGGTAGTCGCATATTTTTTCACGCCTTAATCTTTATTTTCATCCGCACGTAACAAATAATATCGATATTGAAATTCACGTCTAAATAATATGTAATTTCTTATTAAAAAAAAGAATTAGTTTGCATGAAATAATAAAACCTTTTTATTATAGTAATTAATAGTTATATCTTGGTTTATCCTTCTATACAAATTTGATTCAAAGTAACGCACTCATTACGTACCAGCCGCCGAAACTTACATTCGCACAAACATTTCTCCGTACGGCCAAAACGCAACTCATATATATATATAGGTACGTACATCCTAACGCAACCTGCAGCGTACTCTCATTACACCAGTCGCCGCCACCGCCACCGCCGGCGGCTCGCGCTTACCGCATATCCACGCGGCGGCGGCGGCGTCCGCGGTACCTCCGCGCAGTACTCGACGGACGGCCGCCTCGGTCTTCGGATGCTTTCTCTCTCTCTCTCTCCACCCCAAGCGCGAGCGCGGAAACCGCACATTCTTCAGCGGGAGGCGCTAGCAAAAGGTCGTTAAAGTCGCGCTCGGTAAACCCGATCGCCGCCCAATGGCGGACCACCACTGCCACCACTGCCGTGCCGCCGCCGTCGCTCCACCAGCGTTTCCTTTATTTTATCCATCTCTCGCCGCTATACGATTGCACGTCTGTTTACCTCGCGGTACACTTGCACACACACACACATACACACACACACATACAGTATATAGTATAGCCCTTTCACGTCACTCGTTAAATGCCTCCATCTTGCGAACGCGCACGTTCACTCGCGATTGCCACCGCATAAATTTCCATTAGAGGCCGGCTATATATACGCGGCAGCGGCGAAAACAATGGGAGTGGCCCTATCATGAGAACGCGTACAGTGCAACGCGAAGGCCGGATTTACGGAAAGCCAGTGTGCGGACGAGGAGGAGAGAGAGGAGAGATTGCCGAGAGATGGAAAATGGAGTGACGTATGAATGTATTAGGGGGGATTCCGCGGCCGCGCGGGGAGATTGCCGTGAAATTGAAAGTCTCTCCTCCCTATGTGCCTGCTGCTACTATATACTACTGCTCCCGTCCGCCTGCGAGTGAGCGTATAGAGGCGAAACAATTCGAGTTTTCGCAATAATGAATATCATTTGCAAAATTTCACGTTCGATAGTTTGCCGAGAGAACGAGGGAGCCGCTGAGAACAAGAGAGAGAGACGCAGAACGGACACGACGCGGACTTTTGAGGAATACGAAAAGTCGCTTAATGAGGTGCGGTGATGCGCCGAGTTGATTTTCTGCTTGGGAGTCGCGCGCGCTCGAGATCCTTACTAGATTGTGATAGGAAATAATGAATTTTTAAGGAGTGTGCTTCTTTGTCTTAACGATGGTAGCGTCGCTTCGGTTTTGGAGATAACAAGAGGGGGGCGATATTTCCGCAGTATTGCACTATTATTGTCGAGGTGAATTAGGGAAATAGTGAGTCGCATTATCATATATAATTTAGATAACACGGAAAATGACGAATAAGCGTGGCCTCGTCGAGGCGAAATTAACCTGAACGATTAACTTTCCATTTTTCTTTACAATCTGTCAAAAACCACTGGGGATTTTATGATCGGCCATGTGAACGAACCGCGGCTACCGGATAAATTCGATAATTACTTTACAATGACCAGCTGTCATTGGTTCATTTTTCCTTTTCTCCATTATTGCTTACATCATTTCCACAATGCTATGTATATATGTTTACCTGCTGCGCCTTTGTGGGGGTTTTACCAACGCTCAAGTGACTAATTATTTTATGATGCCCGTGCTAATTTCCATAATGCAGTGTGAAATTTTTCGTGAAAACACACATAACATCGTATAAACACAATATGATATAATGAGTCATTAATTATCGTATTTGCTCTATCCTATACGCAAGCATGAATAAAAAAAAACAAACAGACCAAAAAAGAAAATTTTCAATTCAATCCTGAATAACGTTCGAGATTAGAACGGAGAGCGGTAAACGGTACGATAAAATTAACGAAACGCTCGAATTCTTTTAACACCCACCCTATGCACGCTAAGAGCAATTACAAAAGAAAAATTCTCCTCTTTCCCAGCACCGCGTTCTCTGCGCGCATTTATACCCTCCACCGCGTCGCCGTCTGTTTAAAGTGTAGCGCGCGAGCGCTAAGTACCGCGATACACGCGCGGAAAAGAAGCGCAAGCGTATAACCGCCAAAAAGAAAGGCGAGACTTGAAAAAAAAAATCCTCTCTCTCGCGCGCGCGCAAGAGCAAAACAAACGAAAACAAGGCGCGCAGGTCGGTACTATACGCTTGCAGGTAAAAAGAGAGTAAGAAAAATAATTAGTTCCCTCTTTCTCTCTCTCTCACACTACAGATCCCTTCGGACGCGCGTATAAACGCCAAGCTCCTCTATATATATACACCATACTACACACGACTCTTACGTACATATATACCACATACGTATACGAGCTACTTCTCGCGCGCGAGCGGCTAAAGCCTTTGCTTGCTCTGCTCGTGCATCCACCTACGTGCAAATAAGCTCACGCGGCGGCGGCGGCATACGTAGATAGCGACGTAGTCGGCGGCAACGGTAGCACCGTCGAGAGATTAGGTTTGTTTTACAGCGCGCGGTAAAACTGTCGCGTCAAGCCCCGGCGTATTTAAAGCGGCAGCGTGCATGTACACACACATATACGTCGTATATATGCATGTGTATATACATACATATAGACGCGTTTAAGAATGTGTGCGGGCGCGTTCTTCGTCGTATATATGTATAGCGACCGCGCGTGAGAGTACACACGTATGTACACGGCGCGCGGAATGTTTTATAAGCGGCGCATCGACTTACGCGCGGCCTCCGCAGCGATGGTGCGGCAGCGTCGGCGGATCTTGCCTTCGTTACGCCTCGTGATAATATGATAATACGAGCCGCTCGCCCGTAAAAGCATAATTAAGCCGTTCGAACGTATAGTTGCACGACGCGTGTATATATATATGTGTGTGTATGCGTATATATACAGCGATACCGCGCGCGGCCTTATTATACCGAACCTGCGTATATGTGTATATACATATATACACATACGAGTACACGTCATGTATATAACGGCTCTGCAAACACGGCTGCTTTTCGTGAGAGAAAGAGACGAGAAAGAGAGAGAGAGAGAGCTATTCGCGTGGGCGGAAGAGAAGCTCTGCGTGTAAACGTGAGACTTTCGCTTTTCCTGGTACACGTATATATACATTTTTGCCAGTAGGGTGTGGGTGCGAGTTAGCGCCGCAATGATGTATCGGCTTGGTATTGATTTAAGACGGAAATTATATGTAGAGGTGCAGTGAGTTGTGTATATGCGAGAACCAGGTATACACTTTGTATTATAAGCGTTTGCGTATATAACGCATAATACGTATCTCTGTGTGTGTGTATGTATATTGCTCATTGAAAGTTATATACAGTTGTATGGCTAATAATGTCAAGTGTACTCTGATCAATGCTGCCTCATTTGCATAATGTCTTCATCAATGTCTCGATAATAAATTTCGTTCGCGCGTGCGCGCGGCCCCGTTGTTTGCACACTATATTATATACTTTTACCGGCCAAGCGAGTGTATAATAATACGCGACTAGTTTCTTGCGTTGGCGGCGGTGTGCGAGCACGTGTCATAAATATCGCGACAATAAAATGTTTATAAAAAGGATAATAAAACGTGTACCGCGCGTTCGTTTGCATCTATTTTGAATTCATTCATTTATGGAGACAAAAACAAACATACGTTACAATATAGCATCCCGATTATGAAGTTGCACTGTGCGTCGCGCGTGAATGAAAGAGGAGGAAACCGCGTATACGTATATATAATAGTTATATGAAAAATATGATTAATCATTTTTACCGGAATATAGCGATGCATTTTTAATATACGAAAGTATATATACCACGCTTATACATCGTTACATCCGAATATTTCTTCAATCACGCGTGCACGCACGCAACTTGCCGCGCGCGAGAATCATTAATAAAGCAATCGTTGTGCGCGACTCACTGAAAATTCATTCTGTCGCTAATGGTCCTGTACAACTAACAAGCGCGAAGTCATCGAAGAATGTACAACGACGGATGTGACAATTCGAATTCTCTCGTTGCCGACTGCGGCGACGAAATTAATCTCGTGGTACCGATACAAACCCGCGACAGAAGAAAGCCATCTATATATCTGTGCGAGAGTAAAAGAGTCTCGTGGAGACGTGCATACCCCGTGGTTACATATATACATGTATACACAACGAAAGAATAGCCAGGATATCGGACGAGTATCATAGACGTGTGTGTGTATATATAGAGAAGACGCAAGGATAAGGATCCAAAGGTGGGCGCGGGATGACAGGTGCAGCCGACACCTGCTAGGATTCATACAACCTACACCCACTACATCTACCTTTCGACTCTTGCTCTCTCTTTCTCACACACACAAACATACAGACATAGATACATGTGAGAGTTTGTCGCGCGATTTCACACATAAAGCTTTGATCGAGCCCGGGCGCGAGCGAGCTCGAACACACAGTCACGTGGATGTAGTAAGAGAGAGAGAGAAAGAGAAAGAGAAAAAAAGGAGGATGAAATGGAGAAGGAGACGGACAGTCAGAAAGAGAGCGAGAATAAGCAGTAGCATTTTAGCCTACCCTACACATACAGACAACCCCCTTCACGGGAGTGATATATGTGAGACGGGACCGCCTTGTTCGCGCGCGCAAGAGAGAGAGAGAAAGAGAGTGGGATAATTCTGAATTATGTTTGTCCTCGTCTCCGTGTCTCTCTCTCTCTCTCTTGGTCTCTGCCACCTTTACGTCGCATCGCGCCTTTGTCACGCGTGCTGCTGCTGTGACTTTTTTCTTGCGCCAGTTTTATCCTTGTTTTTTTTCCGATCTGAACATGAGGAGGGGCTGCTACTCGGCGCCCTCTCAGCTTTCTCATCTCTGTCGTCTACGTGTGTGCTGCACATAGTGACGTTTAGATACCCATCGACACACGCGGATCTCTGGTGATCAATCGCTCGATTGCCCCGTGCTGGCCTTGTAAATAGCCGAGGTAACAGCCACTTTGTGGTTTTATGCTAAATTAAGCGAGTGGAAATATATATATAATGGAGATTTTTTTACTAGATAAAATGATTTAACTTCTGTTATATGGATTTATTTAGTGTTGCCGATGGTAAATTGATTTTTAATTTGTAGTATCCTAATATCTAAAGGTAATTCGATTGTAATATAGCGATGATGAGAACGTTTATAAATATATTTTAAAATAATGGAGATTATCATGGTCAGATTAGTACATTTCTAATTGAGCCATATATAACCCTTTTATTTCGGCAAATATATTTCTTTCTCATTACTTGCTGAATGAGCGACCAGTTCTATTTAGCGTGAAATCAACCCATTACTCCTCGAACGAGTCTCAAAATCCAGAAGTCTCCAAAGACAAATTTCGCATTCCCCCGGTGCGTCCACTAATTACATTCCCACATGGTTTCCAATATCATTAAAACCCTACCCTCTCACTGTTTCTCTCTCTCTCTCTTCTCTCCCTCCTTCGCTAGTTTAATTCGTGGAAGGGCATAATGCAATCTGGTGCAACGATGCATCTCTCTCTCTCTCTCTCTCTCCGCCTCCTCTTATTCCTTTCTACCCGTGCGCACAAAATGCTATTCCCTGTTCGGCAACGGGCGATTATTTAAAAGAGAGTCGAAACCTCCGCACACTGGCAAATAACGAGTCTGCGAGCAGCCTAAACGAGCCGCTGCTCCCGTCGCCGTTGCCCGCATATTCCGGAGTGGCTCTTGGAGAGATGTCGAAAATCCAACTCTCTCGCTCTCTCGGTCTCTCCACACATGGAGAAAGAGAGAAAGAGACACGAGGGAAGGAAAAACGTACAAAAGAGGAGAGTGAGCGCGCGCGTATATTCGCCACCCGCTGGGTCCCGTGTGCGTACGATCCCATGGCGTGTAGAAAGAGAGAGAGAGCTCTGGCATTCGAAACGCGTGTACATACGTCGTATCCCACATGCGCGCGCCACCCTCTTTTGACTTTCTTTCGCAGGCAGGATGCTAGAGTTTTCTCTCTCCCTCTCTCTCACTCTTGTGTTCAAGTGTTGCCGTGGTGTGGCTTGATCGTTACGGATGCACGCATATATACCTGAATCGTTCGGCGTTCTGTATTGTGAGAGCGCAGCGGTAGCCCGACTTTTGACTTCTGATCTGCTTTATACGAGCAGACCCGACGAGTGTTTGGGGAAATAAACTTGCGGTTCGTTGCAGTTCTTGTGGCGTTTGAAGACCGTTTCTGTATAACGAAGGTGTTAATCTAGGACAAATTGCTATAGTTTTATTTTGTGTTCTCGGTCGCATTAACAATACGATTTATTGTTTATTAATGAGATGTTTTACTTGTGGAAATGCTTGAAACTTTAATTAGAGAATAAGATTTAGTTCCAAAAATATTATTTCTATGTTAATTATACATAGAATATCTAGAGCAATATATAATAATAATAAGCAATATATAATATCTAGAGCATAAAACAGTGAAAGATATGAATTAATAATATGTTTATTTCTTGTAAAGTATCAATAATACCTAATAACTATATTAATTGTATCAATGATTAAATTATTAGAATACTTAAGTAGACTAGGTATATATATAACTTCATTCAGTGCTCAACTTTTTCTTTTAAACCAGAAAAAAAATATTATTTGCCCACAAAACCATGTTCTTTCAAATCCAAATCGACGTTATCACCTTTTATATCTTGCGATTTCATCTCTCCACGCTCGTTTAATCAAAGTCAATGGCTCTGAGCACATAACCCATCTAAAATCTCTTCGCTCTCCATAACATTATTCCATCTCCCATCCACACACATATATACATATATACACTCACACGCATGCACACAAACACATCATCTGCCATCTCTGAAATTCCAAAGACCGCGCCGGCCCGATTCGACCCCGTCGCGCGCGCGCAGCGGCAACCGAAAAAAGAGCATCGCGCGCGCAGAGAGAGAGAGCGAGTAAGGGGACGACCCCCGATGACACGAATCATCCCCCTTCTATGCGTTCGTGTGACTCCTGCGAGAGCGTGTCAGGGCTGCGGAATGTGTAGACGCGCTGCCCCGGTATGCTTTTCTATCTCTCTCTCTCTCTCTCTTTCTCGCTGGCGGGTTTGGAATGCCTATAAGAGAGAGTGAGAGAGAGAGACAACGGCGACGAGTCTTGATGCGGCGTGCGATTCGTCCCACCAGCAACTCGCGTTTGGATGCCTGGGCGCGTTATTGTCGCACGCTTTAATGCGCGCCCCTCATCGTAGTGCCGGTTTTGTTATTATTGGAATTTTGGCAGGGGAGGAAGAGGGGGAGCATGTTGAGTTTGTTGGGGATGAGTCGGGGAGCAGCAACGGTGAGGTGGATTGCAGATGAGATGGTTTTTGTCATCTCGTGAGTTTGATTGTTTGTTTGGATAAGTACGATCGCCAGGGGCTAGTATTACAAATGGGTGTGTTGGTTTTCGGATGATAATTTCTTGTCAAACAGTTTTCTAGGTTGTACATGACAATTGTGATTGAGATCAGCCTAGGATAAAGGTTTATTATTCTTGTAAGTATAATTGTGATGGTTTTAAAGTTCAATTCGTGGTATAAGATAATACTAGTTGAATATCAGTTCGGTGCGTGTCAAATTTTGTAATTACTTGTCAATTAAAATACGTGTGATTAAACAAACAAGACATCGAAACATTAAATTATAAATATACATTTCAGAATCATATTTCTTAATTAAAACCAGGGAAAGAAAAATTAAAATACTATATTTCTAAGCTAGATTAGAAAAAAAATTTAACAACCTATTATTTTTCAGACTCACGTGGTAACACCGATACGTCCATTCCACCTCACGCTCGAAAATAAGATTGTAGCAGCGTTCTTTATTTTTTACATACGTTCTTTCACACTGGCAAAGAACATCAATCATCGAAAACATGATAATCGGGCATTAAAAACTAAGAGCGTGCAAGGCCTAATCAGAATGACAATGTACATAGTATAACCTCGCACCGGTGTGTCGAAAATAAAAATCCTCCAAAGAGTACCACGCCCGTAATTACACTCACGAAATACTCACGAAAACAAATCAGACGCATTACGCAACAACAACTGAACATATATAGCTATATATATACTCTGCCACCTTTGCTCCCGTGCTAATCGCGCAATAACGCGTTGGAGCTTTTTTCTTCCGCTGCCCCCTACTTGTACGTACAAGTGGAAAAAACACCGGCTCGACTAAAAAAAAAGACGAATACACATATATATGCTCGCACGCAAACGCCATCGTAATAAGATCGTAAAAATGGCGCGACCTCACGAAACGCAACAGCTTGTACGATTCGCGCGGCGCGCCATAATAAATGTCGGACGACGAGCAACTCACGCCGCGTGATACTTCTTTCTTTCTTTCTCTTTCTCGCTTACTCTTTCTCTCTCTCTCTCTCTCCCGCGTGTTCTCCAATTCCGTGTAACGAGGTTTTAATGTGATTTGTAGGTCGAGCGAAGCCTCTTGCTCCCTCTCTCTCTCTCTCCTTCTCGAGTGGACCAAGCTCGCGCGCGCAGAGAGCAGCTCTGCATGAGCACGCGCGATAATTTACGACGTCGTAACGCTCGTGACAAATCGTGTATGCAAACATTGTAAGAGAGCTTGAGCGATTCGGTAAAAACGGTACCTGACTCGCCGTCGCCGTCGTCGTAGTGGTCGTCGGGGTTCCCGAGAGATCTTCTCTTAAGCGCAATAAAACTTAACTGCCTCTCGTATAGCCCTTTCTTTCTTTAGCGCGCATTCTCTCGTTGCCCCCTCTCTCTCTCTCTCTTATACGGTTCGTTTCTATTTTCTTGTCTTCTGTCTGTCTCTCTCTCTCTCTCTCACTCTGTTCGCTAGGTGCGGGCATATCGTAGCACAGTGCCAAGGGAGAAAAGTACGCGGTGGTGGTGGTCCTGCGCGCGACCGCACCGAAAACCGGCCGTTCGTCTGGTCTGTGTTGCGTCGTAAAGCCCGCGCCCAGTTGAGACGTAACCCTATAAAATCCAAGGCAATAATGTGTGTTGGCCTATACCTTGTATAGATGATGTTTCTTTCGCATAAAAGCCGAGTTTTTCTTTTGCTTGATGTTGCTTCTGCTGCTGTTGGGTCTCTCTCTCTCTCTCTCTTTCTGTCTCTATAGTCGCTCGTTTTTATGAGCCCCTTTGCTTCTGTGGCTTGTTTCTTTTTTAAAAAGTAAACACAGCCCATTGTAAATTTGCCGTACTTGATGTTACGGGCAAATTAATTCCAGGTACTGTTACTCGCTTGTTATCGGGTTAATGTATATACATATATCCAACCCGTGTTGATGCGCAATTAGTTTGTTTCGTACAAATGAACGCAGGAGAGATACATTTGCATATTTTCAATTCCGCACGTCGTTGTCCACTCATTTTGATAAAAATCTCTCGCTTGTAATTAAAGGAAAATTATAATAAAATAATTTCCGTGATCAGAAGAGGGGTTACATTAAGGAAGCGATGCCAAATGAGCTGCATAAGAATGAGTTTTTTCGTGTACGCGCAACACGCAATTACCTCGAGGTACGTTATAAATGTCTTGCATTGTGTCAAAAATAATTAAGAATGCACTCAACACTCGAGCTTTACAGCAAGTGCTCGCGATATAGCCAACAATGAGACGAGAAAGAGAGAGAGAGAGCGAAAAAAAGAGGATGGACACAAAGCCGACAAAACGACGATGAAAAAAAGGTGAGAGAGAGAGAGAACTTAAAAGTCGTGTTGCCCCCGAGTCCGGAGCTAATTGTTATTGGGCCATTATAAAGTTGCACCTGTAACGCAACTGTGCGCAGTGGTGGCGTCAACTCTTTTCTCGTTTCCTCGTTTCGGCGTAAAATACGGCCCTTTTATGACGAGTCGCTCGGCTCGTTCCTACTCATTTTACTTCTCCGCTCGCAAAGACCCGCGAAACTGTTCCGCTTTTTTTTTCACCCTATATACCACCGGTGCGCGCGCTAAACGCTTAACGGGACGAGTTCGCGCGCACTCGCGTTTCCTCGTTGTTACGCAGCGGCGAACGACGTAGTTATACGAACTGGCGTGAATATTATGGACTTTTAGGGAACGAGAACGACGTGTTGTCCTGCTGTTGCTCGAGTTTCTTTCACGCGCGTGCCACTATAGCAGTTTCCAAGGCGTAATCTATATATACGAGCGGTTCAAAGATTTTCCTCTGGTGTTAATGGGCCGTGATCGCACACGACACTGGCATCCGTACAGGGTATTTTTTACGATCGTGTAGTGTGGGTGTCGTCTTTTGAAGCTGCTCGAGGAAGGGAGAGAGAGAGAGAGAGAGAGAGAGAGAGAGAGAAAAGAGAAGGTTGGACGAAATTTATAGGTGCATAAACACTTCTGGTTGAATGGCGGAGAAGTTTACAATATAAATTTAAGAAACTGTTAAGGTATTTGTAAGTTCGTATTCCGAGAAGATTAGATTCTGGTTTACGATTTGGTTGCAGGTGAGCTTTATATCTTGAGGAAATTGAAATATCGATGGAAATTTGAGTAGATGTTTTTTATAATGGTCTTCAATTTCTATTAATTTACCCTTTAGTATGTGAATTATAATTTATAGGAAAATGCACAAATTTGAAATCGTTATATTTGTGTATATCATTAATAAATTAGGATTGAAAATGTAATGATGAAAAAAGTCAAGTAAAAATTTGTGAAGATAAGAAAATACATGATCGGAAATAATTTCTTTTATAACTTCAGAATATCGAGTAAATTATTATCTCAACCATTCAGAAAAAGATACTTGAAAAAAAATGGAATATCATTAGCAAAACCAAGTGAGATCGATAAATTTTTGCGAAGAAGTATAACAAAAGCAAAAATTTAAATTAGCCCATAAGCAATAAAATATCTTTATGCGCTCGTTCGAGCATTTTTTTTCCCTTCTCTTTGATTCAATATTCTCATCTTGGCCGAGGCTCGCTGCAGATTGGGCCGATCTTCTCGGAAATCGAATTTAAATATGACAGAAATCAATGACATAAAGTCCCGAAAAAACCCATAAAGACAAAAAGCGAACGAGGAGGGAAGAAGGAGCTGGCATGTGAGAAAACGACGATAATCGAACGCGTGTACGCGCGCACACTCACACATATATATATATTTATATTCGAAGAAAAACGTGGGCGAAGGTTAAAAAAACCATCGGCGGTATCTGGCGAAACGCAGACTACTATTCTCTCATTCTAGTCGTATGGCTTCTACATATTCATGCGGGATTAAACTCAGCAACAGCAGCAGGGGCACTCGACTATATACGACGAATGAAGAAAAAAGGCGGAGACGAAGTTTCGCGCGTCTGATGCTGAAAAAAAAGAAGTAGATTTGTACGCACCCGAAAAAAAAACTTTCCTGTAGCACGACTTTCAAGCTAATAGAGCAAAAAAAAGAGAGAGAGAGAAATGCTATACTATACTCGCGGGGGAAGAGAACCGTCGATTATTCATAGACGCGTACCCCGCGCGTTATATTTGCCTCCCAACAAAAAAAGAGAGAAAAGAAACGTCGCATATTTCCGCGAGCGCGTGCCTGCGAGAGTCGCGATAACGTATTTCCCGGCGGTCGCTTTCATTAATCACGCGCGGATCAGGAGCCTATATTCCCCGGGTCAGCGATGCGCGCGCGCGCGCGTGTACATACCCGGCCGATAGAGTGTACGGTGCGTGCCTGGGCGCGCGCCCTATCTCACCGAGTAATGCATCTGTTGAATAATATTTGTCATTTCGCGCTGAAATTATGCGCGCGTTTTGTCGGTAGACTCTAAACGTATATATATATGTGTATACGCGCGTGCGTCGTTGGTATCGATCAAATCTCGCGTCCTGCGCGCTATGCGACGAATGGATTTTTGTTGTTTGTCAACGCGGGAATGCTAAATCACTTTGCGCTCGCACGCCCGCATATATATATATATACAAGCAAGATAAGCTTTTCGCGAGCGAGCGTTGGAATATCGTTTTGAATTTAAGATTTGAAATCCGCAGGGCTTTTCATTAAATGATTATACCCGGGGTTTGGTTTATGGAAAGGTGTATATATTTAGGCTGGAATGTAATCAAAGAAGTTAAACATATTTAAGTTTTGTTTCCGAAAGCTTGTATTTAATGCATAAATAAAAAAGTAACGTTAACATCTTGTAATGTACTATTGTAGTCCGAAAAAAAGATTGCCTATTTCAAACAAAAGCCTTATCATTCATTATATCCCGGTCGGCTGGCCTGCTTCTGAACGATCTTATAGAAGGTATTTAACATATTGAAGAATAGCACGCGCGCCGTCATATATCTTCCTCGCTGGAAGTCCAACAGGACAGAACGACGACTTCCAGATATGTTCGCCGTGTCGCCGCTGCTGCTGCTGCTACTGCTGCTGCTGCCGTCCAGCCGCACGACTTACGGTTCGAGGCAGTGTATAGCATGAGCCAAGGCGAATCTATATTCAACTCTCCGCGAACGAAATTCACGGCAAGTAAATTCAGCCCCCCCTTGACAGTCTCTCCGTACCAATAGCTTTGTCTTTAAATCCGGCGAACAGCGCGCGCGTACTCGCTCGCTCGCTTTCTAATTCTAAATCGCCGTTCACGTCAGCCTTCAAGAGTGATCGGTTTTAAAGTACGAATAGAAAGCAAGTGCACATGAAATGGTAAAATTGTCGGTTTTTGTAGTTGTTGTTGTTGTTGTTAGAAGGATTTGAAAGTTGGTATATATTTTTACTCGACGATGGATGCACTTTTGACTGTTACAGCAGATTCATAAGACGATAAAATGAGTGTTATAAATAAACGGGTTGCAATTGAAATTGTGTACTAACTCAATTATGTCAGTCCATTAAGCGTCTTGAATTTATCCTCAAGCTGTTATTGTGTTATACCACTGACACTATATACTGCACAAGAACGTTCAGTGAGAATCAGGTAGAAAAGGTCAGCAATAAATTATACTTCAATGAATCACGAGCAGTAATAGTTCCTTTCAAGTCAAGGATTGTATAATTATAATACTCCGTGGCTATAATAAGCTTAACCGATTATTTGACACATATTTTAGAAATTAATACGATCAGTAGTCTCAAATGTGAGATTAATATACGTATTAATGCGATACTTTAAAAAATATCTATATGCTAATAACGTCCAGTAAATCTTTTTTCAGCATTTCCCAGCTTTTAGAGCCGTTTACCGACGCAACTGCAGAAAAATCGAAGAAAATTAAGAAAAGAAAGGCAGCAGCGACAAAAGTAAAGCGCCTAAACACGCCCCCGAGTTTTGAAGAAACCAGGCGTCTTCAACAGGTGTCCTGCGAGCTGAGGTCGGAAAAATTACGAAGCTTCTTCGATGCTCCGTGTGTGCGCACGCGATAATCGATAATTATACAGACCAGCCCTCTCCCTTTCTTTCGTTTATTCCTTTCGCTTCGTATCCCAATCTCTCGAGAAGGAGAGAGAGAGATAGAGAGGGAGAGAAAGGGAACGAGAGGAAAATTTGAGGGTCCAGAGAGCGAGGCCCACAAGAAGAGAATCCTCGGATTTATCCCATTACACAAAAGGCGTGACGGGAGAACTCGTTTTGCTCGCGCGCGCGCGAACGCTCGTTATAACCGCGCAGCCACACGCATGCACGCACGAGCAAGAGAGGGAGAGAAGAAAAAAAAAATAAGAGTCGACCGCGCGGAGAAGGGAAAAGGGCCATTATTCAATTGGAATTCCAGCATGGAAGCCTCTTAATTTTTCGGGCCAGTTCCATTTAAATTCAAATTAATATCGAGCCTCTCGGACCGATGGCCTGCGCGAGCGCGCGCATGCCTTGATTTACGAATCGACGCGAGATTTCTATTTTATTTTCGGTCGATTGTCCGCCTCCAAGGTTCCACCTATAACCCGCGCCTCTTATTCTTGTCGATTTCAAATATGGGTGTATTTTGAGCAACAGGAGGAATTGGGAGTGAGTGTGTGTGTATATTAGGTGGCTGAGGAATCTGGAAAAAAATGCGCGAATGAAAAGAGATCAAGGATTTTGTATACGCGATATACATAAAATTTCCGTTACAAATTTATCAAGAGATTAAGACTATTTGGTGTCAATATAAATATTAATTCAACAAGCCAGATAAGATTAAAAATGAAATTTATTTTGTCATGTGCTGAGATGTTTATTTTCTTTCTAGTTTACTAGAACATTACTTTGTTCGTGTAAGATGAAACATACTTATCAAAATAAATAGAGCATAGGCAAACATCCGAATAGCACAATAAAACTATGCTCTAAACACTAAAAACTAAAATATTATCTTACGAAACATAATTCTATTTCCAGCCTATATACCACAATCCCTTTCGATCTCAGGTAAAACCAAGAGAAGAATGGACAGAGCGGAAAAATCAGTCAGAAGCCGCTGCGAATCGAGCCTCGACACAGTCCTGAAAATGCGAAAAATCGAGCGCGACGATAGCAAAAGCAAAAGCCACGTAGCTCTAGAGAAAGCTTACTACCTCTCCTCCCGTCATCTACCAAGGGCTGCTGTTTCCCCATGGGGAGAGAGGGACGAGCAAGAACACCCGCGGACACGAACAATACATCCTGCAAAACGTTCGGGACCACCCCTTGCCGCTTTTCGAGCCGCGCGCCGCGACGACCAGAAAAGAAAGCAAGCTGAAAAAGACTGCAGCTCTCGTGCAAAGGCCGCGCGTGCGGTGTAACGCTTTTCAGCGAGGTGGCCGTATAGCCAAACCCTGATGCAGCCGCGTCAAATATGGGCGGAGAAAAAGAGAAAGAGAGAGAGACTATATATATACACGCCGTGTTCCACCTGCCGACGGCGCCGCTCTGCTTTCTTGACCAAGTTTTTCCACTAATTCGGCAAGGGCTCGTATTGTTCTTTCGATCCGCTTTCGTGAAAGGCGACAGGACGTGTGTGTATAGGTATACATATACAGGGGAAAAAAAGAAACCGCCGCTATATATGTATATACATATATACCTCGCTCGACAGTGTTTTGGCATCTGTTTCAGCGGGTAATGGCGAATTTTGATCTCTCTTCCATTGTGCGCTGCCGCGCGTGCAAGCGAGAGCAGTGCAGTATATAGCAGTAGCAAGAGCGCAAAGGCAGCCGGAAAGATTTATTGCTGGATACAGATATCAGGAGGAGAGCGCAGTGAACGCTCGAGAGGGTTGCGAACGTGCGGTATTGTAGCTACACGAGTCGAGGAGTGGAAAAAGTAGTAGTAGTAGTCTCACAGGTCTCGGATCTTAATCGGTCTGTAACCGATATGTAATTGTAGTCAATTTCAATTTGGCCATTGTATAATGCACACAGTCGTAAAAAAAACTTTATGGTAGTCGATGTAATGAAACAGCAATATGGTAAAGGTAAAAGTGTAACAAAATATATATATATAAAAGTGCCTTTATCAACATCAAATCCCTTAAAAAAAACTACCATGAAATCTAAACCTCCACTCAGCCGCAAATATCCAAAACAACGTCGCAGCCTCTGAAAATTCGCATCTCATCAAACATTACAACAACTCTACCCAAAGACTATAGCCCTGCGCACGCGCTCACACGCTTGCTGTCAGGAAATCGAACTGACAGCCGAAAAACGGTAAGTGGCGTGCGCGCGCGCAGAGATCGCTTACGCCCTCATCGATGATTAATGGTCGATACATCGTTGCACGAGTGAGCGAACGAACGATCGTATATACATATACGAAGGGCTGTGTCATCGTCCTCCCGCGTGTGTGCTATGGTGGTGCATACAGCGCCAGTCCCCGCGAGCGACGGCTCTATTTCGGCTTGAATATTTTACAGAGAGCGAGCAGAGGGCCGACGATTCGATATGGGCGCGCGCGCCCAGCCGCGACGACAAAATGATTATATTATTGGCTTAATCGAAGCTCTGCCCGTCTTTGGCTTGCGCGTACAGTCACGACGACGCGATAGTTGGAGAGCGAATATGGAGATTTTTTTGAAGGGAAATGTTGTGTGGATGGGAAGGAAGAGTTGAAGTTTTGAAAGATGAAGTTGTGGTGAAATAATTTTATTATAAAATTTATATATGGTACAGTTATTTATGATATGTTTCGGGTTAATTATTTAGATTCATGAAATCTCAAGAAGGAATCATATAAATAAATGGAGAATAATAAGTTTTAATTTTAATGAATATATCATAAAAGACTTGCATACATACTGTATTTCACTAATTATTTCAAACGAATTCGTAAATAATGTAAATTATATTTCGTTATTTCGAAACCTGGTCTGGTTAAAAATTTATACACAAATGCAATTTTCGGTGACATGTTACACAGATTGCTAATATCGGTAATGCAGTTACGTTACTTTCCATTTTACATTCGCGCGTATAATTGATGCTTATATATACGCCTTACTGATTTTATCGATACCTTTTGACATGGCTTTTTTAAGTTCCAATTCAATATTTTACATTCTCCACGCACACTCGTTTCTTAAAAAAACAAGAGAGAGAGAGAGAGAGAGAGAGAGAGAAAAACAAGACCAACGTATCATTGTAATGAATTTTTAATTTATATTATGTATTTATTAACGACGCCGTAAATAAAATAACACCTCGGTCGCGGCGTAAATCACGATATTTTTAAAAAGACATCTTAATCCCGAGATATCTTTAATCGCGTAAATTGTTTTTTCAGTAAGTGTTTATGACCGCAGCATGCGCGGCGCGCTCGCGCGTCCTGCCGTGCGCGAATATAAACTCGCACGCGTATATGCGTTCGGGGCCGAGTTGAGGTTCGAATTTACGTTCATTATAAATACACCTTCCGAGCGATAATCACCACGCTGGCGCGCGCGAGCGACCGATCAGCAAGACACTCGCGCTCCATTCGATATAACCAATGAGCAATAATTTCGGCTTATGCACGTATTAATGTACTAGGGGTGCTATCGCACTGACACGCTCGAGCTGCTGCTGCTGCTGCGCTGCTTCGGTTCTGTATAGTACGTATATGTTGGTGTATATAGAAACAGCAATGCGATCGTCTGCTTGCCTGCCAGTTGGTCATTATTTTCAGTATTCCGAGGAGAGGGTTGATGATGATGATGATCCGGTGACCCTGACCTGCCTCGTGCTATTATAGAAACCTTCACTATGTGCGAAAATGTGAGAGAACAATTATAAGTTACGGTATAGGATAGCTGGAGTTATACGGTTGGAACTGGATGACTTTTGAAAGGAAATCGAGTTCACTGATCTGCGGGAATAATGATATCTTATAGGTTAGAGTGCGGTGATATGCATATATATAGTCTTAGGTTAAATGAGAAAACCTTTCGTAAAAAGTATGCGTGATTGATGGAAAGGCTAATACCGCGAGTAATAGCTTTTCTCGAGTTAAAAATTTGATATAGATATGCACATGGGATTACTAATTCATATAAGCGTGCTATATTTCTCATACAAAAACGGATTAGCTGCGCCTGATTGCTTTTGCAATTTTCCCCGCGATACACTGCTTTTAACAGATAATAATAATTATTATTTATTTCGATGAAAATGAGATTGCAACATTTCTGCGCAATTGAGAAACGAAAGCATATTCCGACCAATATCTCTGTAATACTCACGACTAAAATTAAAAGACTATAAGAGACTGTAGTACCATTTTTTACCGAACACCACACTTTCAGAAGCCATAAAGCAAACCTCTTTAATTGCACCGAAATTTATAAACTGTATCTCAGTGAAGAAATATACAGACTACCCGGCTCATATAAATCAAACTATCAATTCACACGGCCGCGTTAATACGTTTAAGACTAATAAAAAGCCCGTAAAAGTGATAGACCGCACGCGTGCGCGGTACGCACGCCTCGGTGACGGATCACGCTTATATATATATATATACATACACACACACCGCTACGTGCACGCACGAAAAATTATGAATATTTACCACTTTGAGAATCAATAAAAACATATCGTTCTCATTCTCTTTTATATATACTCGACGCGCGCGCGAGACCGTAAAGAGGCCCGAAAACATTGGGTCGGACAACGCGCGCGATCCCCTTTGGAGAGAACGACGACCGTGTGTGTGTGTGCTCCGCGCTCGCTGTGTATAAAGCCCTTATAAATCACGCGTTGGCGGCAGCTACGGCGGCGCACCGGGATAATTACCGTCGCGGGCGATCCCCGGCGAAGAATGCCCGAAAGTAGCGGCCGCATTATGTATATGCAAGAGATACGGATCGATGGAAGCGAGAGGTTGTTGGCTGTGCTGTGCGCCCGCGTACTGTGTGTATTGTACGCTTGCGACGGTGTAATGTGGCGAGGAGGTATATATATATAGAAGGCTGATAAAAATAAAAGAACGCTTTGTGATTGCGAGAGCCATTGTTTTTTCGCTTCCAAATGCGAATGAGACGTGCGGGATTTTAATGGTTGATGTATTGGAGGGAACAACTTAATTTTCATAATTGAACTATATATGAACTGTTTGCTGTGTTTGATAACTTTAATAATGTAGTATCGGATATTTGAATGGGTGTAAGTTTAATTTTATGTTGAAGTTAGTACACTGAGAGAACGGGTTCTTTATGATTAAGGTGGCATTGTAATTGTTAAGATATAGCTAAGTTTAAACGTAGCCAACTAGTGGTACGTAATCATCAGGTGCCCGGAAAAAAGTGTTTCTTTGTGATTAATATGGTATTGTAACTGTTAAGTTAGTGTAATTATGGCCAACTAGTGCGGTTTGGTGCACAATAATATTTATATCGCAATAATAAATATAGATATTGTAACTATTAAATATCAAACTTTATTTGTTAAATTACTTTTTAATATTATGATTAAATCTCTTTAAAATCTCAGCTAGATAAATATGTTAACTATGAACGTTTATTTTTCTCATACACCTCAGTGAATATCCTGATTTCACTGGATGTAAGTATAAGTTTATGCTACCGAAATCAGACTTATACTAAAATACATACACGGTCATTTTACTCATTTTATCAGCTCTACCTTATATTTAAAGCTTCAATAAACAAATCAGTAGGATTGAAAATGTGAAAAATAAGTCTAATAAATTACTTTTTATTTTCTTCTAAAATTATTTTCAATTGGTTATAGGAGTATTTAAAATTATTCATATCCGGTTTACACGTTATGAACGCGTGTAAGATAATATCATCTCTATGGTGCATTTTCTCAATTTCATCCTCGATAAAAGATACTCTGTAATTGTATAATTTTACCATGTACATATAAGTGCATATGTAAAAATACAAAAAAACGTTTGAGCTAGAATAACCAATTTAGGTTGAGTTATTTATTCTTATACGTAAAAGTAAAATTCATCTATACGATCACGCTATAGCAAAGAAATTTATTCCGATTGAAAATATTAGCAATGACCGCATAATTCTAAATTTAAAATGAAACTGAGAACCCGGATTAATATTTACGTTAAACCAAAAGAGCCACACCTCTACGCGCTGCTTCTATATCTATCTACCTGCGCGAACAAGACGTCAAACGATCTCACGCAATCGGAACTCTTCGATTTCAGGTTATAATAAAGCACCTTTCAAAACTTCCAATCTTCCTATCAACGATCGACGGGAAAAAATCCATCATTCTCTCTCCTCCCACATATCTTATCAAGAAAATCGAATATAACCCCACGGGTGAAAATGTAATCGCCCTCAGCGTCGTCATTATATATACACCCCGCGATGCATCGGCGGCTATATTATACGCGCGCGTCGAGTGGACGACATTAACGAAACGGATAATCGTGACCCCATATATATATATATATATGTGCTGAACTCGTGAAAGCGAGACTGTGTATATGTATATGGCTCTCATTTGCTCTTTCTCTCTCTCCCTTGCCTCCTCGTTCTTCTCCTCCCGGAGCGCTTATTATGATAGAAGATTTTTTTTCGATCATAAATAACTATCCACCGAGCACCACGTATATGTATATATGTATATATATACACTCACGAACGAGTGGAGAAGACCCCCGCGGAGCTCGTAGGTGAGGCGTGCTTTTACGTATAATATCGTTAAACAGAGCCGCGCGCAAGCGTCCTTAATGGTGTCTGGAGTTGCCATGGAGGATGCTGCTCTCGTCGTCGTTTCTTTTCTCTCTCTCTCTCTTGGTTATTTGTAACTCGCGTATACGAGTTTTTTTTTCATTTGGACAACGCGCGCGCCGGTACAAATAATGCGAGAGTGAGAGAGAGAGAGAGGTTTAGGAAAAAAAGGTTGGAAATCGTGGGGAGTATAGAGCGTGGGCCGAAGCTGTCCAGCCGATTTTATTTATACGAATGGACATCGAGCGTTGTGGCATACGTGCTTCTGCAGTTTTTTAACGTTCGCATGGGACGAGCAGAATAAAAGGCGTTTATTTTCGTATTTTCTTACTGTGTGTATGTGTGTGTGTGTATTAGTAGAGAAAAGTTTTCGAATGGCCGACGAGAATTTCGAGTAAGTATAGTGCGCGAGAAATAGTGGAAATCTTAAGTGTATTTTCTATGGGGCAAACTTTGAAGAAGTCATTTTTGCTTGCGACCACAGTTGAATATTTCAGGATATTGTAATTGGTCTTTAAAGTTGAAATTTTAATAGCCTCACGTAAGAAGAGAAATTTCTTATTATCTTGTTAGTAATTTTACGATAATTGGGCGAACTGTTTGTTTAATAAGTTTTACTCGTTACTTAAGAGCTGCAATGACTGGTTGGCTTATTTCAACTTAGTTTACAGAGTTTCTCGTTTTCATAAGAATTTCACATCTACAACGTACATTTTACACATACAAAGGTAATTATTGTCTTTGATTCTTTTTTTTTCAGTTAAAACTGAAGTATAAAGTCTGGAACTAAACTTACCAAGTACATCAGCAGTAGTACAAAAGCGCTTGCGTATACACTCCGTTTGTCTTAAATACACAAACGAGACTCGTAAGTGTGTATTCTCTGAATCTTAGGCACCGTTGTTTATTGTAAAAAGCAGTAGCAAGACAAGTTAATCGTGTCATTTTTTTTCTCCCGACATTTGCGACGCTTATAATTATAGACATTAGACTTTGGTTGTTTGATAAGGTGTCGCGTAATTATGAAAAATATATACGTTGTGAAAAAAACAGGAGATTAGATATCCTATTTTCGTCGAACGATTAATGACGTTATAACGCAAAAATGTAATAACAATAGAAAGTGAAATTTACGTAAGCTTTCTAGGAAAAATAAAACGTACACATTACATATTAAGATATTATTTCTTCAAAATGAATTCTTGTAGTATTTTTATAGCTCATTATTTCACGAACCATTTCAAGAACTTCATGTAAAAAAAAAGGTTCGTAGACACTAAAGTCCGAATCCTGACTGATCGTTTCAGAACTCTTAATATCCCCTAAAATGGAATAAAAAGTTGGAAACAGAAACCAAACCTGTACACCGTTAGTATTGTATATATATATACACACACACATACATTCAGAACGTGGATGCATGATTTACGATACAGACAATTTCGCAAGCGGACGATCCTCGCGAAATTCCATCATCGCCGAGCACCAGCAGCAGCGAGAGGGTAGCTCGCTCATTCTTTCTCTCTCTCTTCTCAACGCGCGACATAAATCCCCCCGCATCCCGACGCGCGATGCCTTTCATTTTCGACGAACGAACGAGAGCAAAGAGGCAAAACGGAGACGAAGAATGAGAAACGACGACGAATACACGCGTGCGGAGGATTCGATCCAAGGTTGCGAATGGCGTCATATACGCGACTTCTTCGTGATCCGGACCTAAGCGAATAACGTAGATAGATATACACATAGAAACGCGTTGCACACGTACACGTACGTATAAGCAAAAAGTTGAAAAATCCCCGATGCACACGCGCACGCAGGGGAGGAATTTTGGTGAATTCAGAATGGAGAGCAAACGAGTGAAAGAGCCTCGTGGGCGGATCGCCCGTGCCACTCGTAAATATAGCTTTGGCGTAAACATACGCAGATGTACGTGTATATGTGTGTCTATGTGTATATAGGTATGTATGTGCTGAGAGGGATGAACGAATGTGTGTTTGCCACGCGGTCTGTGTATATATGAGGAAGAGAGAGAGAGAGTTCGCGGCCCGGATTCATTCGTCTGGTGTAAATCCATTTGGGAAAATAAACTTGGCCTGCTTACGCGTGAGCACGAAGCGAATCGTGCGTGTACATCGCGAAAAGCGCCGTACTCGCTGTCCGCTCGGTCATGCGCGCATGTGGAAAAATTTATAATCTCGCGTGCCCCTCTGTATATATGTATGTACACTCGATTTTTCATGATGGAGTGTGTGCGGAAGCATATAATGCACTTACTATAGAGCTTTATTAACGAAATGCTTCATTTAGAAACATTTCTCATATTTTAGATTTATCGAATAAATTTCTTTCGTAATTTTTTAAGCGGTATATATATTATATGCGCTGTAAATATAATTAAATTTAAAAAGAAAATAATGCGCTGTATTTATCGTTCAAACAGATTGCACAAAATTTACCTACGTTTTTTTTCGGTTACTTTTAAATTTTACATCGCGGCAGGTGTCACAGAAGATACTGAATTATTGCTGTCCTTGTTACTAAAAAAATAAATTTGATGAAATTTTCCTCCTCACTGTTCTAGTATAAAAATGTAACGGTGGGAAAGCTTTTTTTTCTACTTTTTAATCTGGGATGCTCATAAATGTCCTCTATGAATTTTCAAAGATGTATCGCGTAGGTAAGCTGGCGACCGACTAACAAAGAATGCAATTGTTTGCGCTTGTGCTATAATTTATGCCCAACATTAAACATCCGAGTGTGAACAGAGATAAGATACGAATACAAAAGTTCTTTGTGTATTAAAAGATGGTTAAAGAAATTTTACTACTGTTCTGCACTGTAATTATAACGGCATAAACGTGCACGTAATTATAATGTCCGACGACGAGATTTTTACGCTGTAAAATAATAATGAATAGTAATGAATGGTGCGACCATCAAAAAGTCATAAAATCTTATTGATATATTCAGCATTGCAAATGTCAATGACTGTATCCTAAATTGTATAGTGAATGATAAAAAAGATAACTTATACGATAATTCGGTCACCTTAAGTGGAATATTTTGTATATACTTATGTTAGTGCGTTGGAATAAATTATAAAGTATATTAAAATATATTAAATATACTATTAAAAAAGAAACTTGAGAACCACTTCGCACGATGCAAAAGTATAAAATGTGTGTTTTGTGTCTATTTCATAAAACAATATATCATAAAATTTAATATTTTTAAGAAATAATTTGTTTACATTATAATTTATTACATTAAGTATTGCGCTGTAAACTAAACGAAAAAAATGCACTTTCATCATATTTTCATTATTTCAATTCAGGAAAAGAATCTCGAACTAATTCGTTTTTTATTCATCACATCACATTTCGTCAATCCAACGCATTACTTGTAGACGTAAGCTTTACCATTTTCGCATTTTTCATATCTAAAAGTACATCTGTAGATAAGTCAGGAAAACCAGGAAAAAACATGTTTTTGTTTCCTTTTTATTAATTCTTTACGAAACTTTTTTTTATTTTAAAATTTGTTATGTTTAATTGTTTACAAGTTTATCGGGATTTAAAAAAAAAATTGTTTTCTAAAATAGATTTATTAAAACATTTTTTTGCTTTTTAGATAGACAACTAGACAATTGATCGAATTAGATTATAGTCAAATTACTACGAGTTATCTTAATTGTGTTGTATTTTAACAAGATTAAGGAAGAAAATTTCCATGGTTTTTAATACTATGTCTGCATTAGACATTATATCAGCGAAGAAAAAGCTTAAATAAATCGAATCAATGTAAGTTACCAGCGTGAAATTACTTACTGCTGATAGCGTATATAATTTTCGAAAAATAAAACGCAAAATCAAACTATCAACTAAATTGCACCAGTCGCCATGCGCGTCTCCACTTAATCCTCTCTCCCACTATAGCAACATAAAAAACCGTATCATCGCGTTAAGCGCGTGAAACACACGCGCGATGCATTATACGAAAAAGCTGAGTGCAGATAACGCAGCGAAAAGTAAGTAAGAGCGCCAAAGTTATCTAGAAATCTTAATTCCGAGGACAAGCACGGAAGATAAATCGTTTCCCACTCTCTCGCGCTTTTGCCTGTGCTATATACGCAGCTTCGATGGAAGATATATATGCGTGTACCTATTTGCTGAAATAGCGGTTACATTAGTGTAACACGCATAGCATTTCGAGCTCGCGAGGCGCCAGATTTATTTCTCCGTTCACACACGCGCACATGCGAGCGAGCGCAGCGAATCCACAAGGCGCGAGGAGAGTAAGAGAGAGAGGGTTCGACAAATTAGTCGGAAGACTAATTAGGTGGACGCTGTGCGCTGGCTACTCCCATTACTTCTTTCCGCTCACGCTCTATACGCGCGCGCACTCACGCTTATGCCGTGTAAACGCCTCGCTTTTTTGCGAAACCTGCGCGAGACGTGTGTGTGTGTGGATCTCGACACTTTTTTTTTCTATACGCGTACTTTATCGCAACTTGTCATCATGAGGCAAATTGCTTAACAAATTGGTCTTTACGCTTTTTTATAGACTTGAACTATAAATATTTTGAGCTTTACGGAGTTGGGATGTAAATATATTATAGTGGATTGCGTATCGCTATTCTATTAATTTTGTGAAAAAAACACACTAACTATTAAGCATTAAACGTAAATTACAGGACGATATCAAATTTCCAATATCACTATTTTAATTAGAGTAGTATAGATTTTATTTTCAATGATAAGCCAATAACGTTTTAACAAACAAATATCTTCAATTTGCAATCTGTGGCATATTTATTAAAATCAAAGAAATTATAAAACTGTTGGAGTTACCGGGCGACGTTTATATTATTTTGATAGTTTCCAATTTGATTAAAAGTCAGTTTAGAAGATTTTTTGCTATGCAGAAAACGTCCACAAAAAATTATAGTTGATAGCCTTTCTTTTGCTACATATCATTTTTATGAAATTGATAACGTCTTGAGGAGGTTTTTCATTGAACGAAAAGGTATCTCTGTTTTATTGTTTGATGATCTTATCAATCTGGATACCATGATAACTAAAAGTATCACAATGGTGATCACTAAAAATGAACAGAAAGTGAAAAGAATAAACTGTAACTTGCAATATACGTTTTTATTGAAGTTTTTGGCGATTACTAAATTCAAATTATTTTTTTTTCATTTTCTTTACTCCATCTTAATTAAAATTTTCAGAATGATAGTTATCAAGTAATTAAAATTATTGTGGTCAGCCATTTCCCTTAGATTTTTTGAAAAATTCAATTCGCATCTTCAAAGCTCAATGCATAAAATTCTAAGATAATCAGATTTGGATAAATCGACGATCGAATTTTTTCACTTGTGGCTTATATAACCAACCTCGGTGAGATAAACACGAATATGACTATAAAAAATTATTTGGAAAATTCTTTCTATTCATGATTAAGGTTTAAAAATTTAAAACATCAATAATATTTTGAATATCCATTTGCAAATTTGAACTTTTCATATACTATGAAGGAAAAAGTACAAACTATATTTACTTTATTTCGTTAAAATTCATGTTTCGTATTTTAATAAAGTACTTTCAGTTCCAAACCGTAATTAATTATGAATAAAATCAAAAGTTTGAGTTACGCAGGCCAAATTTTTCTGGGAATCATGGTGAATTCAGTAGAAAGTATGTATATAATAGTAATAATAGTATTTAAGTAAACAGTAATACTAGTGATAATAATAGTTCACAAAATCATATTCATTCTTATATCATTTATATGTTAATAAATACGCTGCAGTATTCTGTTTTTTATTTTTACTCGTTACAGTACTTTTTTATCTTTGAAGTAAAACAGAATACGTTTTTTTTCTTTTATTTTAAAATAAAGTTAAAATCAAATAGTAATAGACATTAAAAGTGTTGTTCATACATTGTATGTATGACATTTATTTGTTTATTATTGAATATTTGCGTATAAAAACTATAATGTATAATTATTCACGGAATATTTTATTATTAAATAATAGTATCGCACTTTTAAATTTATTATAGGATGTTATAAATAATGGAACAATTCGGTTTTACTCAGAAAATTTTTTTACGAGGAAAATCGAATACTTTCTGTGAATTTTAAATAATATTTTTTACAAATATCTTTTTGGTTAATAAACAATATTTTCAGTCACCTGAATATAAACTCAAAACAATACCAATATTTATAATTCTGACTATTTTTGTTTATCTATTTATAACAAACAATTTCCAAAAAATATCCGACTCTACTCTAATATTCCCTGCTATAGTTATTTTATATAAGACTTGGCAATAGCTTTAGATAGTTGCAAAACACTTGATAATTGTTGTGTTTATTATAATTACGTACATTACGTTGGCATACATATAAAAGTGCCGCTTTTAGAACCAATAGGGAACGCGCACTTTTCTAAACGGTCTAGAGAAACCGTTCTATAAAACCTGTAAGTATCCCATCGCTCGGCCATGGATACTTGCAAGAGTATACTCAAACAGCATTAAACATGTACTACACTATTTAGGAGTTGGTCGGACTTAATATTTAAGGAAACTAAAACCCTCATATTCAACCTCTTCTTTTCTCGTACGCTAACGAATTCTGTATTTTATACAAATGTAAGTATTAGTAGAATAGTAGAAAATCGTGCTATATACAGAAGCACGATATAAGAAAACTTCTGAGTTCTCTCTAAATCGAATTTTAGAGAGAATTCGATAACGTTAAAATACAACGATAATGCACGTTACGTATGTTTTAGACAATCATGATATCACTATCAAAATAAAGTGAAATTTGAATTTATTAAGTCAGGTAAATGTTAGAAATTATAATCTATATAAAAGAATTTTCTAAAATCATTCAAGAATATTAATCATGCAACTTACAATTGTGTATTACATTATTAAAATTAAATATCTATCCATTTAAAAAATGTATGTGAGCAGTTCCAATTCATAAATATTCGATACCAGAGCATGGACGCTATAATTATACCAAAACAAGTAATCTGTTACCATTACTGTTGTTTGTGTGTCCAATGAAAAAAAAAAGAAATAACGATCTCAGTGCCGACTGTTCAAACAAAAACCTACACGACATCGACATCAATAATCAGTCATTACACAGGATCCTCGATAAAATCCGCCCCGAATCCTTCGCATATTTTCCCTTTTTTAATTAACTGTTCTTCTCTTCCATAAACAAATCCTCTCGAACTCGGCTTGGCCGCACCAAGGCCACACTACACACATATGCGATTAATTCGATCTACTTTCCTCACGCTTCTCTCTCCGCAACCATTACAAAGCAAAAAAAAAAGGAAACCTCTCCTCTCTTTATTCCTCGACGTCTGTAATTTCGCGTGAGCAGTACGCGAGTATTGTAATTACGCTCTCTTCTCTTTCTTTCTCTCTCTCTCTCGCTCTATACTCCCCGATCATCGAACGTATGATTAAAGCTCCGCGAGAGCGAGCGCACGCGGCGCGCGCAAGAAGACGAGTCTCGGACGAGTATACGATCGGGTTGACGCGCCGGCGTTATATAATGAAATACGCTCGCAAATCAGGACAAGCTGCAATTACGCGCGATTCCCGTAATCGTAAAACTCAAAGTTAACCGCGTGCGCGCGCGCGCGCGCAAGGCGGTTTCGTATGTGCATCTTCTAGCGGCGGCAGCGACTCGTCGTAAATCAAGCGCCCCGGAACGGATGCCCGTAAATGCGCTCGCGCGTCGGGCATGAGAGAAAAAGAGAGAGAGAGAGAGAGAAAGCTCTCTGCAATTGATATTTCGGCGTGCATACCGATTGCGCAATAGTTCGCTCGGCAACGAACTTTCGGTTCCTTTGCATATTCTTTTGTTTTCCTTTTTTTACAGTGCGCGCGGCGACCATGGGTTGAGGTTTCTTTTGGTTCATAGCGTTATTTTATAACCTTATGACGATTTTGCGTACGCGAGCACTGGTTACTGGTGCGTGGCAGTATTTTAAGCGGCGTAAATCATACGCGCGCGCACCGTTGCACAAGTTTTTATTGTGATCGGTGAGAATTATATGTTATGCGGGGCGAACAGCGGCTTTGCTTCTTTAGTGTTTTTCTGGATGATTACGGATGGCGAAACAATTTTGAAACCTATTATCCGCGTGGTGTGAAATAAAATGAATTTATTTGCGATTACGTTCGGATGAAAAAAAAAATCATGAAACCATAAAACTACGTTCTCACCGTTGCTTTTGCTTCAAACATAATTGTAATGAAAAAAAAAAAATTATATTTAGCTTATCACTTGTCAAAGTCGCGTTGAACTCTTATATAAAAAGATTTATGCAGTACATCAACTTACTGTGTAATGAAGTAATTTAAATAATTTTAATTGCATACTAGTTGATTTAAATTAATCTGAAAGAGTGTTAAAGTCTAAAATGATTCTCTGTTAACTTAAGTAATAGACGGGTGTACAGTGCGGAAACATAAATTTTAATGTATGAAAAAGTAACTTTTAAATGCACGGAAGTATAAATTTTAATGCAATAAAGTGCAAAGTAAGCTGGAATTTTTAGACTAGCTTTACTAGTGCGAAAAAAATACAATGCCAATGATAATAATTATTTTAATGAATAACTTCAGAACTTCTGACATGGAATGATTTATTGCAGCGGCGTTCGTCGACCCATAGCAATCGATAAATCTTTCACTTCCAATTATTCTAGTACCTAACATTGAACGAAACAGCTTCGATGATATCAAATTCGATTACTATTGATAACAATCTTAAAATTGACACTGAATTTGCTTTTACAATGTTAAGTGGTAGTTGTCAATAACAATAATTCTCTATTACAAAAAGTCCGAGCAAAACGGTGTGCGTCGATTTCTACACTGTATACATATATATACCTCACAAGTCGTTGCGCAACCGCCTCCATAAATCAAACCAATATTTATCAAATCCATCCGATATTTATCAGGTACGTATAAGAACCATTCTCGGGTAGAACAAGTGTGCGTATATACGTGTGGCCAACATCGATGGAATCGACTTCTCCACTTTGTGCAACCTGCACCTAAGCAAACTAATACAATGGCCGCTTGGGCCAACTGCGTCGTGAAAAACAAAGCCGAAAAAAAAGACCAACCCCCATATTCTCTCGCAGCTGTGGTATCGCACGGTACCGTCTCTCTCTCTCTCTTTCTCTCCGTACGCATTCTCCCAGCGACTAAACACAGGCTTGCCAGCAAAACCGAGATCGCTATCACCCACTTCCCCGAACTCCGCACTCTGCAAGTGCATGTTTGCGCAGAAAAGCCATCCTCCTCGGGCCCCCTATACACATCGAACGTTTCGCGACGTCGACGACGTCCAGGTCGCTGTGGCGCTTTGCGTCACTATGGTTCCGCTGCAGGTGTATCATACGTATATAGGTATATACACACCTCCGGCCCGCGAAAAATAAGGGATAGGAAAGAACGAAGGAACACAAACGACCAAGCGCGAAGAAGAGGAAGAGAGGAGCGCGCTCGGTGTGCTCACTCGCAAGAAAGACTACCACGAGTGCATACAGCACACGCGGCGGCGCTCCGCCCCGGCACGAGAGAGGGCAAACATGGCCGCTGAGGAACGGATTGGCGGAGAGAGCGAGAGAGAGAAAGAGAACGACGACGACGTCCTCGCGCGTGACGCCCGCGCTTCACTCACCGAGCGCGCGCCGTTCGAAAGTCGCGCGCGGCCCTCCTTCCGTCACTCCCGTCGTCGTCGCCGCCCACACCAACACAGCCGCGCGCTGGATTTGCCGATTTCGAGGAGAGAGAGAGAGAGAGAGAAAGAAAGAAAGAGGTGGAGAAGGGGAGAATGAGAGAGAGAGAGCGCGAGCACACGGCGCGGCGATTTCGAACGCGATGCAAGAGAGATGCTTATCTCGCACGCGGAGCGGTGAGCCTCTGTGCTCGCTTGCTTCTTAGAATCCCAGCCTATCGCCGTCTCTTTTGTTCTATGGGAGATATAGAGAGGTGGAATCGTAAGGAGACGTATGTGCGCTGAAGGTGTGTATAGAGGACGCTCGAGAGAATTAAGTGTGTATTGGATTCGAGGAGGCGGTGCTCTTTTTTTTTTCCTTTTTCGTTTGTATGCGGCTGTCAAAGGCATGAGCGACGAGTTAGACCTTCGACTAGAGGAATCAAAATTTTTAGGCGATTTAAATTTTTTTATAACATGAAATTAGTCTTTCAAAAAAATATATTTTTTTTATACGTAATATATACAACTTGAATAAAATATTTTATTTGCTCCGATTTGAATGAAGTGGAAAAAAAAATTATTCAATCGATTTTGTTAATATTTCTTTTTAACAGGTGGTACGTTTTTTTAGATAATGAAACAGTTATCTATTCCGTGGTGATTTGCATGAGTTACAGTACCAAGTAATGAATTACAATGAATTCACCAAGTAAAACAGTTTTATATTAATCTTATTTTACTTTATTTTATCTATTCATTTTTTTTTCTATTTTTCTTTCTTTTCTTTTTGTAATTAATATTTGCGCGGGGTCTGTGTTGCCCATTTTATGTACATAGCACTGATTGTATTATGATGTGATGTATTGGCTATCTAGGACCACGAGTCCTTAGCTAAAATAATAAATTCAAATTCAAATTCAAATAATAAAACAGTACATCATTCCACAATATTAGTATTGATAAGTTTTCCATATTTAGTATAAAAATATACTGGAAAAACGTGAAAATTAATAAAACTGATTCAGTAATAAGTTTTTCTTTTCAACAAATTAACTTTTTCATTAAATTTTCAATCACGCGTATGTTAGATAAATTATTTACCTTAAAAATATTGTGTTGCATGAGACATATATACACATAAAGTTTTCAAACACAGGTAAATTATATATATAGTTATAAAATATTAAAATTTTTACGAGTAAAAAACGTTTCATTCAGCATTGAAAGTTACCTCGCGACTCGCACACGATATCGTAACCATTTGTCTGCACGGCTGGCATATTCATAAATTTCTATAGCCCGGCATCTCTTTCTGTCCTGCAATACATAATAATGTCCACATTCCACACACACACGCACACAGAACGCGCGTAGTACAGTCGCCCTATAACACGCGTCGAATTCGATTGAAAATTCTGCGTATCTCCAACGCGTTCGCGCGCGCACAGACTTTTCGCTTCCCAAAAAGGGGGAGATCGTATATACACATATATGACGCCTTCCATTTGGCTTCCATACATCCATAGACATACATTTAACGGGTGACATATAACGCGAAACCTTTGCACAAAGCCTCGGCGCGTGCACGATGCGTCCCACCTATCATCTTGCATTATTTCGCGCCCCTCCATGCATTCGAGTGTGATATGCAGGCGCGCGCGCGCGCGCGCGTTCGCGCGTATTTGAATATGCTCAGGTTGCTTATCTTTGTGTATATATTATTTGCAGAGCGAAGCGTTGAACGCGTACAAACCAAACTGGTTTTCAGCGACCAGTACGCTCGTGTGTGTGTATGTGTGTGTGTATAGTGACAAGCGAGAGACACGACGTTATACATGTATAAGTATATATGTATATTTATATACGCGTTGTCGAAATGCATCGATGCTCTTTCCACCTTTGATCGCCGTCTGTGCGCGCGACACTTGACATCTACAAACTTTCCGCTTATTTGTGCGCTGCAGACATAATCATATAAATATACACCGTGTAATGTGTAGGAAGTTGTTTAGGTATTATATATACGAGGTTCTACAGAACGCGAACTAGCTGGACTGACGTTTTAAATTGAACTTTCAATTTCAATGCCAAACATCAATGTAAGTCGGTCCTAATGTGTTGTTTATATAGCATTAATAAACGTATAGGATTTCGTTCGGAAATAATTTATAGAATAAATCAGATTTTCGTTGAGACTAATTTTTAGCGGTGAAATTTCATTCTTCAAATGTATCATTGCGAGTCATAAGTACAATGTGATCGAGGAATTAGTACGTTCCCTACCACCCACGTTTAGTGCCTGTATATAGCGACAATAAAAACCGGATATTTTGAGAATGACTGACAGTTGGTTTGGTCAATGGATTCGATATGCTTCTTAAATGTATGACGGCAGGCACGGTATATAAGGGTTTACGCTTGAAGTAAATTTTAGTCGACTGAGCAGTAGGGATCGATTAAAAACATTTCTTCACACACCTAAAATATCCTACATGTATAATAAATACGTTTTTTATATATAAAAAGGCAACTTAAATGTATATAGGAATATATTGAAGATTTATGTAGTTAAAGAATCATTACAAGAGTGATAGTGCATTGCTTGTAAAGTAATTACAAAGATACAAACTGTCACTAAGACAATATAATCAATCAATGACAATACCTTATAGTGTTACTATACTTATAGCTTAGATACATTTAAAATATCAACGAAAGTTAGAGAGCTGTATCATCACTTGATATGTCAAACTACCGATTATGTTTCTTAACGTATACGCCCTGAGGCATTATTTCTACATAAAAAGTAATTAAACTTGTAACCTTTGATAATCTTCCAATAAGAAAATACCTATTAATCATTCAAAAAAGGTATTATACACAGTTAAAATCGTTTGTTTTTGTATATAAAATAAAAACTTACATTTCAATTATTAAAAAAAAAGGATATACACATCACGATCCATTACCATGTTACGAGAGTGTCGCACTCTAAACGATGGTATCATTTTCTCCTTATTCGAATTTTATTGTCTTACCTTTTTCGTCGACCTCCTCAGCATGATGATTCGTGGAAATTTAATTGACAAGCATTCTTCAGGAAGATGCTAATATATACATGTATGCAACAAAGAAGCTGAGCGCCACCTGTTGAACAGTGTCAGTCGAATGCCTTACGTAAGCTGTAAGATATCCCTCAAATGTCCCGAGACTGAGATTAGCATAAATTCAACACGACGGACTATAAACCTATCTGTCGCATCTCTTTCAAGCGAGAAAACTCCAATCCGTCTTCTTCTTTACGGCGCGTCGGCGATTCGGTTCGCTGAAGCCATTATTTCGGGGGAACTCGAATCGGAAGCTAATTTGCCACTTTTTTTTCTCCACAGCCGACGAATATATAATAATCAACGTAGCAATATTTGTATAAACAAACTTTACAGTTATTTCTGGGCATTATAAAGTACTGTTATACATTGATAAAATGAAAAATTCATTCAGAATTCGAATAATTCATTAAAATATCTCATTCGAGAAACTAATATTATTCGTATCAATTTCTCGATTCCAAAAACAAATGTAATAAACAACCCCGTCGCAGCTCTAAATTATTACCCGATCTAAAAACTCACCACGCGCGACTGTCAAATCAATATACGTGACGGTAATCGCGCAATAAAACTAATCCCCCGACTAAGCTTTTCCCTTTCGTCCCGACAATAAAAAAAAAGAAAAGAAGAGCCAACGAAAATAGAAACCCCACTACACTATCCACAGCTTCCATATATACATCGAATCCCCACGTCAGGGACACACGACGAGCTCTTGCTTTCGTCGGGCGTTAGCTCCCCATGAATCTTACGCGCTCTCGGAGGCTAATTTCTAATGCGACGCGGAGACGAGCGAACGAAGGAGAAGAAGAAGAAGGGGAGGGGGAGAGGAGGAGGAGGCGACCGTGTGAGAATCGTATCAATCACCCTTGGGAGCTTCTCGGGGGGTTTGACGTGGCGCGCGCGCGCGCGCGGACAGGAGTTATGGGGGCTTCCGATGATCCAGCCTATTTTCGGCCTGTCGATTTCGCGGTAATGTATTCCGGGAGAGAGTGAATGTGTGTGTGTGTGTGTATGTGTGTCGTACATATTGGTCGCACGTTTTTGACGATATAGCCCTATATAGGGGACACACGCGGCCTTGTGTTCTATTTGAGAGGCAATGGGACACGCGTGTATATAAGCAGAGGCATTAGCGTGGTCCATTTGGACGAGAGGAAACGGTAGGCGTTGATTTTTCATTTCCGCGTTGAGCTACGCAGTCATTTACCGAATGCAAGAATCTATTTGTTTCTCTTGTGCTTTTCTGTGGGGATGCTCTTGGTTTCTCAGTTTACGAGGTGGTTTTATACATCGAGTGTAATTAGAATGAGAAATTTTTGTTTTTCAAGGAATAATGTGTAATATTGGTACAGATTATAAATAGTAATGGTAGATTAGTTGTTGTTTATTATGTTGTTTATGAAGATTTAGTCTGCGTTTAAAACTTAATTTTGACTTATGTTTTAATAAAATAATTCGAGAGTAATTACGTTTTATTTCTTTAAAATCGAATTTTATAACGTTCAGTAGAATTTGATTCTCCATTAGAAAAATTAAGTTCTAATGAATATCTTCTAAGTTTAAAATTTAAATGACAATTATAAGAATTATTATCAATTGGAAAAAAATTTTCAAAAGAATTGATATAAGTAATCTTAATTATTTTTCATACAAAATATAGTACCGTGAATATGTATTTTTGTAATTAATATAGTAGAAACATAAATTTTATTGAACCAATGTCGATAAAAATTAACTGTGTAATCTAATATTTTATTGTTAAATATATTGTGCTAATTTTTTCACTTAAATAGAAAAAGAACAAAAATAGATGTTTTAAGATTTTTCAAAACGATTATTTCTATACATATTTTAATTAAAGCTAAATGGAAATAAACAAGTACTTAGTACTAAATTTCTTACTTTAGATGGCAGCACCTCCTTATCCATCCTTTACTTGGAAAGTCCTCTATGTGTTCACTCTGAAACATACGTAAGTTACGCGTTCGGTAAATGAAAATAAAAACAAGAACACTTAATGAGAAATGCTATAAAAATAAGACAATTAAACATGATTAATGCGGTATTTTTTAAAACGTTGCGATTGTTATTTATTAATAATATATTTTGATTTCTACATAAATTTTCTTTAAAATATCGACAGATACCGGCCTATGGTAAGTGCGATGATATGTAAAAGCACTTTCTTAATTCTCCAAATGATGCCACTACTTGTCTCTAAAGTGAACAATCAATACTGCAGGTTTTAATCAAATTTATGAAAAAAAACTTTTGGTCTTGTATAAATATTATTATTTTTACAGATTACAGATTCCAAAATATTCTGTGTTTTAGCATGGCAGTTATTTGTAAAAATAATTTTGATTAAATTTACCATGTGAGTCTAACAAAGTGCGTTTCGTTTTGACAGTTACCACTACTTCCAGTTCGATACCGGCAGTTGACCAATCCTTTCTGTCCTAGTTCAAAGGCATAAGCTTTTTATGGTGTTATCTTTTCAATCGTTACGTTACTGGTAGTGTTTCAGAACACATCAAGAATATATTATCATTTGTTCTGGCTTATATAATGAAGTATCGCGATTTAGATCTTTAAAATATCAGTATTCTAATCAGTTTCTAAAAGAGTTGCATTAATAAAAGAAATGAAGCAAATATTCAAAATTTATTGATTAAAAATTGTACTATCACTGTGCGCCTCTCGCGGTGCGTTTTCGTATTATCATCAGCTGACCCTGTTTCTAAGGCGTCAGATGCGTATTTATAAATAACAGTTCTATCCCGCAGGTTGGTTGCGTCGTTGTATTCGACTTTTGACAGATAAACCCACGAGAATGGTGGACTTGAAAACTAGTGTGAATTTTGCGTGTCAACGATGTTTACAGCCAATAAAGTTAAATCAAACCTTCAGTCATTTAGGAGAACACACTTTAGCGGAGTTATCACGTAGGTTAATTTGTCAATTCAAAAAGTCAAAGTGAATCTTTTGTTTTGGTTATGAAATCCCGAGTTCCGTTGCCCTTTGTTAGAGCATGTGTTTTTATTGATTCTTGTTATTTGTTTGATAACTAGAAAATCCAATTTCGTTAAGTTTCTTTTATTGTTATACATTATTTACAAATAAAAATTACATATTTGAATACATAGATAATGGTTTGAATTTAATTAGATATATTACTCTGCAAATTATTTATTTAATAAAAACTTTTCAAAAATTTAAATCCCTTTTTTACATTAGCACTGTCTTCTTAGAAAACGAATATGAAACAAGTAGAACATAATATATTTAATATCCTAAGATATAATTGTTATTTTAGTACCAATTCAACATCAAGTTGTTGGAGAAGTCGAACCACAAAGCAGCAGCTTAGAACACTTAGTACCTCCATTTCGCCTTACAGAATCAGCAAATGGAACAAACGGTTTTATGTTAGTTGGAGACTCGGGTGAAACAGAAAGTCTAAGTCATCATTTAAGGGTATGATTATTTAAGAACATATAAGAATTAGCAAAATTATTTATTAAAATAAATTTTTTCATTTTTATTCTAAATGAACTTCAATTATATGTACACAGGTACGAGCACAACTTTTTGATTTATTAAGTACAAATAGTTCCGCTGATCATCCACTATGTGATGAGTGCAGTGACAGTCTGTTATTAATGATGGATAACCAATTAAAACTCACAGAAAGTGAATGGTCGGATTATAATGAATACTTAAAGAAGTTAGAAGCTGAACAATTATTAGAAGGTAATGAAGAAATGGAGTTAGAAGCATTAGAAAAAGAACTACAGGATGTTAGAGCAGAAGAAGAAAGAATGACAAGAGAACTAGAGGCATTAAGGAAAGAAGAAGCAGCAACAAAAGCTGCAATAACGGAACAAGAGCGAGAAAGGGATAGGTTACTGAGTGAAGAAGAAAGGTATTGGAAAGAACATGCAAGACACACAAGAGATGTTATTTTAGCAGAAGACGAATGTCGCAGGTATAATTTTTTTTCAAATTTTAAATGGATTTAAGTCTTTAAAATATAATTTAAAATTTTCTCAAATAGAAAAACAATTTTTTTCTTGTAACAATTTTAATTGTGATTTTTTTAATTACTTTGATTTATCATAAAATAAATATTTTATAATCATTATTAACAATATAATAACTAAAAATAATAATTAATGTTTAAAATGATTATTTTAGTTTGGAGTGCCAGTTAGCCTATGCAGCTTCACAATTTGAAAGACTGAGAAAAACAAATATCTTCAATGCTACTTTCCATATTTGGCATAGTGGTCACTTTGGCACTATTAATTCCTTTAGATTAGGTAGGCTACCAAGTGCACCAGTTGATTGGAGTGAAATTAATGCAGCATGGGGACAAACAGTTTTACTTTTAAGTTCATTAGCTAGAAAATTGGATTTCACATTTCAAAGATTTAGATTAGTGCCATTTGGTAATCATAGTTATATTGAAGTACTTGACCAACACAAAGAATTGCCTTTGTACGGTAGTGGTGGTTTTAAATTTTTATGGGACACAAAATTTGATGCCGCCATGATTGCATTCCTTGATTGTGTTCAACAGTTCAAAGATCATGTGGAGAAAAATAATAAAGGATTCTGTCTTCCTTATAAAATAGATAAAGGAAAAATAGAAGATTCTGCCACAGGAAGTTCATATTCAATCAAGTAAGATATTATTGAAATTTTCGTTTATTTATACAATGCCTTAAGTCGAATGTTACATGTTTTTATATATTTACAAAGGGCTTAACACTTTCAATGTAGCAAAAATGTTGGTATTTTTATGCCCCTATAAAAATTTTAAATGATGAAAATATTTTCATTATTTATTACAGCATTTCTTGGCATCTTAGAAAAATAAAGTAATATCATAATTTTATATTATTTTAAAATGCTAACTTGAATGTTTAAAAACTTGCAAAAGTTTTCTTGTTACTACATTAGCCACATTAAAAGTGTTAGTAATACTGAAATTAAAAGATTACCTGAAAAATAAGTACAATTTTAACAAAACTATTTACATGTTTTAGAATACAATTTAATTCCGAAGAGCAATGGACAAAATCTTTAAAATTTTTGCTCACTAACCTAAAGTGGGCACTTGCTTGGGTTACCTCCCAATTTCAAAAAGATCAATCTGAATGTTGAATTAAACTGATCTCACGCCGCTACCACAAGTGTTATGATTCTGCCAAAAGGCTGTTCTATGTATATATACCTTTTTGTAAATAAATTTGACTAATGTTGAATTAGTTTTAATTTTTTGTAGTTATTGTCTAGAATTTACCACCAGAAATTAAAGTACACCATGTGATTTTAAACATACAATGGAACTAAGATATTTTACTTATAATGCTACAATCAAGCATATCGATCTTGCTTGTTTGCCAAAAACCAAGAGACACCATTAAGAAAACAAGGAGGGCTTTGAACTTCTTCAGAAGTGATATATTTTTTCACTTCATCAACAGTCATTTCAACAATTTCAATTAGTTCACCTTCTTCATCAGCTCCTCCTCCTAAAATATTTAAAAAAAGTAGTTGCATTTTCACAATACCATTTAGAGGCACAAAGTAGACAAAGCTTACCAGGATGTGTATTCATTTCATCTGTAACTTCAACATAAAATAGCGTTTGTTTAGTAGCTGAAGATGATACAAATCTGAAACAAATTTTACAATTTAAGGTTTCTAAAATCAATTGGTTTATAATTAATTGCATATTTCTGGTAAGATGATATAGAACGAAATATAATTTAAAAGTACAAATAAAAATATTATTTTTATCTGATAACTAAAAATTGTTAAAAATTTAAAAAGTATGCTATCATAAAAATGATTTGATTCCTTTGTCTATTACTATCAGAATAATTTAAATAAAATAAGTCAAGAAACTATTTACCTGTAGGTTATAATTTTTTGGAAAGCAGAAAGAGGAGCTTCATATCCACATTCTTCACGAAGTTCATCCTGAGCAATTTCTATCAGAGGTTTATCTTTGTCAACAATTCCAGCGCAAAGTTCAATTGTAAGTCCAAGTGTTGCTGGATACTTTTTAACATCAACTGATTCTGATTTCTCAGGCACACAAGCAAAGTATGCAGCAGGTCGGAACTGTCTAACAAATATAAGCTTCTTACGGCTGATATTAAATACAACAATGCTTACACTTTCATGTGCTCTCATGAGATCCCAAGTTTTAGCTTTGCCATCTTGAATAAAATTCATTCGTACAGGACGAAGCCATGGTGAATCATGAGGAAAAGGACCAAAACGAACTTCAGTTAAATTGAGCATACGCTCACGAATTTTTCGATTTTTCTCTTCAAGTGAATTGTTCGACATTTTGTACAGACTGAACTAGAAACTAGAAAACTTATCTTCTTCAATCAATGCCGCGAAGGTCAAAGAAAAATTGTAATTCACGTGTCTACTTATCACTTATAGCAAACGTCAACATATCATTTTATATGACTTTGAGGTTATAAATAATCTAACACGTGTTTTGGCGCGAAATTCAAAAAATGTCTGCATCGCCATTGTTATATATTATACTTATATAAGTATACAGTATACTTTCAAATTGTATATCAAGTACATAATTGAAATAAGAAATTGTTTTAATGAATTATAAAATATAATGTAAAAAGATATATTTATATAACAATCTATATTATTCAATTTTATATGATTATTTTTTTTACAATAATAATAACTGATTTACGATAAGAAATTATACCAAAACAGTGTTCGCAATAAGAGTATTATAGGTAGTATTTGAGGTCAATCTGATGAGATTATCACGCTTGCGGCGAAACAATGACAAAACATTCATCATCTCGTTAGTCGTTCATCGTCAAGTAGGAACGCATATAAATGAAACAGAAAACTTACCTTCTCTCTTATGGTCTAAGCAATTATGCAAAAAAGTCTGTGGTCTTCTACCCAGGTACGAGAATCTTCAGGAACTATGGTAATAGCAGAGGTAATAGTATACTATACACCGGCTTGCAGTTAGCGCGAAAGCGTCTATCTTATAGTCACGCGGGGTGCGAGCAAGAGGACGACCGCCGCGTATGCGCGCTAACGAAGGCGTGAGAACTAAAAAACTTTTGTAGAAAGAGATTTGCGGTTTTCCGGAAAGATTTCTCGGATCGATATCGATTGCCGGCCACCCGCTACACGGTCCTTGAATAATAACGTACGTTATTCGCACGGGAGGGAGAGAGAAGAGTTGACACGCGGCGCCAGGTCCCGCATGAGCCCGAGAGAAAATCCTGCTACGACTTGCGCGCGCTTTCTCATTCCGTCTCTCTCGCACTAGTAGCCGCTCAGTCGCAGATTGATGTTTCCGCCATCTGCAATTCAAAGAATCGGCCCGGAACTTGGAAGTTATAGTTTTCGCCGGCTGTCGCTGTTTTATTTTATTTGCGGTCGCGCATCTACGCGTTGATTGTTGAGCTGTCGCAGCTTCTTTATTGATTCGGGTAAGAATTGTTAATTAAGTAGAGGGGAATGCATGATATTTGTATAAAGAGTTTTATATTTATATTCAAATCGAGAAAATTTTAAACCTGAAGTGTTTCAAAATAATATTTGGTATACAAGTAATTAATGTTTTTCTTTGACTTAATCACGATTTTATTGACTGATACAATACACGTACAAAATAATTACATTACATTACTGATTTTGTTTTATAATTTATTTTTATATTTACATCTTTTACCAATTGTTTACAGTTTTTAGATTTATTTTTTCTTTCCTTTTTTTGATTTACCATCTTTTCCTTTTCCTTTTGAATCAGATTTGCAAGCATCCAAAATTTCTTGCTCTTTTACCTGGGTCTCTACATGGATAACATTTGGTTTCTTCTTAAGCCGATTAACAGCAGCTGGAGGAGAGAACTCTATTTCCATGTCTGAAGCAGTGGAGCTTGATGCAAGTGAATCTTTACTCTTAACAATTTTGAATTGAAGTGGATTAACTGGCTCATCTAGTCGAGGTACATCTGTTGTTTCTTGTTTTATAGGATACATTGTAACATAATAAACACCATCTTTTCTGTGTATGTGAAGTGTTGGTGGGAAATCAACATCTTCTTCAACCTCTTCTTCAGCATGAGTAGGAACTTTTTTCATTGCACCAAAACTCATAGATTTTTGTAATTTTCCTCCTTTCTTAGTTCTAGAAGGAGCAGACATTGGCCTCTTATTATTTAAGAAACCTTCTTTAGCTTCCCTCAGAATGTCCCTAAGATTTGTACTTATTGCTCCTGGCTTCCATCCTGCACGAGGTTTAAGTTTACCAACAGTATCCATTTTATTCCACATCCAACCCATGTTCGCTGGAACTCGTGGTCGAATAGAATTACAGGTTTTATGTCCATAAACTGAGGTGGGATATGAGTTACCATAAGAGTAATCAAACTGAGTTGGTTTAGAACTCTTAGATGCAGATTTGACACTCTTAGTTGCTGTTTTTCTGTGATTTTTAGGTGTAACTGATACCTTATCACGCAAATTATTAATTTTATCTGTTGATTCAGAATTTTGTATATCTGTAGTAACCTTTTTAGGTTTAGATTTACATTTTGGTTCTCCACAAGGCGAATCTTCATTAATTTGAACAGTTGCAGTATTACTTTCTGTGTCTTTAGGTTTATCAATTTTTTCTTCTTTCTTTTTTGATTTCAATGAGGCATGGATGGATGGATCTGGAAATGTTGAAGCCCCTTCTTGTACAACTGTAGGTTTTTTTGTTAGACTAGAAGGATTTGGAGCTACACTATAATTTGATTTTCTTATATTTTCAATATTTTGAGTACTGCAGAGTGTATTTGTTATTTCAGGAGATTTACTTATTGTAATTTGTTTGGATTCCATTTTTTTAATATCTTTTGATTCTAAAGGTTTTCCAAAATAAGGACTTTCTACTATGCCAAGACCAGCAAGTCCTGGAACTTTTCCTATAGAATCAACAAAATCTTGAGCATCTTTGAAAGCTTTAATAAGACAGTCTGTACCTAAACATGGTTTTTTTGTACAAACACCATGACCTTTCTTTTTTAGCGCAGATTCTAAAGGATCTTTGCCAGGGCATGAACAAGCTGATTTTTCAGACTTTTCAACATGCTTGAGTTTGCATTTATTTGCTGCTAAGTATCCTGGATTAATTGTGTCCCATTGCAAAAAATCTTCATTACAGATACTGCTTCTCATTTTTCCCTGAAAAAAAAAAGTTAATTATTAAAATATCGAATACTCTAAATTTAAAAATATAATAACGTTCTTTTAGCAACAAAAAAAAATTATAGTTATTTATAAAAACAAGGAAATTCAGATAAAATTGAATTTTTTTCATGCTGTTGATGATATTATTATTGTTAATCTCATTACCCCATTATACGCACGCATATGATTTACATAAGATATTTAAGCCTTCAAAAAAAAAAAAAAGTACAACTGAAAAGCTCGACACAGACGGATCTCACAGCCATCTAATCTCTAAGCCCTCTCGGAGCATCTCTCAAGGCGCTAACCGTGGCTTTCCCACAGCTGGCAGCAGGGTACATCTCGCCGGCTCCTCCTGCCGTGGTGCATCCACCGGCTTGGAGCCTCGGCATCGTGAATCTGCTGTTGTACCACGTAAAGTCCGCGTCGCCGTTGAAAAGCCGCTCGCCGCTTCCGCCACCCCTCATTCGGCTCCTACCTCTTCCTCCTTTTCCTCCTCCTCCTCCAACTCGAGCCTCGTCATTTTTCGTGCTCGGCGCACAATGGGTGGGCATAAAGTGCGCGGGGTCGTTAGCTGATGCTGCTGCTGCTGCTGGAGCTCTATGCCGCTGGCGCACGCTCGTGCACTCGCCGGAGGAACGACAGGCCGACTGTGGCGGCGGCAGCAGCAGCTTCTTCTTCTTCTTCTTCTTCGTCGTCGTAGCAGCAGCAGCAGTAACAGTCGATGGGATCGGGCACGCGCTGCTTGACTCGTTGGGATAGCCAGGATAGACGAGGCCACGATAATTGTGATCGTCGAGCTTTTCCGCGCTCGTGAGCACGCGCTTCGAGTGTAGTAAGGCCATGGGGATACGAGCACGCGCTCTTTTACGGAATCTTTTTCTGGTGTCGGGGTTCGTAGGGAATCTGTAGTGTAGGATGGATTCTTGGCTTTTTCGGGTTTATTTTTTTCCGGGTTTTGGTGCTGATACGTTGGTTTACTTGAGAATTTTGATTTTTTTGCGTAATAGGAGGTCTAAGCTCGACTATTACATTATAAGGTTATAGAAAGTTTTATGGGAGAAATTAAATAGCTCCTACTTGACAGATTTTAAATACCAGACTGAATTGTTAAACTAAAAATGTTGCCATGGTAACGTATTTTTGAAAAGAATAATGGCATTTTCAGAATGTTTAAAAAGTTCAGAGCGTTCTGAAAGCATTGTGTACCGAATATTATATTTGTAATTATTAATACGTAATTTTTACATGTAATAATTAGTCACTTACAATTTTATTTCAAAAATAAAATGTCTTTATTAATAACAATGTTGCCTGAATTTATACACCTTCATTTGGGTTTTACTTCGCTTGTCTGTTCGCTTCTCATTGCTGCAAGCACGGTACCCTCGCTAATTTTAAATTTATTTCGTTGCTGCTCTTCATCCGAATCTACTTCTTCTTGCACTTTTTCATCGATTATTTTTGTTACTCGTAATTCGCCGTCAAAGTCGTTTTTGAAAACGCAACTGTCGTCGTATAATTGATAATGCGAAATGATGTAGGAGCCAAAGAACGTTAGACGAAAATAAAATCTAATATTTCCTGAAATATTCAATAATTATTACTGTACCTTTGCAACTATACTATTATTATATTTTCACAAAGTGTTTAAAGACTAAAACAATTTTTTCAACCTGCAGGATTCTTGCCTGGGTCGACGAGATTGTAGCACCCGGCCAGCACGTACGGCCTTGGCCTATGCTCCTCATCATTGGCAACCATAGCTACCTGGTCGCATAGACAGCCATTGAGTGGCACCGTCGCCTCGGCGATCGGAAATGTATCATCGCCACGAAAGATACCAATTCTTAGCGGTTGCGACTGCATCGCCGTCACGAGGTCACGTGGTTTCCTCACAAACAGACAGGACTTGCCGCAGGCGTACAGCAAGCCCGCATTTTCATCGTACGGCTCCTGTTGCTGCTCTTCGTTGTCGCTCGGACTACGTTGGCGAGTTATCACGAAGACCGGAAAGTCGATGAACTTGAGCTTGACCACCGGCGGACAATCGACGAACTCCTCGCGAAACTTGTCCGCGGCGAGCCGGAGCCGCTCGACGGTCAACTCGACGAGGTAGATCTGCTCGTCCCGGCCGCCGAAGCACGACATGTCATCACGATCTGTGCGAGAAAGGTTCTCTCTCTCTCTCTTGCGCTTCTCTTGCGTCGCTGATCGCCGATGCCTGAGCGCGTGCAAACGCTTCCTGCTTCCCTGCCTCGGGGAGATTGTCGAGGGTCCTGCGAGAGAAGGGGTTGTCGTCGCGTGAAAGCGACAATGTTGTAATTAGTAGGTATCGTTATCGGATGGATTTTCTCTTCGATTTCAGGTTAAACTTTTCAGGCAACGCTGTTGACAATGTTACTCGAGTGGACTATTTTGATTTGTATAGGAAATTAATTTTTAATTGTTTTTAAGGTTGTGTAATCAGAATTCCGTTTTCTAGGCTAATTCTAGGCTAAAAAAAACGTAAATTAAAATTTATTTTCAAAAATATAATTTTTCAAATAGCCTGCTTTTCATAAACTGCAATTTATAAACATACGTATATAGATTTTTAAGCAAGTCACGAGTCTGTAATTGAGACGAACCCTTTGTTAATATGTATGATTAAGAAATCCTCTTCCTTGATTTTCTCAGACACGCGAAATTTCTATAATTTCGATAATATTCAAATTTCCTCCACGCGCTAGGCTTTCGCTAATTTAGAATTTTTATTTTCAGCTCCCCATCATTAATCCAACGAGGTTATGCCACGCAGTACCGAAAAAAATCATGCGTCAGCGATTCCGTGACGGACCTCGCGCACATGACGAAGACAGCCATAATGGGCCGGAATCGCGGCCAAGTTCATTGCTAAAACGCCGGAATTCGTGTTTTTCCCCCGCTCGCCACTACATATATATACATATATATGTGCGCTGGTTTTCTCTCCCACGTTACACCAGCGATCGAAACCTTTCCGGCTCGAAGAATTCCACCTACAAACATACGAGGAAAGAAGTCTCACACTCGAGAGTCAGACAGTCGCAGGGCGACAGTGTAAGTAACGCGAGAAATATTCGAATGGGCCGATCTCCTCAAATCGTCCTCTCGTCGTCTGACCGCGCGAGAGAGAACGAAATAATGGCTTTCGTTAGATGAAGATAAGGCTGTAACTCTTTCAGGTAAAGATGTGTCATGTCCCGCGCTGAGATCGTCGGAGAATAGAAGCGTCGCGAGGACCCGTTGTCCGACGATCGATCACGAGGAGGGAAGAGAGTGGAAGGAGGAGTGCGGTGATCCTGCGCGCGAGCGAGGCGCATATAGCTCCAACCCCAGCTGTATATAGAGATCCTATCGAGAGAGGGCCTATGTGCGCGAGCGCGCACGGCCGTTCGTCGTCGCCTCGCGACCTCATCGACAGCCTACGTACGTACATATATATACGCCGGGCCTGGCTCATTCCCTTTTATCTATTTACCAGACTCTCTTTTCTTCTTTATTCTTTTTTTTTGGTTATCTTTGAGTGGCCAATCTTAACTGTTCTTCTTTTGTTTCTTTTCATTATAGACTTGTCGCTCATTGTTGGTTTTATTGTGACACTTTCAGGTGTCTAAGTTACGACAATCATTTATTGAGTTTCAAAATCTTTTAACCTTTCACTTTGATATTTAATCATTGTGTATCGATATCTAAAGTATATCATTCGAAATGTATAACCTTTGGTAACGCCGAACCTTTCAGGTAAGAAAAAAACATAATCTAAAAATACTTCCATCAATTACCATAATTGTAATTAATATAACATGATTTTATACCATTATACATCATTTTTAATATAAGTTAATTCTGAGTTCACACTTTAATATCGCCTTCCTCCCAAAAGATGAAATCGTCTCCCATCTCGATTCAACGGATTTCTTTGCATCGCCTGCCCATTAACGTTTAAATCCGATTACTCCGAACTGTTATGTAATTTTCCGTGCTCGTTATTTATCGCAATCAGACATCTCCTGGTCGCGCAATAAAACGATATATACGTATACATATACGTATACATGAACCTATCAAATTTTAAATATCGCAGTTCTCGCAGCACCCGTGCATCATAACTGTTTCTCCTGCTCGCACACGCGCGCGCGTATACTCGCTCTCCCACAGCAAAGTACACGCGCGCACCCAATCTCTATCCTCCGATACGCCCCGTCTATCGGCGCTCCGAATCTTAGGAAATGGGTATATAGCAGGCTCGCGGGATCAATAATCGCCGACATCGATATATACGCGCCGCAACTTGAAATTGAATTATCCAATTGAGCACCGCGATCACATCTATACGTGCGAGTAACAGTAAAAAAAGGTGCTCAATAAGAAATCGACGTGTCCGCCTACTATACTATACTCACGCGAAGATGCATATACGATCCGCACATCCACGAAAACATCGCAGCTCGCTTCACGGTTTTCGTGCACGCGCACCGGTCTTGCGCGCGCGAAACCGTATCGATCCTCATGGTACCGTTACGAATAAGTCGCGCACGCGAAGATCGGCTTCTCTTCTGCCTCCTCCACCTCCGCGTTTCTTTCTCGCACGCTCAGGTGGACGAAGAGGAAGCGAGGGGTAACAGGGTGTTAATTTCGGTATCGCGTATGTATGCTAAATCCGTGCTCTGTTGCCCTCGTGCACACACGCGGCGGGGAGTTAAAGCGAGGCCCAGATCGTAATTCCACACCGGCGCAGGGAAAAAAGAAGGTGGCTGGCGACTGTGTGTATGTGCTTTAATGCTCGGTAGGCTTGAAATATCGTGAGATGTTGGATAATGCGAAGTATGCCGGGAATTTGAAGTTCTTGCCAGATGAAATCGAAGTTTAAGATTCTGGATATAACTGTAAATTTGCAAATGGTTAATAAATACTTTATGTCCGTAGACTTAAATTTCGTTTAATCGAGTAAAAAATTGAAGTTGCGAATCGAAAGTGGCATTAATTTTTATACAAAAATTTATATGTATGAATCGAGACATTAATAGTTATTTTTTGTTTCATATCAGTGAAAGATGTAATGTGTATTTTATGTTTGTGTTGAATGTTTCACGGTATCTTTTGCACCTAAAGCTTTTACATAAAGTACCGTAATATATAGAATTTCATTATTTGCAAATATGGAACAGAAATATGATCGCATGGCAAGTGTTGTCAGTATAGTGCTGCACAACAATATTGTTGATACATAAACGCAAAAAAATATTGCGTATAAAATTTTTCTGGCCATGCATGAATTTTTTCCCTAAAGCGAATCGTGTTCACTACGTAGCCGCGCGTCTCTCTCTCTGGGTGGGTCCAGCCAGGGTCTCCCAACACCGCGCCGAAGTATGCACTAATTGGTGCGGGCGCGCGCGCACGCACACACATCGGTCGTCGAGAGAAAGAGCAAGAGAGAGAGAGAGGCCGAGAAAAGAGAGAAAAGGAGGGACAGGTATGCTCGAAATGGACAGTCCGAAATGGAAAGGAGAAAGAGAAAGAGATAGCGATGGAATTGAAGATGAGAGGCGAAAAGTAAAAGAAGAACAAGAGCGATAGAGAGAGGGAAGAGAAGTCAGCGAGAGAGCAGAGCAACAGCAGGAGCATCAGCATCAGCCGTGCGCGCACGCGGCCAAAGTAAAATTCCGAGCCGAGCGACACGGCGGCTCGTTAAAATGCTTCTGGGGGTTTCGGACGCGAGGACTCCGCGGTTAATTGGTGATTAGCGATTAAAACGAAACGATCCCTACATTGGGACCTCCACCTCCGCCTCCTCTCTGATGTCCTCGCGGCTTTTCGGTCGCTCTGCGCGTATATACGCGAGGACAAAGAGAGAGAGAACGCGCGCGTAATGCGCCCCCATAACGCATTATCGTCGTCCTCGTCCTAGAAATGCGCGCCCGAAATCCTTTATTTCATTCGCCGCTCTCGTTTGTCCTCGCGAGTATATAGCGTGCGCGTGTTCGATCGTTTTGTTTTCGATGTCTCTGCGCTGTAGAAGCGCCGGTGGGAGAGAGAGAAGAAGCTTTATAGTGGAAAGAGAAGACGCCTGCGTGTTCCTCTGATTTACGTGAAATATCTCCGGTAAAAAGTTTATGCGCGCGGTTTTAGGACTTAATTATTCGCTACCGGGAAATCGGCCGTTAATTACCGAGATGCTGCTGCTACGAGATATACCTTGTTTCTCATTTCTCTGAGAAGCCGAGAGAGCGTTGCGCGCTATCGCGGTGGATTTTAAAATTGAGCGCCCGCGCGCGCTTATCTGGAAATCTCTTTCTGCGGGTCGGGCTCTTCTCTTTGGGCGCGATGTCGAATTGAAATAGACGTTTTTAATTTGGATGGTTGTTTGTACGACGAAGGCAAAGCTGACGCGATGAGAGGCTGATTTTTCATGGTAATTTATATGCGAATGTTATGAAAATAAGGATTTTTTTGTCACTTGGCAGAGAGCAGGTATTAATTCGGAAGATTCTTGATGCGTGATTAAGAGAAGATGACGCATTCAATTTAAGAAATTTTATATTTTAAGCACGCGTTGTGACAATTCGTGTGCGTGTTTTTATTTTTAATGCTAATAAATCGCGTGTTTTACGTTTTACAGTGTATTTTCGCAATGCAAGATTTAATCACTATCATGTAAATTAATTGGAGATGGCAGAACCTTTAAAAGCTTATGTTTATCACTGAGTTTATTAAATTTTATTTTCCTTATGAACATATAATAATCAGATGGTATAACATTTTTAGAATAAAAAATTGAATTCTTTGCACGTGATAATTGCACGTCATTGTTCTTATCAATAAAACATCAAATATTTTTTCCAAGTCGCATATTTTGTAATCGAATCATAGAAAAATCTGTACATTACTTCACACTTGGTAATTAATCACAGATAAGTAATTAATTTCGATCAAAGTATTTTTTAGGTTTTCTAGTTTTTATTAATTCCTACATTTAATTAAAATTCGTCAATCATCAGTAATACTTGCAGCTTTTTAATTGTAAATGAATCAGAGCCACATTGTTATTTTCATTCAACGTATAAGTAAAAATAAAATAATTTAATCAAAAAAGCGAACTTTAAAAGTTTACTGACATTGTTAATAATCGCTTACGTAGTAAGTTAAACAAAGTTTGTCAAATGCTTAGTTCAAGCTCTTATAAAATCTAAAAGTTTTGTTATATTTGTATATATAATTTGAGGAAACCTTAATTTAATATTTTTTCACAGACTTATATTGCCTTGATTATTAATTTTTAACTATCAACATAAGATACTTTTATTAAAACTTTTTAGATACTTAAACCAGTATTTTTATTCTCGGTGAAATGCTTATACTGGGTAACGCAGCGTGCTGCATCAGACCCACCTTCAAGTAAATACGAAACGTATACCTACAATATAATACTTGTCTTCGGGCAGTGCTGCCCTCTCTAAACATCACCATTTTAGTTCTTCCTAACGTATAAAATATAAAAATCACACATATAAATACAAATGTGATTATTTAATATAATCCATTATTAATTTTTCGTACTTTACAAAAATTGTATAATTTTATAAATCACAGTATCAATATTAAATAAAAAATTCATTCTTTACCTTCTTATATACCAGCTGATTATTATGAAGAGGTGCATAAAATTAAAATAATGTTAGAGGTACAGTTTTAAACGCAATATTAAATTAGTAGACACACAGTTACGATTAATACCGGAGTCTATAAAAGCAGTTTATAATAAATTGACTCACAAACGAAGATTTACTTGCATCAAATAGCATTTTAATGAAATTCCGTAATATGGATTGGAATATCGATTTGAAATTTTGCAGAATGAGAAATATCTTTTAGGGAAGACAATGACGGTTTTGCAAAACTATTTTAATTATATTAAGAACGATAATATTTTTGACTCGTAACAGTATGTTCTCTAACAAGTGTACTTGACCTTGAGTGAATTAAAATTTAGCGCTTTCAAAACAGCTGAAGGACAAAACAAGAATTAAATAATAATCAAACATCAATATTTATATAAACACACATATAACTAAAACTTTGTGTATAATAATAGCACATATGGCTTGACTTTGTATAAATCGTAGAAACGAGCGAAGGGAAGCCATCAACGAATCGCCAAGTAATTAAGCTCAATCTCGCAAAGATCGCATCACGACGAGCGCGCGTATATAGCCCTCTCGTGAATTTCCACCGCAAGCCACGTTATCGGAGGAATCCATTTCCGGTGGGTCTGCCTTGTATCTATACCTATATATACTCATACACCAGTCGCGTGCGCTCATCGTGATGATGTATTGTGCGGCCGCGTCGTCGAGGCTTTTCCCATAGTCTTCCGATCGGCGAAAGATCGGCGAGATCTCGGCCGATATGTCGCTGTTGGATTATTTCTTTATTCCCCGTATAGCTTATGAATAACCGTTAGGATCGTGTAAGACGAGGGGGGAAATCTTGCCGAGATAAAGTACACGCTACCTGCCTTTATGCTCGCTTCGTAATTTCGAACGGTCTTTTCCGTTGGCGCATGGAGGCCTGATTTGAATAAATATTTTTTGCTGAATATTGTTTATTGATGGTTCGCGCGCGCGCGCGCGCGCGCCGTGGCATTAGTTACTGCAATGGTTATATCGCCAATTAAAGGGAGGTGCTTTCGGTTACTTTATTGACTTGACGTGCTAACGCGTTGTAAATGCTAACGTATACAAGCGCCTGTGTAAATAAACTCACGGTGCCTTTATTTGGAACCGTACGCGAGAATGAAATGTTTATACGTGATGTAGTCGAATGAAAAATTACAAAATTTTATTTGTATTATCAGTTCAATATCGATATTTAACGCTAATTAAAGTAGATAAATTATCTGACAGTAAGTATCTACAACTAGAAAAATATTGATTTGTAAAATCATTGATGTTCATTGGATTTATTTAATATTGATACGGTTTGATTCATCTTTGGTTACAGTAAATCAAAACCCATCAAATATTCATACCCTATAGAAATTTTGTAAATTATTAACAAATATCGAGTATACAGCTCAATTATTTTAGCCTCATAAATATAAGACAGTAAACACTTGGCTTGGAGAACCGCCGACATTGAACCACTTACAGAGCCACGTGGGAAGAGCCCCATAAAAATCACGCTATATATAAAGCGCACGATTTTCCCAATCCATTTGAATGCACACCTGCCACGGTTCCCGCGTATCTCCACTCGTTATCTTCTAATCCTCGGAAGTCCTGACCCACATGTTTCGCGCATGTCGCCTGTGCTCATTTTCTCCCTTCGTCCTCCACGAACCTCTTTCTCCCTGAGGAGAAATCCCTCCCCCCCAATCGCCTTCGTTCTATACCGAACCGCCTCGACGCGAGTCCCACGACGATGTTTTCCGTTTGACGCTCGTTAATTCATCAAAGTTCTCTCCTCCTCCATTTCCCCATCTCTCCTCTTCTTCTTCTTCTTCTTCCCTGCACTTGGAATGCAGCGCCGCTATATGCCGTTCCGAGAACATTTCCTCGCGTAAGAACGAAATTTGAATTAACGAAGAGTGCGCGAGCGGAGAGATTGGTTGCTGTGGCTGAATTCAATTACGCGCTCACGCGTATATATACATACCTACATATACACTTCGAAAGGCGCAGCAGCAGCAGCAGCAGCAGCAGCAGCTCGCGGCCGAAGAAATTAAGATTCTTTTGATGCCTGCAGATAGCCAGCAGCGGCGCATGGGAGTTCTTATATCGTGTAAAAGTTTACATAGTCCCGGTAACGACTTCATTTGTCCTCGCGCGTATGGTAATTCGATGGCTACTTTTTTCTTCTTCTTTTCTGTCTGCGGTCTGGTGTGTCTGGCGATGGCACGCCTGAATGCTTCGGTGAAATAGTAACTGCGTTGCAAGCAATTAAAAGCAAAATCGGCACATTAGCAGGTGAATTTTTTATGATATGTGTGATATGCATTGCTTATTGGGTGGTTAAATGAATTATTGGTAATGTTGGGATTGGAAATTCATGATCTTTCTAAATTCATTATACTTTTTTAACAATATTACCACTTTCAGTTCAAATAAAAACCATATATTAAATTACGTCGCTGTTTTACTTTTTAGTAAAATTGCAGAGAACACGTGAATTGATAGTAAAAACATTTTTATCGCTGAAAATTTTTGTAATGTCATAGAAATAACATTTTTAATAATTTATAACTTTACAATGTTCATACTGTACTGAAAGTGTTAAATGACTCATTTCCTAGATGGTAGAAAAGAAGTACGATATCGATTCAATTACTTATCTGTGGATCGGCATTGTCATTGTTTACAACTATAACATAGATCAATGATAAGAATCACAAAAATTCTCGGCGTTTGAAACATTATTTGTATCATCCTAGTATTATCACAACAACTATTACGGATATAAGACTTTAACTTAGATATCTAAAAACGTAATATTTTGTAAATGCCTTTAGGCACAAATATGAAAGTTATAAATTTACAGTAATAGAAAACATTAACTAGAAAGTTGCACAGAATAAATTCACAGCAATCACAGAGTGTAGCGTAAAAATAACTTTTCCAATCCAACAAATTTCCATATGCACCGCGTCATCCTATTCATCAACTAGCAGCAACAACAACAGAATTGTGCGCACAGCCGCGTCACGGGAAAGCTCATCCGCGTTATTGCAAATTGAATCGCCGTAAAGTCCACCATGCGGTAGTCCTTTCTTTCTTTCTCTCTCTCTCTCTCTCGCGCGCGCGACTGCCTAGACTTCGTGCATGCGCGCTCGCTCTGGGAAAATTTGCAAGGTAAAACGACACTTTTGATTTGTGGCCCGGTGCATGAACCGCGCTTGAGCTCTCCTCTTCCCCCATACTCTACACACGAGTGAGCCGTTTTCTTCTCTCCGCGGGCGATTTGAATAATTCCCCTTCGGGGCGGAAGGGTCCGCAAGAGGATGCAGCGCATGCTGCTTCGGTGGAGTGCAACTCGTTACGCAGGGCTGATTCCGAGCGTGGAATCTGGAATTTTAACGAAATTTCTTTGGGATTATGCAACCTGCGCGCCAGTCTTTTGTGCGTGTGGTGCATTTGTATGTGTGTATATGTATATATACACATAGCGCAAATTTTCATAGAAGAGAGAGAGATAGAGAGAGAACGAAGGAACGAGTGCAAGTGAGTATAACAGCCATGTAGATTCGCTACACGGAATGCGCGGTTTCCTGTTTCGGAATAGCGTTACAGGCCGCTGCAAAAAGTATATTGTTTGGAATTTTTTTATCGGCAAAACAGCACCGTTTTGATCTGTTACTTTCCTCGGCGAGAAAATGCATAAGTGATGCGAAATCGTTCCGATTTCGAACTATACATGCTACACGTGGGGCTATAAGCCAGTGGAATACTTCACTATAATCAAATGAGTTACATAATATGTATTCGCCTTATTTTTACAAGAAGCTTTCACAAAACTGTCAGACTAGCTCGAAAATTCCGGTAACAACTTTATTTTATAATTGAAACTCGTATTTTACTTTTTACACGCGGCGTATGTAGATCGTAAGGATTAGCAAACACGCTCGTGGATCCCGTAAAAAATCGCAGGATTACCGAACAAAAATACTCTCATTTCGCCGATTCGCATTATATATCCCTGAATTCATAAATAATTAATGCCAGAGCCCATCGGCCGTTTCTTCTCTTCTGCACCCGTGTGCGTGTCTTATATATATATATGCACAGTCACAAGCACGCGCGTGCGATCACGGAGGTAAAGACGCGTGAAAAAAGAAGCTTTCCGTTATAGCCGAAATCCGCAATTTCATAATGCTGCTGCTACACTTTTTTTCAGGTCATTTCGAAATTAAAATACGGATAAATTGCCGGATTGAACTCTCGCAGCGCGAGACCCACACATATATACATATATATACTTACTTTATTCCTTCACATAAGCGCACGCATACTATACACGTAAATGCGAAGGTGATATTCCTTGAGGCGCGCGAAACTGGTACGTCTCCATCGACGTGGAACGAATTTAATGCCACGCGAATCGCGCGCGAATAAATTCGGCGGAACACCCGCAAGAACGACGAGTGAAAGGATTTCGGCAGATTTATATAGCGCGAGATCTTATATATACATGTTATATACGCGTACACGTGAGATCACTGCTCTGCCGCGAATATCGAATAAAAGGGCGCGCTGCTCCTCACGCGTGTGTGTATATATATATACATTTTTTTCCGTCGTGCGCGTAATTTTTAATGATCGCGCATCGACGCGACTGTGACGCACACGCACGCGTGATATGCGCATCGCGCACAGGTTTGTTGCGTATATAGCGGTGATTAATGTCATGTATTGGCGAGCGATCATTATATACCAGCAATTTTCACGGGTTTTTGAGCTGGGTGATTTCACGCGTATGAGGCGCGAGCGGCCGCACCAGGAAATCGCGCACAAAGTATAGGGGAGCGCGCCAAAATTCATGCCTCGCTAATGTTTGTTTTCGAGAAACGATCGGTTTTACTAATGCCGGGGTTACATTAATATCGCGGCTATAAATTATCTTCTCGCCCAACGGTACAAGTTTCGGGAGTTTCCTCGTGGTATATTAAAGTGTTCTTGACGTTTTGCGTCTTTTAAGTAAACAATCAATAATTTTCTGAATTCGACCGGTCTATATATCTATATATCATTCTAAAAAGTACCTGAACATAAAATTTCTTTTTTAATGTTATACTTAGATTTAATTTTTATAAGGAAAGAAAGTAATTTTAAATAACGCGCGTATGATAAAAAATCCGTCATCAGATTATCTTCCAAAATGACGTGCTTCTACGAAAGTAACCGATATATCCGACGCAAAGAATACATTTTTCCCCTCAAAAAAGCATCTCAACTCTTCCACAATATCCATGCTGGGCAGGCTGCTCCTCATCAAGATCCTATTCCACGTCCAATTTAACGAAATCATAACTTTACGAAATCTAATCGCCGCGCTCCTAACTCTTAATGAAGAGCCATAAAGAATGGTGCTCGCATCAATCCCGCGGCTTGCGCATGTGCGCTTCCGACCATCAAGGCGAGTCTCGCTCCTTTCCCACCTCAACTAGCTGCACGAATTATATGCTGTATTCGGTGCGCGCGCTCACGGGCCAATTGACTCTCCTCGTAAAATCGTAATTTACAGTGTCCCATTCCGCGCGTCGCGGGAGCTTTCACGTTCTCTCTCTCTCTCTCGTCCTTCTCAACCTCCTCCTTCAGCTCGTCCTTCCGCGCGCGCGCTCGCGGCCGCCTTATCACTTTCCTTTATCTGCCCGCGTCGACGCACACTTGATGCAACAATAAAATCCCGCAGCGCACACACATATTATACGTCCGAGGCGCTAACGAGACTCGCTCGCCATTAAAGAGCCAAGCACCCCAACCTAGAAAATTCCCCTTGTGTGTGTGTGTGTCTATGTATACACCTCGCGTGGTCTCTCAGCAAGAGCAGCGTATAGGTGTATATGCTCGCTTCTCTCCCGAAGATAAATAGCCATCGGCCGTTTTACGAAAGCCGGCTCGTATTACGCTGCAGATATGCATCGCTATGCGGTGTGAGCCTAGAGAGAAGAAGTGAGAGAGAGAGAGAGAGAGGGAGAGAGGAGAGGAGGGCTTTAACAGCCCTGATCCTAAACGTCTCTCCCGCGCGCGAGCGCGAAACGCTGAGGAAGAGAAGAGAATGAGAAGGAGAGAGAGAGAGAGAGCGACGTGGCGTGTACGTGTAATTTGGTTTTCATTTGAGGAAGCTCGGCAGTTGCTAAGCTTCAATCGAATCGTTGATGGTTTAACGTTTTGAGCGTTTTATGGATTGCTTGGGGCAAAGTGGCGCGTTGAACATTGTGGTTTATATTAGTCGCTGTGAATCGATGATATTCTGTTTACGTTTATTTGCACGGTGTCTGAAACTTTATAAGCACGTTATTAACGTTTTGATAAAATCTTAGAAATAATTTTGAAAGCAATGTGAAAATGTCCTTAAGTCAATTTAATTGTTAAATAAATTACATCAATTTCTTTAATTAAAAGATAATTTTTTATTAAAAAATATAAAATTAATTTTTTAAAATGAGGAGAAACTTTTAGTAAAAAAAATTAATGTCATGTTGTTTAAAAATAAAAGGTTGATATTTCTTTAATAAAGAGGAGTTTACTTTTTAAAGGCCATTTTTACCCATAACGTGTAAATAAAATTAAGTTGTTATTGCAAAAAATAACTACATCAAAACTAAAATCTTCTAAATACTTTTTCGTTTATTAAAACATGAAGCACGCGCTCATCGCATAGAGTGATGCCATTATTCGTATTTTCACAAGATAGCACCAAATGACAGATTATGTCGATATCCGACATCTTGTCAAATAAATTTCAATCAAAATATTGGAAAGCAAATATAGACTTCACCATGAAATAAATTTCCATTAATGAATAAATTATGTTAATGAATCACTCTGATATGCAATCGTCGCAGACACTAGTAGAATAGCAAATTTACTAAAGATAATATTTGAATCAAAGAAAAATGTGGTAACCGATAAGTTTTTGATTATTCAGCTATGCAATTATTATACCTTTCTACAACTGGTCCGCTATCTTCGGATCTATCTATATACCGTTAAACACGCAGAATTCTTATTTCGTTTTATACATCAATAATTTTCCAGCTACAACAGTAGCATCGACTTTCCAGTTCGCACAGTGCAAGAAAAACAGTTTCGTTCTATCGCTATATACGAACGCTTACTTTCTATCTAAATAGCTTCCTTTGATCTATTTTACGTATTGATCTATGCCTCCCTATACGCGATAAATCGTATCGGCAAGTACATTGCACCTCCGTGCTCCCACGTATGTAATACCCGCACAATGTGCATGGTGCGCATACACATATATATACAAAAGGAAAAGCTCTCTCTCTCTCTCTCTCTCCCTCTGTCGGAGTATTGGCCGTGCGGTGTATACGCGCACGAGATTGAAAAGTCTTAAAAGCGTGCTCGCGCGAGCGCGCGCGTAAACCGGATGTGAAGAATCCTTTTACACAATATGAGCGCCTGCCCCCTTCCTCAACCCTCTCCGGGCATTATTTATTGCGCAATCCGTCACGCGCGAAATGACGGATGACCAGGGGCCTGTTGATTTTCCGAAGCGTGTGCTTCGGTTCTTTGCTCTCTTCCTTCCTTCTCTCCCTCTCTCACTATACTCTATTCGCGTATGGATGAGTTGTACGGGCCAACCTTTGGCCCCTACTCGTCTAGCTTCTCTCTCTCCCTTGCTCGAGGCGAAATGGTCCAGCGATTTATAGGCGGATAGCGCTTGCGCGCAGGCTTCTCTCTCTCTCTTTCGCTTCTCTTGTATATATACACAAGCTCGAAGCCTTAGGGCTATAATGCCGGTGGATGATCTAGATTCTGTGGTTACTGTGGCTGCTGTGGAAGAGGATCTGAGGAAGCCACACGATTCGGCGACGCTATGCACGCGAGCAGCACCAGGGGGGCCGACTTTTCTTCCTTCGTGAAATTGCCGTTTTCTTTGTAATTGCTATATAGTGCACAGCTGCGCGCGTGCTGCTGTTTCTGGAAAGAGAAAGAGCGCGATGCAGTTAATTGCGGTCTGAGGAGGTCCGTGGTGCTCGTTTTTTTTCTGCCTTTGTTTTCGGCTGCAGCGGTGTTTACGCTGACGTTTTCAGGTGAATCGACAAGCGGTGGCTGAGGTTCTTCGTTTGCTACAACACGCGGCCATTGATTCGCGATAGCGGATTCTTAAAAAGACCTTGTTTTTTTTTCGTTTAGTTGGACGATGTGAAATCGATTTTCTGACAAGTCCTGAATTTGAATGAATGACGAACTACGATAATATATATGTCGTAGATAATAAGATGATAATCGTAGTTAATTATGTTATTATCGTGAACTTCCATGCGAATTGTAATACATATGATAACTTTAATTGTGATATGAATAATGTGCTTTCACAAAGTGGCGATAGATATGTTAATATAAGTGATTGACAAGCTTTCACTAATTATTAATCAAAATAGTGAAATACTTGAAAAACAGGGAATCGTAAAAAAATGCCATTTGATTAAATAAGAAATATTTGAACAGCTTTGCTCGACGGTTTCATTATCAATTATTTATTCAGTTTCTGGTAGTATTAAAATTTAACCGAACTTTCCTGTATCAGATTAAATCAACAATGGCACATCCACACTGAGAGAAATGATATAGGAAATTTTAATATATCTCTACTAAAAATTACTATATTTTATATCAGCGGTGGGATATACTTGCATTGTATTAAAATTTGCTATGTCACATAGTAAAATTTTTTCTAACGTATATAGCAATTTT
>JAWWEQ010000045.1:22096089-22116020 GCA_035583055.1 Torymus tubicola | reverse complement strand
TCCCACCGTTTGTATAAAATATAGTAATTTTTACTAAAGTTGTATTAAAATTTCCTAGACCATTTCTCTCAGTGCACATATATTGTTCATCAATCTATCACGTATATGTGTAACAACATGATAGTATTATAATTAAGGCCGGGCAGTAATCAGATCGCAAATTTATTCGATAACAATTGATACCCCCGTCAAAATTGTTTCCTAATAAATCAGTATATCTTGGCTCGTATAAAATTCCAACAACCGAACTCGTTGCTTCACCGTGGCACCCACAGCTCATCCCGTTCTCACCTACACGCTCCACATTACTCTCGAATTTTTTACGAAATTTCTCTCGCTTCGAAATATCGGTTCACCACGCGGTCCAATGAATTATGTATTATATCGACGTGACCGACGAAAAAGCCAGTAGCAGCATATATTGGAACAAGCAACCCCCGCGCTTAAGACACAAAACGTTCCTCGTCATGGCTTTACCGTTGTTCCCTTCTGCTCGGTTTCTCGGTCGCAACAGCGCTTCTGCCGCACGAGAAGGACTGTATATATATATACACTCACGCGGGCATTTATATTTCTACGTGTACATACATACATACATATATATAAACACACGCGGTCTCGCGCGTGGAATAGAGTCACCGTGAAAACGAAAGCGCGCCTCGAGGCACAGATAAACGTAACCGTTCGTCCGGCGATCCCAGGGAAAATCCTTTTATATATGTATATGTTACGACACTCCTGTGACCGTGCAGGTATATAAGTAAGGCATAAAGACAAAACAAAGTGAAGCATCAGCGATTCGCAATCGATGATCTAAATCCGAACGCGCGTATATATACGAACAGGACCAGGAAGCTATATATATACATGAGCGAAATTACCGGTATGCCTAAGGCGACTACAGTGCAACAGCGAGAAGTATAGGAGGCTGCTGCTGCTGTTGCTGCGGCGCTGCGCGTCTTACGGAGAGGTCAAAGGGCACTAGCGGTACTCTAGCTCTTCTCTCGCCGCTGCGGCGACGGCTGGGGAATCTCTATAGCTAGCCACTCGCGTGTATATATGTGCGAGCTAGCGCTGGAAAGTAAGTAACGTGCATGCGGTGAGCAGCGAGGAGACGTGGGTATCGACGCGCGCGCGAGCGTGGATTCTCCGTAGGGGGAAATTTTTCAAGTTGCTCGGATTTTTTCGCACAGGGAGGCCGCAGCGCGAAATTTCAGATGGAAGAGAGACAGGGGAGAGGTATGCCGAGACTTTTTTTTTCGAGAGAAGATTGCGGCCGGTGTTCGACGCGTGATGGACGTTGAGTTGGCATGTGGTTATAATACGTATTGTGGTACATATGATGGTTGAAGGTGAGGAATTTTTCGTAATCAACAGGAGGTCTTTTTGTTTGTATATACAGTATAATATTGCAGTATATGTGAAATTTATATAAATGTATGGTTGAAGATGTCATGGATATTTTTGAAAAATTTTTTAATTTCTTATATAGTTTATGCTAATGTCAAATTAGAAATTTCATTTTTAACATTGACTGTGATCAAAACGCGTATCGTGATTACATTTGACCTTTCACACCGCTGCTGCAAAAGTTATTACTTCATGCAAATCCTTGACAATCCTGGTAATTGCATATCCACGTACGCATTTTGAAATAAATAGTATAGGTAGATAAAATTAATTAGTCAACCGTATCATTAATAATAACTTTAATATTGCCCGAGTCAAAAAGCTGTTTTTCTTTTGCAAATATAATTTTGCAAAATCTGTCAACCTCACATTACCATTTCCAATCAATTTCAATCAACTCTAACACCATATCGATGTCCCGTCAATATTCTCTTTTCCCCGAACGCAACATTTGCCAATAATTATCTATTAATCCGTCCCCCTTAACACTTCCCACCTTTCTACCTCCCATATACACGGCAGGCTGAACCTGCAGCGCCGCTTTTACACACATGACCGTGCACTTGCGAGTTTTTGAGACACGCATATACACACATACATACTCACACAAGCTATACAGTCTGTGCACGGGTAACTCGAAAATACCAAGGAGAGAGAGAGAGAGGAGCAGAGAAACCGCGAGGAACGCGAGCGTTGCAGCCGCCAGACACGCTCTTGGCTGTTGCTGCTGCTGCAACGCTATATAGCACGCGAATACCTGTGCGCCGGAGAGCAACGGGAGAAGACGAGCTCAGCTGCAGCAGCAGCAGCAACAGCAGCCGAGAGAAAGAGGAACGCTTGCGCGGCGCAGTTAAAGGGGGATCGCTGGAATACTTTCGAATTCGCGATTTTTTATTGGAGAGGCGGACGCGAGAAAGAGCGGAGGCTCTCTAGCGACGACGGGGGCCACCGAAAGATAGGATGAGAAATCATTTAATTGGGTTGGCTGAAGATAGCGAGTGCCTGGTTGCTGCGGGTTATCGCGCCATTTTGGTGGCGGGGAGTGTTTTTTTTTTGTGCTTTGTCGTGCTCCAGGTGATAAGCGAGGACCACGACGTTAAATTTGGTGTACTTTCTGCTGCTAAGATGTCTCAGAATACTGATTTTTGTCGATTTTGGTGATGTTTATATAGTAATTGCTTTGTCGCTGATGGTATTATATTTCTGTGATGTTTAAAATGATGAAGATTGTTGAGGCCGATTGACGCAAACGTATATATAAGCATATTTACATGAAACACGTTGTGTAGAAATATGACTTTAGCACTGAGTTATTATCTGAGAAACTGTAAACATGATTAATTAATCTCGAAAATTGCTGAATGTTGAAATATCCTTTGCAATGATACGCTTAAGGAATTCTAATTTATGGCGGCGTTTCTTATATGGGTCAAAATATTAATAAAAAAAATTAGAAAAAGCGATAAAAACAAAGATGTTTATCGCGCTTGAAGAATGGGCTACCATAAAAAGAAATATGCAGAAGAATAATTGTCAGTTGGCTCGTAACTTCTGCACGGGAGTATGCGAAACTACGTATACTAGTGAAAGTTGTAAGAAGTTGAAATAAATAGCGTATAATGTATTTAGGCAACAATTAACACAAGGTCTTTTATACTTGCTTTTTTTTCTGTTCCAGATGCAGCTGGAATTAGCTTTATTCTTGACCTGTTATTTTCATGTGCGTGTCATTGAAATTAAATGTTATTAGGAGCTACAACTTAAGTTTGACGAAAAAATTATTTTCTTTCAGTGGGAAAAACATTCATGACTTTTCTCTGAAAGAATGATGATGACTTTCAACAAATGCACAAGAAGAATTATATACTCTTATAGTTATCTTTGTGAAGAAACATCCAACATTCATTTAAAATTACTTGAAAAGTACTAAAATGAGACAGTGATCTAGTTTGGCCAATCGCAGTCGCAGTCGACATTTTGAAATCGAATAATATTACTTACAGAGAATTAAAACAACCAAGAAAACATATTTATAAACCGTCAACATCTATTTTAAAACATGCTCATTAAATTCAACGACGATATAATTATCCATTAGACAATGTATTAAGTTCAACGCCTATTTCTACTTAGTTCAAAACGACACCAGTTGCATTAATTATACGAGAAAGCAAAAAGCCCTATAGGAAAATCAGTTCTCCTCCGCTGGCATATACAATAAGCAGTGCGTAAATTGCGCGACTACAATTGTACGACTCTCATCTCTTTCTCTCCTTTTTCTCTCCCTTTCTCTCACTCTCTCTCTCTCTGCATCCTCTCTCGCTCATGAACCTACCCTACACGCGGAATTAAAGCGTATCGCCGGCATCCCGCGGCGATAGCCGAAATTTGTAAAACATCAGCGCGCATCGCGAGTGCAGAGTCCCAATTTGTTGCCCCGGGGGCGTCTTGACGTGTATCAAATGGACTATACCCCACGTATTCGCATATGTATATACATATACATATATACCGCTTCTCTTCACAACGAAGGAGAGCTGCTGAGCGCGTCGATTTGTAAACTGCGCCCTCCCGCAGGCGCGCGCGCACGCGTGATCTCGATATTGACGCACACGCTGCGCGAATCGCTCGTTAAAATTTATACGTCACACGTGTGCTCTCTCTCTCTCTCTCACTCTTTCTCTCTCTCGCGTGCGTGTTGCATGCATATGTATATGTATATAAGAGAGGGAGAGAGCGAAAGAGCATAAAACGATACCCGAGGTATAATTGCTTGTGGTGAAAGAGAGGTGAAGAGAGGGCGAGTATGAGCTGGGAACGATCCTTTAGCGCGTTGACGGCGTGGTGATTGATTTTTGCCGAGTTATTAATTAATGGGAATACGCGCGGGGACATTGATCGAATTTTTGTGCTTGCCCCTTTCGCGCGCGCGCGCGCCCGTGCCTCATATTTATATATGTATATAGGCGTTCTTTGTTACGCCACCTTCATCGCGAAATTTCATTTGTATATACTCGGCGACGGCAATGAATGTCGATGGCTTGAGAAAGCGCCTATATATTGAGTGCGGAGAATAAAACATAAAAAGAGTTATATTAAACAATCGTATTTGGATCCGATTAAGAAAGAATGTATAAAGGGGGGACTGGACATCAAAAGAATTTTTTAACGAGGCCGATTGTGGGTATATATATGTATAATATAATAGAACCGAACACGTATACGGTAACGAAATGAACCTAAACATAAATCCCTAGTTCATAAGACTTCCTTAATTTTATTGTTTTATATATATATATGTATATGTATATATATCGCAGGACAGTCTCCTTCGAAAATGTGCTCATGCCTCGATGTGCTTCGCGCTCGCTCGCTCGCGCGGCCATTCAATTTTATTGCACGGCTCTCGCTTGCGCGGCGCTCGCACGGGGAGAGCTCACACCAATCTACATTCATCCCGACAATCGTAATAACTCATTCGGGGTATCCAGGCTGCCGTGGCCTCGCGTGCGCGCTCGTATAAGCTCGCGCTCGCTTGCGCACGCGGCCGAGTTCAGTCAATAATTCACGCTAAGAGTTGTCATAAAATTGAGACGCTCTCGTTCCGTGAGCTCGCGCTCCTATTCCTACCGAAGATATCGGAGGCTCTTCTCTCCTCTCTGGCTCCCTCCGCACGATGATAGTCCCGCACCGACGATTTTATTATACGCCCGATAAAATCTCCGAAGCTAACAATGCCTGAGAGATAAAAAGAGATATTGGCCGTGACTCTCGATGTGTGTCTGTGTGTGTGTGTAAGAAAGAGAGCGAGCGAGAGAGAGAAAGAGATCGCGTACAGGACCCGTGTACAGCTATACGCGAGAGTTCTCCCGTTTAACGAGGTAATGACGCTTCTATGCGCCCTGCAACGCGCTGTGCTCTTTATTTCGAACTCCGTATGTGTATTTCCAATCGCTTCGCGGAACGGCGGACGTCCTGCGAGTGCCTCTATCTTTTCTCTGAGAGTCTGCATATACCTATATATGTGTGTATATATATACATTATACCTGCATGCGCGTACTCGAAAACGGGAACGTGTATCTCCGCGCACACTCGCCACTCGACAAATATGAGAGAATGAGAGGAAGAGAGAGAGAAAGAGGAAATACGAAGGGCGTGCACAAAGGCCTGATTGCTTCATGCATTACGTCTGATTCCGATGCCATGGCGTCGTGGCTTCTCTCTTTCTCCATCTCTCCCTCTTCCTCTAATCCGATGTTGCATCGTTTTGTTGATTACTAGAAAACACGTTATTTCACGTACCTCGCGCACGTAGAGAGGATAGATGGTGTACGCGATTTCTTTTTTCTCCACGTGCGAGTAAGAGAGAGAAAGAGAGAGAGAGAAAGATAGGAGTATCATTCTCTCCCGCCGAGAGACAATTGGATGTAAGATGATACTTTGCGCGTTCTCATGCCGGCTAATGGCGCTACTTCGTACGACTTAAGGGAGAATGAGAGAAGATAATTGGTCCGAGGTGCTGCATTGAAGACAAATAAATCTGTATATGGATGGGAATCTATATAAATGTTGCATTATTTATTATTAGATTAATTTATTAGTGTCTAGTTTAATTATAACAGTTGAATATTGAAGCTCCGCCAGGGAAGTTGTTAGCTCATTAAAAGTTGAAATAGCTGATGATGTAAATATGGATAAGAGTAGTAGGGAATATATTTTGAAAAAATTTTTGGGAAAGTTCCCAATAAGAACAGCAAAGTTTTAATCGTTAAATCGGGACTGTCGTATAAATCGTGAAACGAGAGCGAGTCACGGGGGAGAAAGTAAAAAGATATGTTTAAATATAACGAGAATCGTGAGCTCGGCTCGTCGGGTTAGATTAAATGGCCGAGGGATCAATAGAGTCAAAACAGATGGAGAGCGAAGGGTATACGGAACGGAATGAGAAAGAGAGGTAGAGAGAAAGAGAAGAGAAGAGAGAGAGAAAGAGATCCGCAGCCGAAGAGACCACACATGAGGAAGAGACACAGAAAGGTAATTGAGAAAATTGCAATCGAAGATATATCATTTGATAACACAAAATAAGACCGCAGAGAAATCGCTTTAAAAATTGAATGATCATAATTTACCCATCAATCGTAGACCGCAGATTATATGGCTCGTGCACAATTCTCGAGCAAAGATAAAATAAAGCATTTGTTAGGATTTGGCGGTAACCTCGTTCTTTTATTTCTCATTCCCATGATTATATTTTTGAAAAATGTGTCCTGTTATAATTATTTGATTACCTTTTCTAAATAACGCTTTAATTCTTCAGTTTCGCAAACAGGAATCCAGTTGTACACGAACTCTATTGTTGTAGCTGTACCCATTTGTCTATTTTAAATACGACAATATCAAAATATTTTACATAACCCGAGCACAACTGTTTCAGAAAATTTGTTCAATCCACCTTTATATCACTATTGTCCCGACTTGATATATACATACACACATGATGTGTACGTATCGTGCACGAATCCTTTAACGTTCATTACCTGCGCCCGTATTATAGCAGCAGCTCAAACAAAAGCCCAATAAAAGTGCGCTCCGCGCGATCTCGCGCGCCCTGAACGAAGCAATAACATCGCTCGCGGCAGCGGCGGCGGCCTCCCCTCGATATATGAAACGCACGCAAATAACGAAGATTAAGAAAGCCCGAAAGATCATCAGGCACGAAGAGGAGTTAAGAAGCCTCTCTTCTTTCTCTCTCTTTTGCTCTCTCCCATCCCTGCGGCAGAAAAATCGGAAGAAGCAGACACGAGGAAGAGAGAGAGAGAGAGAGAGAGAGGCGAAGGAGAAGCACGCGATAGGGGGGAGAGTTAGAGAGAGGAACGAACCAGAAGAAGAAGAAGAAGAAGGTGGAAGGTAGCTCTTTCTCTCTTTCTCGCTCGAGAGGGAGTGGACTGGACGACGTCGGGGCGAGCCGTTCTCTCTCTCTCTCTCTTTCTCTCGGCGAGGTCGCGACCCGTAGCCCGCAGGCAGCCGCGCCACGCGATGTACGTATACAACAGTGAAAGGTCCGCCGGCTGTACATCCGCGGATATTCCTCCGCTGCTGCTGCTGCTGCCGTTGCAACTCCTGCTCCTTGTTCACTTCTGCCCTCTTGCGAGCGATTTTCCAGACGCGCGAGCATTTCGCGTATATGTGTATATATATGCGTGCATGTGTGTATCTCGCGCAGAGGAGCAAGTTCGACAGGTTGATGATCGCGCCCTGTTGATGCGAGGTCGCGTGCAGCTGATATTTTTTTTAATACTTTTTTACGATGCTTATATACGCAGTACAGAGCAATTTGAATGCGATTAAGTAACTACGGGTTCTCGTGATTGAGACAATGACCTCGTAGCGTTCAAGCGATATTAACCGATGCTCGAAATTAAGGTTTATACGAGAATCGATTCTTTGACAGTTTGACATATTTTCAGATTGTGTAAAAAAGTGAAAGCGCTTGAAGTTATGACAGCGTGAACACACACGTATACTCGTATACGCATATAACTGTACACGTGTACATTTTTCTGCATAAAATAATACATTACGGTACAAGTGCGAGAAGGTAAATTTTTGTGACGTTTACACCTGAGCGAAGTGAGGATGGATAGGCATACGAGACGAGAATCTCTTTCTCGACTATGTATGGTACAGTATTTTTTGATACGACGTGTGGAAAGTCAGATTTTGAATACACGTTTTTTGCCGAGCGTGTGGAAAAACTAACTTTCCGCACGGAGTGTCGGAAAAGTAACTTTTCGCACGGAGTGTTGAAAAATTGACTACAATATTATTGATTGTCGATATCTTTAGTGGCGCGATAAAGAGCAGAAAAATTTAAGCGAGAGGAAACACAAGTGTTATTTCCGAAAGAGGATTAGATTACGTATAAGGAAAGTGTTTCAAGTACTTTTATTTATTATTATTACATACTGAAAAATTGTATTATAATGTTATTACGATGTAGTTTACTTTACAATATTGGGCATTTTTAAATGACAGAAAATCACAAATTGGTTGTTCATAAAAATATTATTGTATAATGATCAAATTTATGGTAGAAGATCCAGTTAGTATGCCCCTTAAGCAGACGAAATGTCCGTATTGGTGTGTGTTTTTAATAAACTATTATTAAAAAACAAGTCATCAAACATGGTTATTTTTTGTGTAGAACAAGGTTTTAGTAGTTCCAGTAATAGCTTTTCATAATTTTTAAGATTAGAATGTTTAATTCATATCAATTATCTTGCAAAAGATACATTAACATTAGGGATAGGCTCATAAATCGAGATATTTACTTGCAATGTTTTGACACCATGTTTCTTAAATAAGAAACTTGATAAATCAAATGATCGATTGAACTAAAATTGTTTTGGAAATTATATTTTTAAAAACGCTTGAGACATGCAGTTTTACTAAAAAACATGTTTTAGTAAATTTGCATTTTTTTTGCACAAATACCATTTTTTTCTTGAGATTATCTTCAAATTATCATTTTTAGTCATTAAGTTATTTATAGAAATTATCAATAAAACTCTCAACGCTAATCTAATCTAACCAACGATATCTTTATAGCCTACATGTTATTAAAACCGTATATAAGCAACGTTACTACACCGGAAACAAAGCCACGTCCATGGATGCGACGTGGTTTCTATTGATCGTGACAGTGCTGCTTGTCATTTGCATTTCATTGTTAGGTGAGTATTATAATACATTAATTTTAAAATTTTACTCCGCATCGGAAAAATTGAAGAAAGATTTGACTGTTTGGTAGTAAGTTACAAGTATTCTATTTGTATTATTCTTATTATTGGCATTACTATTTTCAGCTTTCTTATTGAAATCACCATTCACTATCACTGCTGGTGTTTCTTGGATGAGGACAATGGCCAACAAGAAAAAATCGCGGGTAGTTGAGGCCTACCAACTAATTTTGAAGTTCGAGAATTCTAAACTTGCCAGGTAATTACTTGAATATACATATAAAAATATGATCAAATCCTTTTCAAAAACTATTTTTTGTACTTTTTTCGTTATTATTACGAAATGATAATCTCTTACTTATTAAAGATTTCCTTGTCATGAATAATTACAAATTACAATTTCGAAAATGAAAATTCGGTAAGAAAAAGTAATTTTTATATTATAGGAATAGAGATGCACTGTGCTCCCATTCACAACAGTAAGTATTATAAACAAAATACGGTCGTTATCACAAATAAAAGAAATTTAAATTCATGAGTGTGTGCACGTGTCCGTGCGTATATCGGCGTTAATGTTTGAAAAACTAGCGTTTGATGGCGCGCCTCTATTTGTCTTTTGTTATTTTTTTATAATAAATTCGATATTCGATTGCTTACATATTCGATAAAACGATAATTCTCGAATAGGATTTTTATATAAAGGATATTTTTATACCACTTTAACCTCAAAATCACAACTTTTATGTGATTTTTCGATAAGTAAATTATTTTAGATGAGATAAATAATCAACTTCTTTAGCTTTGTCGAAAGGTACTACTATTTTATTAATATAACACTTTTAAACTTCTATATACTTTTTTAAAAACATATTCATAATATTTTGAAATCGGAATAATTATTTTTAAAAATTTCTTTTTAATGCTACAATATTATTATATGAATAAATGATAAATTTTATTTGCCGAAATGAAATTTTGGTAAGATAAATTGATTGATTTTATTTTAATTTTACAGTATCTCAGGAAATTAAAGGTGTTGCCTTCTGCCAAATGAAGCGGGAGGTATGGATAAATACAGTTTTGGTGTCTAAGCCTACGGAATGTGACTTAGACATCCGAACTAAATTAATTTAATACACGGAGAAAAATCCTAGAGGAAATTTTAAAATTTATGTAGGAAAAATTAGTATTTTACTATAGTACCGCTGGGAAATACTCGCAATATAGTAAATTTTATAATTTCAATTAGAAATTTTTACTATTTTAAAAAGTAAATTTGAAATTCATAATTTAAAAAAATATTTTTCGTGATCTACCTTACCGTCTCTATTTGAAACATACACATTAAGCTAAATTAAATAAGAAATAATATATCTATTTTTGAAAAAAACGAGAGCCCGGTGTGGGAATCGAATCCCAACCCGCCGATTCGGAAGTCGCAATCTTACCACTGCGCCAACACGTTCTTGCACGTATGATGTTTCTACTCGTCTACATATGTTACAGCTTACCCCGTCTCATAACAATAATATTGCACTAAATATGTTATTGGCAATGTTTATTTCGGAAATGATGCACTGCATGAGTTTTTGTGTAAAATAAGTAGTTGTAAAAACATATAATTTATAACATCCTTATCAGTTTTGAAGAGAAGAAAATGATGAATAGGTTATGTCGACTTACTGTCACGTGATCCCGTAAGAAATACTCCTACCGAAAATAGTAAAATTTAAAAACAAGTGAGGAAATTTTATTTAAAAAGTAGGAAATTTCGGGGTATTCCGAGTATGTCCCAGTGCTACTATAGGAAATAGTAATTTTTCCTATATAAATTTTAAAATTTACTCTGGGATTTCTCACCGACCATCCTGGAGTGGATTTTTTTCCTAATGATAGGTTTTCCCTGCTCCACAGGCGTAACCCTGGACGAATGTGGGATGGATTACTAGATGATGATGTAATACTAGAAATGAAAAATAAAATAAACACCATTTAAAAAAAAGTACATAAGACTATTTTATTTTATTATGTAAACGAGATACCTTTATTTCAATTTGCTTCTTAAAATACAAATATATTGTTATGTGAAATTTCATTTAAAACATTTAGTTGTCGAAACCAACATCCATCATTTTTAAGCAAAAATTAAAGTCAACAAATTAAGACAATGATAAAAAAAGTGAAAAAAATAAAAAATTGAGACTCTACTTTTTCTCGGGAATCAAAGCTGTGGTGCACTTGATATGGATATTCGATCTCGGGAATCGACCGACGGGCCGTATTATACTTCGTAAATTTAAGGGCGTAAGGGGAAAGTATCACCTTTTGAATTTCCACTGTTTTTACAGGATAATTTGGAGTTAAGCATTTGTTTTTATTTAAAAAAAAGGCCAAACCAAAAGTAAGGTTAAAAGCCAACACAACGTATATAAGGAAGCGGCATCGCCCTGCTCGCTCGACGTCACTTCGCTCCTACTCGCCAAGCAGGACGCTGCCGCGTCCTTTGATCCTTCCTTTACAAGATAGTCTCTTTTTTTTGTTATAGCAGTTGTCATGCACAAACAACATCAAGCGGCCAGTGATGAGAGTCAAATGTGTAGGCGCGAAGATCACAAATCGCTGTTAGATTTTTTTATTTTTTCCATTCTACTTTATTTGCTCTTATTTTACCTAACGTAATATATAGGGAAAGAGGGTGGGTTAAAATTAGAACTTCATTTGCTTTGTACTAACCCGGAGTTTTTATATTGTTTAATTACGAAGGCTACTTGTGGCGTGAGGTTGAAGAGAAGAGTTGACAGTAACTCGGCACACGTAGGTATATTTTATTCTGGCTGTGTTATTTTTTGCATGTAAACTGCAAAGTCTCATAATTATTAAGGTTTTGCTTGTAAAAGTCAGGATAATTTTAATTAATTTTAAGTGAAATCGTTCATTTGCTTGAAGTTCAACTTGCAATAAAAAAGGATAGGTCTTTTAGAATTAACTCTTCTTAGCTATTTATCGTCTCACACACAACACGTATATTCAGTTATTTTTGTAATATAAATTATTTTTCCTTTTTCTTATGTTCAAGATTATTATATATATCTTCATTGCGATGACTTTTCATTTAAAAATTAACAAAGAGCAAGACATTGCATTAAGAAGAAAAGCAATAAGACTAAAGCATTTAAAAAGACTCGTAAAAGAAAACAGTGTAGCACAGAACTTCGTTAAAGGTCCTGACGCATAAAAACCTATACGCAGTCTGGCATTCTCGCAAACAGCTCAGCGAAACTTGGTGGCGGTAGGAGCCGAAAAGTAAAAGCCTCATAAGTAGTCGCGTGCGCACGCAATCGCACGTTGTACGCCCAACCGTTTTCGTTCTCTCCATTTCGTCCTGACACTGCACAGAGTAAGTACGCACACACTCACATGCGCGCTCAATCTCGCTGCAGAAGCTACACGTTGTAGCTCGCCCCGGGGCCCTTGTGTGCCTTAGGGCGGGGTCACGTGCGCCAACGAGGCCCTTGCACCGCGCTGCGGGGATTGCCACTTTGCGCTGCGAGACGAGCTCGTAATGGCAGAGTCCGCGAGGAAGAGCTCGTCTCTCCGCCCGCCTGCTCGTCGTCCGCGTCGTCTTTGTTGTTGTGTATAGCTGTATATACTTTTTCCCCTGCTCTCTCTCACTCTCTATGGCGTATCCATCGGTCGTTCGAAAGAGAGTAAGAGAGACCGGCGGATAGTGTACTGAACTTTTAATGAAACTTAATAGGAAGGGAAGGGCAATAAAAGAGTTTTGTTGCTGTAAACTGGGAGGAGGAAGGGGGCAAAGGGTTTATTATATTTGCACTGTTTTAATTTGTTTGCGAGCATTTAGTTTGCTGCTGTATTGCACGGTTACAGTTCACGATCAACTGAGATTCTATATAGTTTGCAATGCGTAGCTTTGAATATCTTAATTTTATTTTATTAATAGGAAATAAAATTCTCAATTAAAACAAAAACCTAAGATTTATTTTAATATTATTGAGTACATTGTACAGTGTAATCGAGATGTAATTATTAAAAAAAAATGATAAATCTTGATTATACTTTAATCAATTGTTAATTGATTTATTCCTTATATCAATGTTTTAATAAAATACAATCTTTTATAACTGTCAAGAATTTTATAAGAGATCTTGGAGTTACATTTGACTTGTCTTTATGATTTTGTCGTCATATCGATTTCATTGTTGCAAAATTTTTTAATTTATTATCTTTGATCAAACATAACGTGCTTGTAAAACATGGAAGCCGTCCAATTGTGAATTTTACGGTTTAAAAAGTGTATTTTCGATACTTAATTTCAGACAATTATAATTTTAGACTATTCAATACTTCATGAAGTGAAAGCTCATTTTCTCTAATTTTATTTACTATTTTTTAAATAATATTTAGGTCTTTCCAAAGCTAAATGGTTAGTTTTAAAAAGTGACTTATTTCAAGACTTTTTAAAAATAACTAGCAGTGTCAGTGCGCACCCTATCGTAGGCCAATCAAATTTTACATGTTCATTTCAAATCGACCAATCGCAATCATTAGAGGTGACATTCTCAAGTCCATCTCTTTTGTATACATGAAGCTAAAAAGACCCACCCAGTACTTTAGTTTTTTTAACTTTAGAGTCTAATATTGCAACTTTCTTCATATTTGTATATCCAAAAATCTACCGCTGTTAAGTATTGTAGTACCCTTTTTTATTGCATGCTGAATTTCAAGTAGATAAAAAAATTCTACGATCTGACTTGAAATTCATTAAAACTTGTCTGTCGTTCACATGCAAAAAACATAATAATTTAATTAAAAAACTTCCCATTTTTTGTACAAAAATTAAACATTGTCAGAATTCAATATACCCACAAGACGTATCAACTTACTATCAACCGTTCTCTTAACATTTATAATGTACACTCTCTAGTAAGCGACCTTCTGCCAAATGTCCAATCTTCCTAATTAAACAATATAAAAACTCCGACTTGTCATGGAGAAAATGAAGCTTTAACCCCTTGCTCCCAGCTCAATACATTACATCTCGAAAAGATTCTTATATAGGTGCAATATAAAGTTGAACGAGCAAAAAAAAAAGGAAAACAAAAACAAAAACTAGCAGCGATCCGCGATCCTCGCGCCTATACGTGTGACTCTCATCGTCGGCTATACGCGAGCGCCGCGTTTGTAAGTCGAGTAACCCCTGGCGCGAGACGGCGTGCGCGCGCAAGCGCGCAGCAAGCACATCTTATGGGGCCCGCTCGATCGGAACGATAATTGGATAGATTACGCGGAACCTCCTCCAACCCCGCGATAGCATCGCGTTTATGCGCCCGTTTTATGTGCGCTCGCTCGCTCGCGACCCCTGCACCGACTCCTTGCGCGCGCGCGCACGCTGTACTGCAAAAAACTCGGCAATGCGCGAGCGAGCGAGAGGATGGAAAAAAGGAAGGGAGGAAGGAAGAGCAAGCGAGAGAGAGAGAGTTGGCTCTTATAACGTATTTACGGACTCGAGAGCCGCGACTTTCGCACAGACACGCTGAGCGCGCGATATAAAACCAACGGAGCGGCGCTACAGTGAGCGCCTAATAACGTATAAATTTGCAGAGGGGGGAATTGCTCGCGCGCCGCGTGCGGAGACCGTGTGCACGTGCGCGCCTTTTTGTTCACCATATAGCCGCTGAGGGAAAGAGAGAGAGAGAGTGAGAGAGAGGAGAGAGCCTAATCGCGCATCCTCGCGCGCGTGCGCCACGGGATCCTTGCGGTTTTTGGTTTATGGTATGAGCCGCGCGTAATTCAGCGTTGTTTCAATATCACCACGCAGCGTGAATATCTCATACGCGCGGGCGGGAGGAACGTGCATACATGCATGTGTGCAATGTATGTGTATAGATATATATATATATATATGTACGGGAGGAGATGAGAAAGAAGGGGTGTATGGTAGAGGTTTGCGAATCTCGTTTGTCCGTAATGAGACGGCGGTGTGGCTTTTTTTTAACGAGCTTTTGGTATAGGTGCTGTGCGCGTTGTACTCGTCGTCGGGCCTTCGTGAGTTTTATCGGGTCTTGCCGAGTTGAGGTTTGAAGAATTTTAAATTAACCGTGCTTTAAGACGATCGGTGATTAATGCTTAGATGCTTTTCGATCGTTTATTAATGGTTGGTATAAACGATTGCTTAAGCTCCTGACATTGTTGGTTTATGGCGGAATTTATTAATTTCATTTTAGGAATAAATATTGTTAGGTTGTTCTATTTAAGTAATTTTTTCGCTATTGGTAGCTGATTAGCATTGGCTGTGTAGCAATAGGAATAGTGCACTGATAGAAAGGATTCTTTGAGCCAAAGCCCTGTGATTTAACAGTTAAGGAATGAAACTAAAATTATAAAAAATAGGATGATATTATTAATAAACATGTCAAATTTCATCAAGTATTAATAGTCAGAGTATTTCTACAACTTTTTATGAAATTCTTATCGCTTGTCAATATTTTGTTTAACGTTTAATTTGAATATGTAACAAATAGTTATTATATTATATTAAACAATTGAAAACGTATAAAAAATATTGCAAACACTATACCTAAGTATTTGTAGAAGTACTCTAACTATTAATATCTTCATCAAATTTGACTTATTAGCAATATCACCCTTTTTAATAATTGTATTTTCATGCCTTATCTGTTAAGTCATAGAACTTTGTCTCAAAAATCTTTTCTATCAGTGTAAAAAGAAAATTATTTGTTCAAATTTAATTCTCCTTGCAACGAAATGTAAGCTGCAAGAAACTAGCAACTACAATTTACAGAATTCCCTTACGTGTAAATTTTTGCGAATAATAATTGGAATTTCTAATGACGTTCGACTATTATTTAAATTTGCCGTCAACTTTCTCGTATTAACTTCTCTAAACACAACCGGTCTTTTACATTTATTTTGTTCCCGCGATGTGAAGATTGGTTACATTTGGAAAGGAGAGGCTGCACGCGAGAAAGTATCCGATATATCTACACGTTCATGTTGGTAAAAAATAATCGCCAAGTATATTCAATAGTCGCCCGTATATGTAGTAAAATTGTACGAATGCTATTATTTCTTTATGAGCATTTGTGAAAATTGATGGTGCAATAGAATTCACCATCTTAGTAACCAGAAATTTGAAATCTGCACCTGAAACGGAAATATAATTTGAAAATGATGATATCGATTTTCCTAAGTCAGGATAGAGTTAACCTTCTGACAGCCGGCATTTTTCCTACTGAAAAAGTGTAACTTTCTCGAAATTTTCCATATAAATGTTTCTTAAGTAATAGTATATGTGGGCCGATCATGGAATGACGCCATATGGCGTCATGCCAGCTGTCAGAAGGTTAAAGAAAAAAAAATTATAGAACAAGTTTCTTTTTGGCTTAACACTGTACTGGAAAAGATGATAAATATTTTTCAGAAAACCCATCAAACTAATTTCGATACAATAAAAGACTAACTACAGTTTGTCTCTAACTACTGAATTTTTATAATTCAGACACTATGATCCTTTGGTACCGATAAAGCAATAGAATAACTCAAAAGTAACTGCCTACTGTAATTGTAGACGAGTTTAGTTATTTTTTTCACGCTTTGTCAATACAGGAAATGCCTGACAATGTTTAACAGCAAAGCAAGCGATATCTTGTAATTCTAACCACCATTCAAGTCCCTGTAGGAAAGGCTCCGCTGCTATCTGCACACCATTTGAGCCATTGTAATACAGGCCTTTATCAAGATGTACTCTCTATTACATAAAATCTTTTCGTCGCGCGCATGCGTCCCTGGCATTTTCTCCGCCGCTGCAGATGCAACGATACCCTTCTCGCGCGGTTGTGTCTCAGCGCGACCGTATCTCTGGTTTCCTCGCAGCAGTAAGTACGACAGAAATTCGCGCGATCGCGCAATCACCCCTCCCCGAAATCGGAGCGCGTATACTACTGTTTACTTTCAACAGTGCAAGCTCTACCGTAATTTTCGCGAATTCGACATCGCCAAATTACTCTTTTTACTTCACATTCCCACCGTCCGATGCAACTTTGCGTAGCAAGAGCGAACGAGAGAGAGAGAGAGAGAGAGGGAGAGTTCGCAGGCCGACCTTCGAAACGCAAGAACGAAAAGGCCGCGTGCAAAAAAGAGGAAGCAGCATGAGCGCACGCGCAAGGCAAAACAAAAACAGCACGCGGGGAAGAGGGGAAAAAAGGAAGCTGCTTGTGTAGGTCCCATGGCCTTAGCTGCCGAGCGCGCGCGCAAGCACTGCGTGCAGTAAATTCGATCTACTGGGCGTACGATAGAAATCGTCGATAATCAGTAATTGTCGAGAGAGAGAGAGAGAGAGAGAGAGTTGCAGAGGTGAAGTTACCGTACTGCAGGCGCGGTCTCCCTCTCTTCCTCCGTCGATTTCGTGCGAAATCGCGAAAAGTGGAACGAGATCTCCCCAGGCGATGGCTTTAAGGCGCTCTCTCGCGAGTCTCGAGGGCGAGCCAAGAGGCGAGAACGAGACGAACGGCTGGAGGATCAGGAGGGAGAGAGAGAGGGAGAGAAAGAGAAGGAGAGAGGCGTGCACGAGAGGCCCGCCGGCTGTGGGAAAATGATCCGGCCGCGGACGTCGAAAAAAAAGACGAGCGAAGGAGAGTGAGTAGCGAGCGCGAGCGCGCGCGCGCAAGGGAAGAGGAGAGGAGCTGTAGAAGGGAAGGAGGAGAAGAAGAAGAAGGAGAGAAGGACGGAGATGAGTGTAGTGGCGAAAAAGGAGTCGGCTAGTCGCCGAAATAAAAAGCGTAAAACTAGTGATTAGGCGCGGCTTCGCGCACTCTTGTGTATGTGTGTGTGTGCGCGCCGCACTCGCGAGCAATGATCCTCCTTTTGTTGTCGAAACGATCCTTCCGTCTCTTTTATTTCGTTTCTTTCATTCCTTCTCGATCGTATATAGTCGATTGCTGAGTGTTCGTCCGACAATACGCGGAGGACGCCGCGGCTACAGCATTTCCTCCCCACGTTGTTACGCTCGCCGATTCTTCCTCCTCTTCTTTCCCTTGCTATAGCTACGCTTTGCCGCCGATTCACTTGTCAGAGTGATTGGTCATAGCTCAATAGCTCTATTATCTGAGATTATTTTTTGTCTTAATTGTTCGCGATCGTTAGATTCAATCATTTCGTCCATCAAATTGCCAATACCGCGCTCGACTGGCTTTGATTAGATGACGCTCTTCCGGATCGTTTTGCGATTTCATTATTTTTGATGATTATTAAGTTACCGGCGATGCAATGGATGAAATAAGATTTAATGTGTTTTTAATCTTCTAAAAATGAGCTTATCATGATAACCTTGGTGTATAAAGATTTGTTTTTGTTATGTACAAAGATGTTGTTTATTACATTACAAGAAGATTACTCTTTAGCTTTAGGAAGGGTAGATTTTGGCGAGAATTGGACTAAGAAGACGGATGCCTTAGGCGTTTGAGACGGTAACAAAAGTGCTTCAAACACCCCCGTATTACACAACACATCCCCTTAGTTTTTTACAACAAATGCAGAAGAAGGCCTCGTTTGATACATGAAAATTATATGTAGGTGATAGTTGCATTTATAGTCGTGCAGCATCTAATTACAAATGATTCCTCTTTTTCACTGCTCTGCAAATCATACAAGAAATGCGCAATCTTCTAAGTGAATTTTAGGTATGAAACGAAGCCCGTTCCATGAACATGTTGGAAAATCATTTTTAAAGTATTTCAAATTTTAAATTGTGGATTCTCATTGTTGATTTTGCTGTGAACATATTTCAAAACTATTAAAGCGAGCAATATCTTTATGAACAGTACTAAAACGGAGGTCATATTTAGCTTCAACGTGTTATAGATAGACTACGTTAGATCTGTTTGATATAATAGGTTATATAAAAAAGGTGAAATAAATTCACTTATGTGTACAATTTTTATTTTTTTTTTTTTTTTATTTAAAATGTTTTAACTAAAGCAAGGTTCCAGTATTTTTCGCTAATAATTCGACAATATCTACCTTTTTAACTTGACTCTTGCAATTTCTCGCTTGATGTTCGATGTTATGGAATCTAGATCATTGCATTATTACAAATTTTATTTTTAATATTATGCAGAACTTGAAATAATAAAAGAAACTTGATGTATAATTTGCTGAAATAACAAATAACAAAGTAGAACTATTTTGTTAATTATTCTTCTTCATGTATTCTCTAAGCAATATGCCTACTGGGTCTTCATACAGATACATTTAGTATATCTTTGTAAAATTACATTATGTCAATGTTTCAAATGTAAAAAATTCTAATTTAAATAAATTGATATTGACGCACCAATATATATGCAAAGAAAATGGAAACAATGTTAGGGATGATTTGTTAAGTCTAATGGATACCGTGAAGGATATAAATAAGGTAAAGATAATTCTCCAATTTATATAATTTTTATTTTGTCGTCTTATGCATGCTATACAACAATATTATATTCTCGAAAATCGTGCCACCGTCTCTAGCAAATCGAAAGTTGAGAAAGTTTGATATTTGGTCCCGACAGAGGATTATTCCTGATTGTTCGGAGAAGTACTAAAAAAATAAACAAGGTGAAGAATTGCGTACACTTGTATTTATCTATTGAAAACATTCGGCAATATTTTATCATATTTATATTTCATTGATATGATTTCATATCTTTACAGTTTGATATTATGTGGCGGGGGGGGGGGGGGGGGGGGGTGCAAAATTT